>OY856409.1:1075172383-1075617383 GCA_963693085.1 Alisma plantago-aquatica
CAACATTGAGCAGTAGAACTACAAATATTCAACAGCAAGTAAAACATTGAATAAGCTAAGTAGAGCACCATTCTTTAAGCAATCATTTCAATTATATCTTGACTGAATAAGAAACCATTTAATCAGTAAGGAATATGAAGGACATGTATATTACTGGTCCAATTAAGACTAAATAATCAATGCATCATCAATCATTGTTTCTCATAGTTCAACCTAAGCAATTATGCTACACGGCTGATTACATTTTACAAGCATACTTATGCCCTGAGGAGATGAGGTATACCACTCATTCTCCAACCGACCATTACGAAATCTCAATTGGTACCATACATAGGTCATCATAAGAGCCAAATTTCAATGACCTCATCTTCCTCAGTCAGTGTGAGGATCATCATGCAGGACATCTTGTGTCTCTGCCATAATATCTATCGAGGGTATTTTGGCACTTTGCTATTAGAGTTACAGTGGCATGCTGTACTCTCTTCTCAATTGAGGGATTTCTTGTTTATCTCACATCAATTCTGCATTAACAACATCATCGGGAGATTAGTGATACATCATCCCAGCATATACATGTAATGAAGGATTGAGAGATTAAATGTATATCTCACATCAATTTGCTCATTAGGACGTAAGGATATTCGCATCCATAACCCCCACATACTCAAAAGTATGCTCTCCAGGAGTTCCCTTAGGAAAACCTATTTCACCATCATCTAACCTCTGACAATGATGGATCTGTGGTCAGTGCTCTACCTGATAGCATTATACTTGATTATTTAAGTACATTATGACATCTTTTTAGCATCAGGCATGTTTCCAAACATAAACCATTAAGACAATTGCTATAAAGAAAGAGTATTAATTATATCAAGTTCATTTCACATCTTGTTAATATTGGGATATCAATCCCTAAATTTCTCATCATTATGATTCAGGAATATGGGTGTTCAAACCCTTAAATCATCAGAATACTTGTTACTAAGTAACACATTGCCATTAATTCATTTAACAGTATGAATATGATAGTAGCAATGTAGATATTTCTCATGGCTCATACAGCTTATCACTCTCATTTGTTACCTCTCACTAGGCAACATTGTATCATTAATTTCAAAACTTATAAAGTGCTTTTAATGATTATGAAATCATAACTCTTACCTGTCTATGCTCACTATTTTATAAGAACCTACATGGTTAATATAAATGATAACAGACACATTATCTCTTCATCAGCACAATGCAAAATAAATATGACTTTACTATGCAAGGATTGCACCACTATGCCCTTATTAGGGTTAGGGTTTTCATTTTTAATTCAATTAGGGTTAACCAACCCCTTTAGCTTAATTAGGAATAGTGATTCCTCATTTCGTAATTCAGTCATAGAGTTTCATGCTTAAAAGCATAACCTAGAATTAGGGTTTACTGTTCACATCATCACATTACCTTAGATTAGGGTTTACTATTCATATCTCATCACATTACCCTAGATTAGGGTTTACTATTCATATCTTATCACATTACCCTAGATTAGGGTTTACTATTCATATTACAATGAATTAAGATCATACCATTATCATGTATGAGGATTACTTCCATTAATGCCCTCAACTTAGGGTTAAGATTCATTAACCATCATAATTAGGATTTCATGAACTCACTTGATACAGATCATACCCTAATTAGGTATTCATCTTTATTAGGAGTTCAGTACTTGATTTTCATTCATATAAGAACTCTTCTCTTTCATATTTCTATAAGTTGATGTTTACATCATCCTTGATTGGCTAAGTCAATTCAACATTGACATCATGGGTTATGTCATTACTATTGTGATTATTAAAGCTTACTTGTTCAAAGGGTATTAGTCACTCTATCCCATCAAGGTACCTTTGTAATGTTCACCACTGATTATAACATGCATTAGTCAACTAATTACCTGGTCCCTTAATCACATTAGGTATCTATGAGGTTTAGGTTAATCAACCACTAAACCGTCTTGACCACTAAGGCATCAAACGATCTTGACCTTTTTAGACCCCAAATGGTCTTGCACACTAAACCCCCAAACGGTCTTGGACAGACCTTGAAACTGTTTGGTGTTGAAGACCGTTTGGTCTTGTTGACTTTTGAAACTGCATGGTAATGTGCACACTCAAGACCGTTTTCCCAAGATGGGGTGAAGACTGTTTGGTCATGAAGACCGTTTGGTCTTGTTGACCGTTTGATCATGTTTGACTTTGAAACTGCATGGACATAATAGATCTTGAAACCGCATGAGATCAAATGGTTTGGGATTGTTTGGTCCCAAATGGTCTTGAGACCATTTGGACTCAAATAGTCTTGAGACCATTTGGACCCAAACGGTCTTAAGACTATTTGGTCCAAACCACCTCGAAACCGCAAGGACCAAAAAGTGTCTCAAACACTTCAATTGAGTCAGGGTTTCCAATGTTGAACCCCACAATCGATCATGCACTTGTTATCCACTCATCAATTGAGTCAAATAGGTCAACCCTCAACTGATTTGACACTCAATTGACCCTCAATTGATCATCAATTAAGGCTTGGATCAGTTGGATTAGGGTTTGAAATCGATGACCCTTCAACATACTTCAATGTGAGTCCAATTGATTTGAAATCATTGAACCATCATCCAAAGTGGTCATGTCCTGACCCCAAATAGTCTTGGGATCGTTTGGATGACCTCCAAATGGTCTTGAGACCGTTTTCTCAAGTCAACACCAAAAACTAACTCAACCAATTTAAGGTTTGGCTCATTGGATTGATCATTAGGTCAATGATCGATTGCACTTCAACTAATTACCTTTAGATTTTCAACCACTTAACCATAGTAAACCCTAGACCTCCAAACGGTCTTGGGATCATTTGGATGACCTCCAAATGGTCTTGAGACCGTTTTCCCATTATTTTATCAAAACCAAGTTATTCAATTAAGGTTTGAACCCTAGGTTTGGTCACCAAATCAGCAATCGATTATTCATTAACTTGATATCATTGGACCCTCAATTGGTCAACCCTACTTAACCCTAGACCTCCAAATAGTCTTGGGTGATCACCAAACGGTCTTGAGACCGTTTGGGTGATCCCCAAATGGTTTTGAAACCGTTTGGGTCACTCAACCCAAACTTCAACTTAATTCAATTATTGAAATCAACAATTGACCCAATTAGGGTTTTGATGATTGATGGGCCTTTGATTGGTGAACCGATTGGAATTCATTGATGATTTTTGGTAGGTGATTAGTCCACATTATTCTCAAAAGTACTCCAAATGGTCAATGCCCGGTCAACTCTTCCAAACGGTCTTGGGTCGTTTGCTTCCATGCGTTCTTGTGAAACTATTTGCATTCAAATGGCTTGAAACCGTTTGCTAAAGGTTGGGAGACCGTTTGCTAAAGAAAAATCTTGGATAAATATAGTAATTAACTTCATCATCTTATACCTCTGTTCAACCAAAAATAGGGGCTGTTCTTCATGAAAAAGATAGCAAGAACACACAAAGGTGTCTAAAGAAGAAGATTTAAGCAACGATTATAGGAAAGAAATATGCATTAACAAAGCTTTAAGGGTTAGAGTTATAAAACCCACCTCTAGGACTGAGCCAAATCTCCAAGATTCATATCTTTAATGGTGGCTTGAGCTTCAGTAGGTGTCCAAGGTTTTTCCTTCAAGTTTTGGATGGAGAAGATGGCTTGAAAGGAGAATCGTGTGAAGAACACCATAAATCTAACCTTATATAGTGGTTTCCACCATGAGTTTGAGGTAGATGGTGATCAACACTTACCAAGTCAGCTTGGTCATCCTTCCTCTACCCCAAAGCTCCTTATTGGTCGGTCCAAGAAAAGTGATGAGAAGAAGAACTAAGGAAACGATCCTTTGAGTTGTTGGAAAAAATACACTTATATATATTTTTGGATATTTACAAGGAAAGTGGAAGGAAGAGGATTATCTCCTTTTATTTCCCAACTAAAACCATCGAATCCTCCTCCATAATTAGCCACATTTCCACCTCCTAACCTCATGTAAAACTCCTCCATTTAAAAGGAAAAGAAACAAAATACCTTAAAGAGTTGTATATTAATATCCATCTTTATTGGATATTGCTTAATATATTATTATTTGTGAGTAATTTTCCACTCCTACCATGATCATTCAAAAGAGGCACCCTTCTCATTTAATTTGATCCACTTGATGCCAAGAAACATGAGAGATCCTCTAGAGGGTATATTTTACATGTTGGACCCTAGGTTTTGGGTAAATTGCACTTTACACCAAAACTAGGTTTTAAGGCACAAGGATTGCTCTACAAGTTATATCTTGGTTCTCAAGCTTATGGAATCCATATCACCACATCATATTCATTATTATGATGTTACAACTTCTGAGGAACATCTTAGCCTATGCAATTTGCAAGTTAACCCCTCTACTTGGGTAATTTGCACATTAGTCCATTATTAACAAAACAATGTTTTAACATTATGCAAAAAGGACTAAAATTGAAATATAAGTTCCTCAAAAGATTTAATTACTTTTCAAGAATTACAAGCAAGCATCTAACCTACTTAATTAGGAAAAACACCTAGGGTTAATACATAACCCAGGTCAGGGATGTTACACATGTATACAAGATTATACATAATAGTATGCATGGCAACACACATGTGTATACAAATATGCATGAAAACCCACATGTGTACAAAAAAACATGGTATTATAGTATACATGGCAGTACACAAGTGTACAAGACTATACACAATAGTGCACATGACAACACACGTGTACAACAATACAAATGGTAGTACAAATGTGAACATAATAGTACACTTTGTAAGATACATATGTACACGACTATACACAATAGTACGTATGACAACACACATGTGTAACAACACACATGGCAAAACAAATGTGTACACAACAATACACATTGCAATATACATGTGTACATGGCTATACACAATAGTACATATGGCAACACACATGTGTACAACAATACATGTGGCAATATAAATGTGTACACAACACACAATGCAATATACATGTGTACAAGACTATACACAACAGTATACATGGCAACACACATGTGTACAATAATACATGTGGCAATACATGTGTACACAACACTACACATTGCAATAGATGTGTGTACATGAATATACAAAATAGTACGCATGGTGGAACACATTTGTACAACAATACACATGGAAATACAAATGTGTACACAATAGTACATGTGGCAATACACTTATGTACAAGACTATACACCATAGTACACATGACAAAACTTATGTGTACAACAATATATGTGACAGTACAAATGTATACAATAATACACATGGCAGTACAAATGTTTACACAATTGTACATATTTCAATATACACATGTACAAGACTATACATAATAGTACGCATGGCAACACACATCTGTACAACAATATACATGGCAGTACAAATTTGTACACAACAATATACATTGTCATATACATGTGCACATGACTGTACAAAGCATTCGCATGGAAACACATATGTGTACAACAATACATGTATCTGTACAAATTTGTATATAAAAATACATATTATAATATATATATATATATATACACACACACACACACACACTCACACACATACAAGACTATAAAACCCAATATATATGGCAACACATGTGTAAAACATTACATATGGCACTACAAATGTGTACACAACAATACATATTACAAGATAGTACATGTGTACAAAACCATGCACAATAGTACGCATGACTACCCACATGTGTGAAACAATACACATGATAGTACAAATGTGTACACATCAAAACACATTGCAATATACATGTGTACAAGACTATACACAATAATACATATTTCAATATACATGTGTGCAAGACTATACACAACAGTATACATGGAAACACTTGTGTGTACAACAATGCACATGATAGTTAAAATGTGTAAACAACAGTACACATCGCAGGATGCATGTGTATAAGACTATACACAACAGTACATATGGCAACAAATATGTGTACAATAATACATGTGTCTATACAAATATGTATACAACAATTCACATTGCTATATATATAGGGTTAATCATCCCCTTTAGCTCAAATAGGATAATGACTCATCATTTCATTATCCAACTTTAGAGCTTCTTAGTATAAGGTAAATCCCAAAATTAGGGTTTCACATATTCATTCACCTTTTTGAATTAGGGTTTACTATTTACATCACATCACCCTTGATTAGGGTTTATAACCAACAACCCATAATTAGGGTTTACTATTCACATCACATCACCCTTGATTAGGGTTTAAAACCAACAACCCATAATTAGGGTTTACTATTCACATCACATCACCCTAGGTTAGGGTTTACTATTCATATCACATCACCCTAGGTTAGGGTTTACTATTCATATCACATCACCCTAGGTTAGGGTTTACTATTCATATCACATCGCCCTAGGTTAGGGTTTAATATTCACCCCAAGTAGGAGTGAGCATCAAAGTGCCTTGAGTTAAGGTTTATCACGTCATCACTATGAATTAAGGTCATACCATCATCATGTATTAGGATTTCACCTATTAATGCCCTCAGTTAGGGTTATGATTCATCATCCATCATAGTTAGGGTTTCATGATCCTACTATGAAGGATCATACCATATTTATACATTCATTCATACTAAAAGTGTTAAGACTTAGCCATTATATGGTTATCATTCATATAGGAAGTCTTCTCTCTCATCTTCTATAAGATGATGTTTGCATCAACCTTGATTAGGCTAAGTCAACTCAATCTTGAAGAAGAATTGACATCATGGGTTATGTCATTGTCACCATGACCATTAAGGCTTAATTATTCAAAAGGTACTAATCAACTCATCCCATTAAGATGTAATTACTATAATCATCTTTGATTACATCATGTATTAGTCAACTAATCACTTTGTCCTTTAACCACTTTAAGCACCCATGCGGTTTTGATTAATTATCCACTAAACGATCTTGGCCTTATAGACTCTAAACGGTCTTGACCAAATCAGACCTCAAACGGTCTTGAGCAACCAATGAAACCATTTGCTAAAGTACCACCTTGAAACCGTTTAGTAAAGTAGGTGGTGAAGACCGTTTGCCCAAAGTTGACTTTTGAAACCGCATGAACTCAATCGGTTTGGAAACTGTATGAACCTAAACGGTTTGGGATCGTTTGGTCCCAAACGGTCTTGAGACCATTTGGAATCAAACGGTTTTGATACCATTTGTTCCAAACCCCCTCAAAACTGCAAGGACCAAAAATAGTCTCAACAAGTCAAATTGAATTAGGGTTTCCAATGTTGGTTCCTTCAACCATTGAATTCATGTAACCAATCATCAATTGGACCAATCACCATACTTCAATTGAGTTTTATAGGTCAACCTTCAACTTATTTGACCCTCAATTAATCATCAATTAGGGTTTGAATCAATTGGATTAGGGTTTGGAATCGATGATCCTTCAACATTAATCAATGTGAGATTGGTAACTTTGAAACCATTGAACCTTCATCCAAATTGAACATGACCTGACCCCAAACGATCTTGAGGTCATTTGTATGACCTCCAAACGGTCTTGAGACTGTTTTCCCATGTCCACATCAAAATCCAAGTCAACCAATTAGGGTTTGGTTCATTGGATTGCTCACCAAATCAGTAATTGATTACTCTTCAACTCAATACCTTTAGATCTCCAAACTGTAACATACTGAATCTCAGGGTCTTCCCTGCAATTTACCCACTTTTGAGCTTTCCTTTGCCTTTTAGTCCATTTGGACCTTTTTCATAAATTTCCCATCCTTTTGGATCATTCTTGGACTCCTTGTGCAATTTGAGCACAATCTGAGGTTGAAATCACTATTTACCCTCATTGATGTAAATTGAGGGGTGTTTGCACAAATAACCCACATTAGGAGATAAGTTAGGGTTAATGTTGTAATTTTGTCTTTTATGGGATAATATATTAGATTATGTTTAATTGGAGCGTTTTGGATAAATATATTATTAATAATGTGTATTTGAGTTCATATATGTGTATATTAACCTTTATTGTTTCTCTCTCATCGAAATATGATTTTAATTCATAATAATATGTTATTTTGTTGAGTAATGAGTATTTGTACCCTAATGTGTTTTATATCTCGAGATTACTCACATGTTTCTCATTAATAAGCTTTTTCATATAATTCCTTGATTTTAATATATTATTATACTCTTTTATGAGCTATATATTTATTAATGGTCTTATTATGTTTTAAACGTGGATCTAATTGCATAGCATTGTTCTAGACTTTATTATCAGCCTATGGTTCAAATTGGGCGTTATTTGGAGTTGTTTTGACCCCCCTAATGCATTTTATAAACTTTTAATATGGTGTAGCTATAGTTATTGCATTGATTTCATTTATATCATGTGTAACGCTAAGGTCCAGTTTATTTAACCTGTCACGCGCCCCTTTTGGCCTGCGCGCGATCCAACGGCCAAGATCTTCTTCTTAACTGATCCAGCGGAGGGGGGATCATCCCCTTCCTCCAGTCGTTTCGCGAGTATAGGAGCTGACCCGACGCCTCTGATCCCTCGATCCGTTCTCTCTCTATGGCTAACCGTTTCGCACGAATTCTTGTCCGTTGGCTTTGTCTTGACGGTCCGGTTCAAAGGAGCACCTACTCATCTCCTCCCTCGCGTTGTGTGCGAAACGCCCAAGGTCGGCAACCTCCTCCTCTCCGCCCCGGGTTGCAGAGGGAGCCTTGGCTCCTGAAGTGTCTATATAACGAGCCCTAGAGCACCCTCACTCCAACTCTGTTGCTCCTCCTCCTTCAATTTTACCCCTCCTTACCCGAGGCATCCCGACCTAGTCGACCTTCACTTCCGGCAACGGTGAGCTCGCCGCAGCGCTCCGCACTGCCTTACCCCAAATTGATGATTGGGTAAGCATCTACCACACTTATTCTTCAATCTCGGTCTATTAGTTTACCTCTCGAAGCTCTCGTCCCACGGGTCCTATAGACCACGGTCATGGCCTCCGGCGGCGCCTAGCTTTCCTTGGCCCTGGTGCTCCTCCATCTGCGGCAATACGTTCATTCGAATCGCCTTGGACCCACGATGGTAACCACGAGCTTAGTTTCTCGTTTCCGTGTGTTTTTAGGGTGCGGTTTCCCCGATCTTGCTCCCCTATTTCCCGAACTGATCCGGCTCTCTTGGTGGTTGCAAGGGTCCCCGCCTTGTGGCGAAGGTTCCTTCGGCTTCGCCAGGCTCCAACGAACCCATTCCCAGTTCCAGTCCTCGGTTGCGCGCCCTGAATGGCGAGTTGCGCTATGGAGACGAGCTCCTGGCTGCGCTGCTCGCGCCCTGACCTTGGCTGGAAGAAGCCGGGTCGTGGAATGACCACTAGGGTCATCCACAGACAAGGTAGCGTTTTGCAAACATAGGGGCAATCTCGTCTTTTCCCCCTGAGTTCTTGTTTCTCGCTTGCAAAGCAATCGATGGTGGCAAATGACTCCTCTGCCCTCGCCGTTTAATTGATTTGATTTAATATGAAGGGTAGTTTAGTCTTTTACCCTGTTATTTACATCGATTTGTATTTTGATTTAAATAACTGTCACAATATGGTTTTCTTAATTTCTGATTGGTCGGATTTACTTAATTCATAGTAAATCGATCCTTTGTCAGAAAAATATGAATAAATAGTCTATGGAAAGGATTTTTAACGTAGAATCTGATTTTATGATTTTTGAGACCTGATTCTCAAGGGTTTTCCGAAGTTTGCTTTGATTGGAATTTTTAGTATGTAAATGTTTTAAAATACATAATTAATTCATTTTAACTCTGTTTTATATAATAAAATATGTTTTCTTAATCAGGAGATTATGAGTAATCGTTTGGACTTGGTTTTTAACTCTAAATCGTAGTTGTGTAAAATTAGGGTTTTTCTTATGATTTATGTCTTTATATATATTAATACATGTGTTATGTTTATAACTAGGATATAATGGTATGGTGATACAATCTGTTTGATGGATATGATGGTAATGTATTTAATCTAAGGTATGTGAAACTTATTTTGTATGTGACCCCTATGTATGTGGATCCTACTATTGTGGAATTTAAATGTGATGATAATGTGCAATACACCTACTCTCAGTTGGGTCTTTTCCAACCCCACTATCATTATTGTGCTAGCCTCATTATCCCTCTAATTGCATTTATTGGCTCTTTACTTATTGTATGCTTCTAATGCCATTGTGGCTCATTCATTTGGATAATGTGAAACTTGTTATATGTTGCCCCCTTGACTTGGAAATGATTTAATCTTGTTATTGACTATGTGGCTCATCTTTTGAAATACTTGGAAATGTTATATATTGTGGATGTCTTTGTGACTCATTTAATCGTTGCTCTTGAATCTTGTTGTTGCCTATGTTGGCTCATCTCTTGAAGTACTTGTATAATGATGTTGCCTATGATGGCTTGTTGATTGAGATTATTTATTTGGGTTTTATTCCCAATGTTTATGTTGCACCTTGTTTTACTTTTCACTATGCTGCCAAGTGAATGTTTATGCATGATATAGTTATTGGCCAATTGACAATGTAGTGTACATGAGTACAAACCACCCACAGGGCACTGAGGTTTTAGTCCTCCTGCCGGGCACTGGGGTTTTAGTCCCCCTGCCATTTTATATATTAGGCACTGAGGTTTTATTCCCCCTGCCACTTTTTAGGCACTGGGGTTTTAGTCCCCCTGCCATTGGTGAGGTCCGGTAGGTGCCTCACCCTACATTGAAAGGATGTTGAGTCATAATTTATATTCTTGCAAATGTGATAATTGTTGATATTTAAATGTGGCAATTTTTCTCTCTCATATTCATATATTTGTCTCATCTCTTTGGAAATCTCTTATTGTAGAGAATCTTTTATATTGCAAAGCTTTTTATTATTATTTGTCCTATTCCTTTTCATTAACACATACCTTATTTATCTTTCTCTTGCTGGATGACCCCAACCATCGAGGTTAGGATCAGAGTGCGCATGGAAGCTTGGTGAACCTAAGGCTAAGGATAGGATAAGAAGAAAAGAATCATATAGTTGGTTTGATCATAGTTGCTTTTATATAGTTGTTTGTTTGGAGACAATGTTGTATTAGTTAAGTCTTCCTCTACCTAGATCCTTGTAGTTTCTTGTATAAAGTTGTACTTCCATTTGGGGAAATTTTATAATGCACTCTTTATACATTTTTTAATAACATCAAGATTTAATTCTTCCGCTGCCATACTTTTGGTGTTTTTGTTTATCATGTTTATAGTAGAGACATGGTCTTTACAGCATGGTATCAGAGCATCAAGGTAGTCGGATTCTTGACTAGTTCAAAATTGTCTCCTAGATAGAACCCTTATCTTATATAGTTTCCCTATAGTAAGTTTTTCACCTTAGAGTTGACCTATAAAGAATGTTTGATTTAGGATCATAATAATTTCTTATTAGAAATAAAATTTGTCAACTTTTTGGTGAATTGTCTAATTGAGTAACTATTAGAGCAAGAAGTTGAAAGTGATGGTGTCTAGAAAGGGTCAGAGCTTAGGGGCTGGAAATATTTTCCTCCACCCCACTAGCTTGGTCACGAGGACTCCTGAGCTCATATGACCTGGCCTGGCCTGATCTGAAACGGACAGCTCAAAATAGTCTACCTTTAGACATATTGCCTTATTGTTGAATAACCTTAGAATCCTTATATGATGATTTGATTTCTTTTCTCAAACAAAAATCATCTTGTAATCCCTAAGTATCTTATATGAGCCTTAGATTTCCATGTTAGGGTTTGGTGTACCCTATGCTATACCTTGAGTTGGAAGATAGATTTTAGTAAGACCTTTCATGTTGGGCTTTATACCCTTAAAATAGTTTGACTTAGTCAACCCTTTGAGTGGAAAGGTGGTGATAGTACCTTGATAGATTTTGGAGTTGTTGATTTTGAGGACGAAATCCTCTTTAGGGGGTTGGAGTCCCTCAATGCCTTGAAATCAAGAAACTCTAACTCCTTAGACATGGGAATAGAGAGCTTATGTGTTTAGAGTTTAATAAACCTAATATGTTTGTAATTCATCTTGTTTTCTTATAAGTAATGGATAAGTCATATAATTCTCATGCTTGAACCTTAATATACTCTTGATGCACATAATCATTAATTATTAATAAGTGAATATACATAGTTTTGATAAAGTCACCCTAATGGTAAAATGTGTATGATAAAATACACCCTAAGGATACTTTATCATGTTAGGGTCATGTTGACCTAAACCCTAGGATGTAATCATCTAGCCTTGACAACATATGTACATATAAACCCTTCATGCCTTTCATGATACTCTAGTGACATTAGGTGTCATCACATGATATACCTTAATGCATGTAAATGGATTATAATCACTTCATCATATTTGTGACCTAATTAGCAACACATGTTAGGCATAGCACCTTGTTGACTAAAATACATCTCATTGATCATCTTATTGGTTTATGGATAAAATCAGTAATGAGATGATGAGTAATTAGATTCATATAATGTGAGGTTAATTCATAGTAATTAGTGTTGCGAGAGAAAATGATTAGTGATGCCATGGATATGAGTATGTTAGATGTTGTGACCACATGTAGCTTGGAGATAAGCCATATACCCTTAGACTTGTGATTAGAGTAATAATTGGTTGGATGATATTATATGGCATAATCTCGCATGATGTAGTTGTTGGGTAATAATATTGAGTTATTTAGGTTTTGACCTAATGCATTAGTTGTTGTTGGGATTGGTTTAGTATAGGTTGTAATGGCCTTGTAAACCCTAATTGTGCTTAAAACCCTTAATGAGGGAGATACCCTTGATATATAGTTGAGATATAATTGTTTTGTAATAAAACGTGGCACAAGTGATAGTATAATAGATATGCTGCCTTTTCATGATAGAGTTTATGCAACAAGATGTTATGTTGGGTTTGATAAAAGGCTATAGGTTTTGTGAAAACCTTAGTAACACCTGACTTATGTAGATTTTGTGATGTGCCCTAGAGTAAGGGTTATAACCTAGTTGTTTATGGTTGGGATGTTACACACTCACCCTCTCTTTCCTCTTGTTGTGATTTCGGGGACGAAATCCTCTTTAAGGGGTGGTGTGCTGTAACATACTGAATCTCAGGGTCTTCCCTGCAATTTACCCACTTTTGAGCTTTCCTTTGCCTTTTAGTCCATTTGGACCTTTTTCATAAATTTCCCATCCTTTTGGATCATTCTTGGACTCCTTGTGCAATTTGAGAACAATCTGAGGTTGAAATCACTGTTTACCCTCATTGATGTAAATTGAGGGGTGTTTGCACAAATAACCCACATTAGGAGATAAGTTAGGGTTAATGTTGTAATTTTGTCTTTTATGGGATAATATATTAGATTATGTTTAATTGGAGCTTTTTGGATAAATATATTATTAATAATGTGTATTTGAGTTCATATATGTGTATATTAACCTTTATTGTTTCTCTCTCATCGAAATATGATTTTAATTCATAATAATATGTTATTTTGTTGAGTAATGAGTATTTGTACCCTAATGTGTTTTATATCTCGAGATTACTCACATGCTTCTCATTAATAAGCTTTTTCATATAATTCCTTGATTTTAATATATTATTATACTCTTTTATGAGCTATATATTTATTAATGGTCTTATTATGTTTTAAACGTGGATCTAATTGCATAGCATTGTTCTAGACTTTATTATCAGCCTATGGTTCAAATTGGGCATTATTTGGAGTTGTTTTGACCCCCCTAATGCATTTTATAAACTTTTAATATGGTGTAGCTATAGTTATTGCATTGATTTCATTTATATCATGCGTAACGCTAAGGTCCGGTTTATTTAACCTGTCACGCGCCCCTTTTGGCCTGTGCGCGATCCAACGGCCAAGATCTGCTTCTTAACTGATCCAGCGGAGGGGGGATCATCCCCTTCCTCCAGCCGTTTCGCGAGTATAGGAGCTGACCCGACGCCTCTGATCCCTCGATCTGTTCTCTCTCTGTGGTTAACCGTTTCGCACGAATTCTTGTCCGTTGGCTTCGTCTTGATGGTCCGGTTCAAAGGAGCACCTACTCATCTCCTCCCTCGCGCTGTGTGCGAAACGCCCAAGGTCGGCAACCTCCTCCTCTCCGCCCCGGGTTGCAGAGGGAGCCTTGGCTCCTGAAGTGTCTATATAACGAGCCCTAGAGCACCCTCACTCCAACTCTGTTGCTCCTCCTCCTTCAATTTTACCCCTCCTTACCCGAGGCATCCCGACCTAGTCGACCTTCACTTCTGGCAACGGTGAGCTCGCCGCGGCGCTCCGCACTGCCTTACCCCAAATTGATTATTGGGTAAGCATCTACCACACTTATTCTTCAATCTCGGTCTATTAGTTTACTTCTCGAAGCACTCGTCCCACGAGTCCTATAGACCACGGTCATGGCCTCCGGCGGCGCCTAGCTTTCCTTGGCCCTGGTGCTCCTCCGCCTGTGGCAATACGTTCATTCGAATCGCCTTGGACCCACGATGGTAACCACGAGCTTAGTTTCTCGTTTCCGTGTGTTTTTAGGGTGCGGTTTCCCCGATCTTGCTCCCTTGTTTCCCGACCTGCTCCGGCTCTCTTGGTGGTTGCAAGGGTCCCCGCCTTGTGGCGAAGGTTCCTTCGGCTTCGCCAGGCTCCAACGAACCCATTCCCAGTTCCAGTCCTCGGTTGCGCGCCCTGAATGGCGAGTTGCGCTATGGAGACGAGCTCCTGGCTGCGCTGCTCGCACCCTGACCTTGGCTGGAAGAAGCCAGGTCGTGGAATGACCACTAGGGTCATCCACAGACAAGGTAGCGTTTTGCAAACACAGGGGCAATCTCGTCTTTTCCCCCTGAGTTCTTGTTTCTCGCTTACAAAGCAATCGATGGTGGCAAATGACTCCTCTGCCCTCACCGTTTAATTGATTTGATTTAATATGAAGGGTAGTTTAGTCTTTTACCCTGTTATTTACATCGATTTGTATTTTGATTTAAATAACTATCACAATATGGTTTTCTTAATTTCTGATTGGTCGGATTTACTTAATTCATAGTAAATCGATCCTTTGTCAGAAAAATATGAATAAATAGTCTATGGAAAGGATTTTTAACGTAGAATCTGATTTTATGATTTTTGAGACCTGATTCTCAAGGGTTTTCCGAAGTTTGCTTTGATTGGCATTTTTAGTATGTAAATGTTTTAAAATACATAATTAATTCATTTTAACTCTGTTTTATATAATAAAATATGTTTTCTTAATCAGGAGATTATGAGTAATCGTTTGGACTTGGTTTTTAACTCTAAATCGTAGTTTTGTAAAATTAGGGTTTTTCTTATGATTTATGTCTTTATATATATTAATACATGTGTTATGTTTATAACTAGGATATAATGGTATGGTGATACAATCTGTTTGATGGATATGATGGTAATGTATTTAATCTAAGGTATGTGAAACTTATTTTGTATGTGACCCCTATGTATGTGGATCCTACTATTATGGAATTTAAATGTGATGATAATGTGAAATACACCTACTCTCAGTTGGGTCTTTTCCAACCCCACTATCATTATTGTGCTAGCCTCATTATCCCTCTAATTGCATTTATTGGCTCTTTACTTATTGTATGCTTCTAATGCCATTGTGGCTCATTCATTTGGATAATGTGAAACTTGTTATATGTTGCCCCCTTGACTTGGAAATGATTTAATCTTGTTATTGACTATGTGGCTCATCTTTTGAAATACTTGGAAATGTTATATATTGTGGATGTCTTTGTGACTCATTTAATCGTTTCTCTTGAATCTTGTTGTTGCCTATGTTGGCTCATCTCTTGAAGTACTTGTATAATGATGTTGCCTATGATGGCTTGTTCATTGAGATTATTTATTTGGGTTTTATTCCCAATGTTTATGTTGCACCTTGTTTTACTTTTCACTATGCTGCCAAGTGAATGTTTATGCATGATATAGTTATTGGCCAATTGACAATGTAGTGTACATGAGTACAAACCACCCACAGGGAACTGATGTTTTAGTCCTCCTGCCGGGCACTGGGGTTTTAGTCCCCCTGCCATTTTATATATTAGGCACTGGGGTTTTATTCCCCCTGCCACTTTTTAGGCACTGGGGTTTTAGTCCCCCTGCCATTGGTGAGGTCCGGTAGGTGCCTCACCCTACATTGAAAGGATGTTGAGTCATAATTTATATTCATGCAAATGTGATAATTGTTGATATTTAAATGTGGCAGTTTTTCTCTCTCATATTCATATATTTGTCTCATCTCTTTGGAAATCTCTTATTGTAGAGAATCTTTTATATTGCAAAGATTTTTATTATTATTTGTCCTATTCCTTTTCATTAACACATACCTTGTTTATCTTTCTCTTGCTGGATGACCCCAACCATCCAGGTTAGGATCAGAGTGCGCATGGAAGCTTGGTGAACCTAAGGCTAAGGATAGGATAAGAAGAAAAGAATCATATAGTTGGTTTGATCATAGTTTCTTTTATATAGTTGTTTGTTTGGAGACAATGTTGTATTAGTTAAGTCTTCCTCTACCTAGATCCTTGTAGTTGCTTGTATAAAGTTGTACTTCCATTTGGGGAAATTTTATAATGTAATCTTTATACATTTTGAATGAAGTCAAGATTCAATTCTTTTGCTGCCATACTTTTGGTGTTTTTGTTTATCATGTTTTTAGTAGAGACTTATGGTCTTTACACAAACACCTAACCATAGTCAACCCTAGACCTACAAACGGTCTTGGGTGACCCCCAAACGGTCTTGGGATTGTTTGGATGACCTCCAAATGGTCTTGAGACCATTTTCCCATCACATTATCATCAACCATGTCATTCAATTAAAGTTTGGATCCTAGGGTTGGTCACCAAATCAGCACTTGATTGTACTTCAACTTAATATATTTGGGCCTTCAATTGCTCAACCATACTTAACCCTAGACTTCCAAACGGTCTTGTGTGATCACCAAATGGTATTGAGACCGTTTGGGTGATCCCCAAATGGTTTTGAAATCGTTTGGGTCAATCAACCCAAAACATCAACTCATTCCAATGCAAAATCAGCACTTAGCCGATTAGGGTTAATACCATATCTTTGGATCTTTGATGGAGCTAGAACTTACACCAAAAGATTACTCTTCCAATGGAAGTCCTAATATGCACCAAAAACCCTAGGGAGTTGATGTTCTCTCTAGGTTTACCTACAACTAGTGCTAGATAAATGCTCCAACCCCACAAGAGTGTGGAAGCCTTATCATAGTACAGATTTAGGATCGAACCCAAAGGACAATGTTAAGAATCTGAGTGTCTTTTTCTTGTTTCGTATCGATCTAAGTTAATCATCTAAGACCAGAAGTTTGATTTGAGTTATTTAACCTAAAACATGCAAAAGTAAAGGCAAGAATAAAAACTAGTTTAAGGATTAAAAACTAAGATTAGCAGATGATGATGGATCACTGGGGTGATGCGGGTATTCACCACCACTACACATGAATTGTACTTGTACCAAACGTAGCAAGACTTGTAAGCAGGACACATGGATGTTGTACAATACCGATGTCTTATAGGACAAGAGTATTGCATACATCCTTCACGGGTTGAGTAACTCTCATCCGGTACGTATCTACGTGTCAATGAAGATATGTAGTCTCCGAAGAGAAAATCTTACTCAACCTCGTGAAATGTGCATCGGAAAACTAACAAGCGAGCGATAATTACCAAATCGATTAGTATCCTTATAGACTATCCCTCTTTCGAGGATATAACTATGAGAAACGTGAGAGTGTTGCAACGTCAGCCATTCCCGAACAAATGGTCAAGTACTTTGTACCACTCTCTCCTCAGAGTGTGTTCCTCGACCTATCAAGGTCGCACTTTTGTACGTCAACTGATTCCATTTCATAGTACAAAAAATACAACGATGGAGGTGAGTTTACTCCACTCCTTAGAAAGCGTTCCTAGATACCAAAACGGGTGCACGGTGGATATACGCACCAGAAACCAAAACTAAATCGGTATTCGAGTCTCAAGAGTGGTCGTAGACAAACCACAACGAAAGACAATAGATGCATACAAGAACGCGGCCAACATTCAAGCATGTATGAAACGATTTAGTATTGAAACAGAATGATAACATCTTTTTAGTACAAGATACAAAACACGGGCAGCGGGGCTAGTCCCCGCACCCCAGTGGATGGAACTACTCGCTCCTCATAGAGGGAGCAACAAAGAAAGAGAAGAGAGAGAAAGAAAGCATCGTCGAAGCAGAAGAGTAGATCTGTGACAGCCCGGTGTAGATCGTCGCAGTCTCTGGGACTGCTCCGTCGTGGTCGATGTCGTCCGTTTCTCTGCCTCGATCTTTGGGTCAACCTCTGGAATAGCAAGAGTAGGATGAGGTGGAGCTATGGTGTGAGCAATGGTGAGATGGTGATGGAACATCCTACTAGATCTGCGCCCAGACTGGCTGCTCACCGGATCTGGACTCAGGATGGGATTTTGAGGTTGTGGGTGAAGTTTGGTCGGAAACAGTGCTCGGGCAATCTGGCAGCATTCCGGCCTGGTCCCAGTCCGGCAGCCTTGGGCCATAGTGAGATGGGATCCTAATGGGGACCCTTGGGGTCCTATTTATAGGCACTGGACTGGCTCTCACATTTTTTTGTGTGATTCCAGACCGAAAATATCTTATCCAAACGGTTTACGTTTTACTCTCTTCCATTCAGTTTCTGTTCTCTCGGTCACGCTGTGTGCATGCATGCACTCTTCGCGGTCTTGATACTTGCTTCAGCCCTCACGGTCTTCACCTCAGCCTTCGCGGTCTCGATGCCTTCGCGGTCTTGCTACTTACTTCAGACTCGCGGTTTCGATCACTTCAGCCTCGCGGTCTTAATCACTTCAGCCTCGTGGTTTCGATCACTTCAGCCTCGCGGACTTAATCTCACAATCTTGCGCTGCTGCGCTCTTCATGGTCTTGGTCTTGACAAAGTGCTTCACGGTCTCGGCTACTGCGCTCTTCACGGTCTTGCGCTTGACAAAGTGCTGCATGCACTCTTCGCGGTCTTGGCCATTGCTTGGATATATATCTATTATTCAGCCTCTCGTTCACGTGGGTTTAAAAGCTGCTGGAACTTTCTTCACGTGATGAGGCCATCCGGTCTACATCCCTTTGCTCATTGGTTTTAATCATGCACTCCTTGTGATCATGCACGTGGGAATAGCTCTAAAAGCCATGCATGCGAGGACCGCTGGCCTTTGAAAGTCCAATCTTGCATGCGCGATCAGCATACATGTTTGATCTTTGCTTCAAGAGAAAGAAGGCAAACAGTCTTTGCTAAATCCTTCATGCATTCACGTGAACTATTCAATGGATTCTTCTCCATTCGATTTGCACAATCTCCGCAACCCAGTAAACGGTCTTCTCATAGCAAACGGTTGCTTGCACAACTTTCTAACTCAAACGGTCTTCGGTTATTGTATCATACGATCTTCGAGTGCATGCATACGTACAGCTCAAACAGTCTTCGGCTATTGGTCTTTGATTTGGCAGCGAGCAAATGGTCTTGCATTGCTATATGTTCTAAACGGTCTGGTTTCCATTCAAGCAAATGGTTTGTAGCAAAAGCAAGCCGCTAGGTTCACGTGGACTTCTACTTGTCTTCACGATCTTATACATGCATGCAAGTTAACATGCGTTCTTCATAGTTTGGAGCATTCACGTGGACAACTACTGGTCTTGTTGCTTACTCATCCTGTGCTCATGATTGTTGGTGTAGGTGATGAAGATGACGTTGTTGATGACGTATAGCTCAAACCGTGTCGCATGCCCTCATGCTCAAACGGTCTTGGGACCGTATGGGCTCATACGGTCTTGAGACCGTATGGGCTCAAATGATCTTAAGACCGTATGGGCTTATACGGTCTCGAGACCGTATGGGCTCATGCGGTCTTGAGACCGTATGGGCTCATACGGTTTTGAGACTGCATGAGCTCAAACGGTCTTGAGACCGTATGGGCTCATACGGTCTTGAGACCGCATGGGTGAAACTGAATGGTGGCCAAGACCTTAGTGGTTGGATGGAAAGGAACTGTTGGATCTCGATCGGATGGTTGCGAGTGATCTGCAGAGGGAAAGGAGAATGTGTAAGAGATAATATCATCGAATATACTAGTAATTAGAACTATTTAGGAAATATTTGCAAGGAATTAGTGAAACACTCAAGGTGAACCAAAGCGAGGGTAAATCAGTCAATATGAGGAACAAAATCCCTAGAATTGGCGACTGTGCAGATGAATCTGGAGGATTCATCACCACACCGAACTTGAGCGTTACTCGTCCTGAGGAACGGAGAAAAACTTAAGATAGTCGACAAAAAGCTCGTTCGTCTCGTAATTACCTCATCTATATGTAAATGTCAGATTTTTCATGAGAAAAAAGAAAAAGACGCAAAAAACAAAAAAGGGGCAAAGATGTCGAAAATCCTTTGAATTGGTGACTGAAGGTGGATATGGAGGATTCATCGCCACACCGAACTTAAGCGTTACTCGTCCCGAGGAACGAAAAAAATTAAAACAGTCGCCAATGAAATTGTTCATCTCGTGTTTGCCTCATCCTTATGTCATATGATAGATTTGTTTGTTGCTCAGATTGATACAGCATCAAGGCTTCCTTAGATCACGAAATACATCTTATGATATCCTTGTTTCTGATTTCACTTTGCTGAAGTACTTCCTTCTCATTCTCTGTTGCATCGGTCATGTTAAAGAGTTTTATGAGATTTTGGACAGACCCACAGAATCAACAAAATGCATATGACCTGTCACTGGTGTTGAAAGAGGAGAGAATGGGGGTGTGATCAAAACATAAAAGTCTTTCCTCTGATTGAATCAAGACTCTTAAAATTAATTGACTCATCGAGATACTTTGAATGATTTATGCACAACTCTGGTTGGCTTAGCCTTACACCCGATTTTTTTTTTCTAAAGGTAACTCAGAAGTGTGTATAGGTTGGCTTAAGGCTTTTGGCTATTTTACCTCTTTGAGGTGAGGTAAGGGGTTATTTTTGGATCCTTAGGATCTCACTACCGATCATGACACATCTGCCTTCATGAGGGAAGCTAATGTACCGGCCGAGCAAGACCTTTATCGGTTATCCTTATTCAGGGCACAACTCTCATGTTTTTATTCACACTCTGGCTTTTATTCATTCTCACCTGGCTTAGGACAAAGGGTATTTTTGGATTTTTTTTTCATATTTGGGCTGCCATGCCTCTTTTTTTTTTTGGAATCAGGGTAGATTTTCACCGACCTCGGTATGTGCACAATCATCATTGTATACTCTTTGAAGCGAAATGAGAAGGTGGTACGCCCCTGTTATGTATTGAGGGGTATGGAAGAAGCGGTAGTGGAAAAAGAGGTGTGGTGTACCACACCGAACTTAGAGTTTTATAGAGGTGTGGTTTACCACACCGAACTTAAAGTTCGGCAATGTTCTAGTTTTCACTAGAAAGGAGTGTGGCGTGCCACACCGAACTTAAAACTTTGGCATGGTTAATGAACAGAGGGGTATGAAAATGAAAGAAGAAGTGTAGAAGAGAGTTTGGATCATGATGCAGTTCGTTTAGCGATTCCATGCGACAGGTCTCTATTCTCCATCACACTCTGCTCCAAAAGAGACATGATGAAACATCAAATGAGAAATCCATACAACAGATCCATTAATCAGATAAAGGTGTGATGTATTTGGTCTATCTCAGCCTTATTGAAGTGTATCATCTTTTCCTATTTGAGATATAACATTAGGATTCATAGACAAATCAAAATGAAAAACACGCATTGGCTAGTTTTAAGTATTCTTTTCCAGGAAATTTGCAACGCAAAAGAGGTGATAATCACAGATTCGTAAAGCAAAAGCCGACTAGGTAAAGGCTTTATTTTTAGAAAACTAACAAAAAGGCAGAAAGAATTACGAAAAAGAAACTAGAATGGAAAAGCATGAAGCAATAAAGATAGAGGGTGGAGTGAAAGTCATACCACCCGCCCTCCACCTTGAACTTATGAATTTGCCCATTTCTGAGCAAATACTAGGTTCAAGATGGAGGGGAAGGGTTGAGCAGTGTTAACCAGGCGGTCCTCGTAGTTGGAAGAAGGTCCGACAAAGATATCTCGTGATGGCTGGTGCTGAGAACAAGGAAGTGGTCTGAACAACTTGTTGGCTGGGAAGTTGAGGCAACTCAAACGAGTCTTCTGGATGACTTGGAAGCACATTTCTTTCGCCTCGTTGTCCGTCTAGAAGAATCCAAAGACCTTCCCCCGTCAGCGAGGGAGGTGAAATATAAGCAGTCGAAACTGGGGGACTATGCGAGAAATCAAGGTTATGCCCTGTTGTGCCCTCCAGTTGTGGCTCGCCCTCGAAGTTCAAAGTAAAACTACTTTCTTCAAAATCTAGGGCAGTTGATTGAGGGTCGGCCACTTGAACTTCCTTCTGTCTAGGGTCAGGTGGTGGATCCAGTTCCGACTTCATTTCGTCACCTGTCTTTTCTTGTGTGGGATATGGTAGCCAGGATGACTTTTCTTCATCGGAGAAGTTATTTTGAGAAGTATCATCATCTTTATCAATGCTGAAATTGGTAAGAGCGTCGTTCCTTTTTTCAAGGTTTTGTTCAGAATTTTCCTCGTAGAACATCCTTAGCTCATCCAAGTAACTAGGAGAGGATTTGATTGGTGAAACGAACTCTTGCTCGTGTAAGGGATTCATGGGATCTTGAGATAGAAGTTCCAATGATTTCTCTTCATGGGAGGGATTAGTCCATGACATGTCGGTTTGAGGGTTAAAATTCCCTGATGAACCTATTTCTTCAATATTGGGACTGGTGTATACCATTTCTGAGTTATGTTGTTGTTCCAGTTCTTCTTCACAACACTCCTCTGATTCTATTGAGTGCTCGAGAGGAGTTTCTATAGGAGGAATGGAATTTAGCTCAGGTAATGGACACATCTCAGTTTCTTGAATATCAGGGGGGGCTTCTTCAGAGGGGTGTGTGACTATAGAGGGATAGGTTTGCGACTTGTTGTCTTCCCAAGGGACATTACAAGAGTTCACAGTAAAACTGTAGTCTGTTCTAAAGTCAACAGATGGCTCATGTTCCTCTTCATAGTGCACTATTGTCTCATTCAAGTGACTAGAAGGAGATTCAATAGAAAGATCATGCTCTTGTTCGAGGACTGACTTCGACTGGACTTCTTGTAGTGGCGGTAACTCTGGTAACATCATCTCATGAAAAGGATTGGTCGTAGATTCGTCATCATGAGATTCATCATCTCCCCATGATTTTTCTTCATCATCGTCAGGGTTAGTGAGAGTAATATGGTCCGTCCCTGAATCAAGATCTTGATCACTCCCATCCTCGAGGTTTGTTTCTAGATCGACCGAATGGTCAGAGATTTCTTCATAAGGCCAAATCGGATCCTGCTCCAGCAATGGAGTCATTTGAGTCTCTTGCGTAAAATATGTCTCCGCATCTGAATCAGTCTCATATTCATCTATGTCTAACTATGAAGGAGTATAGGGTTCTTGTAGCGTAGACCTTTCTTCATTGGAATTCAATGACAAGATGGTTGCAGTCGAGGAATATTTGTCGTATAAGGAGTCAATCATTGCTGATTGCCCCTCAATCTGTATGGTTTGATCAGGGTCTATGGGAGAAGATGGGAAGACACTGAAATTTATCCCCAGTTTATCTTCCAATTGTAGAAAATCTTCAGATTGAGTGCTCATTCTTTCATCTAAGAGCATAGTGCATTTTTCATTATCCGAGTCAGAGCTTGGCTCAGAAAATGATTCTTTTTCTTGCGATGTTGCGAAGGGTTCATCCTTAAATTCAGTCATTAACTCAGAGGGTGATTCCCCATTTTGCACCGATGCATGCTGATCATTGGAAGGCACCTCCCACATGATATCGTAATCATCATCATAATCTACATATGGACCAGGGATGAGCTTAGTTGAATTTTGTGGCTGTTCTACATGTTGCTCAGGAGCGTTGACAAGTTGCGTAAGTTGATTAAGGTAGGCTATCAACTTCTTGGTCACGTCTGTCTGATCAGCTAGTTGTTGAGCCACTGATAACTGTAAAGCTCGTAGTTCTTCCATCGATGTGTGTGGATCTTCATGAAAAGGCTCTTCACCGCACCTGTTGAGTTGATCACGATAATAGTCTTCCTCATCATAATATCGATTTGTGTTGTTTTCCAGGATCCTTCCTACATTGCAGTCCACACCTTGAAAACCACCATAGTTAGGTTTTTCATAGTAGCCTCCAGGGTGATATGAACTATAACTTGCATTATATCCATAGTTGCATGAAGATGCTGCTTTGAGTTTTCCAGCTATCTGATTCATGATTACTTGACGCAAAGCCATCACGTAGAGAGGATGAATGTTGAAACAGTTGATCGATGCATGAGAATAGTCGCCACAGAATTGACAACTATTGGTTGGTGGCACTGACTGCTTCATTTTGAAGAGAATTAGTACCTGAAATCAAAGAAAGAGTTTATCAAGTTTGACCAACCACTTCAAATCCAAGATGATATGCAAGATTAAGTCCTTTACTTTTTAGGTTTTTGAAAAGAAAAAGAAAACCCTAGAGAAACCTAAATCGACACAAAATTTGAAAAAGACGATTCTTAAACTGTTGTCCCCGGCAACGGCGCCATTTTTTGATGGAGCTAGAACTTACACCAAAAGATTACTCTTCCAATGGAAGTCCTAATATGCACCAAAAACCCTAGGGAGTTGATGTTCTCTTTAGGTTTACCTACAACTGGTGCTAGATAAATGCTCAAACCCCACAAGAGTGTGGAAGCCTTATCATAGTACAGATTTAGGATCGAACCCAAAGGACAACGTTAAGAATCTGAGTGTCTTTTTCTTGTTTTGTATCGATCTAAGTTAATCATCAAAGACCAGAAGTTTGATTTGAGTTATTTAACCTAAAACATGCAAAAGTAAAGGCAAGAATAAAAACTAGTTTAAGGATTAAAAACTAAGATTAGCAAATGATGATGGATCACTGGGGTGATGCGGGTATTCACCACCACTACACATGAATTGTACTTGTACCAAACGTAGCAAGACTTGTAAGCAGGACACATGGATGTTGTACAATACCGATGTCTTATAGGACAAGAGTAATGCATACATCCTTCACGGAATGAGTAACTCTCATCCGGTATGTATCTATGTGTCAATGAAGAATTGTAGTCTCCGAAGAGAAAATCTTACTCAACCTCGTGAAACGTGCATCGGAAAACTAACAAGCGAGCGATAATTACCAAATCGATTAGTATCCTTATAGAATATCCCTCTTTCGAGGATATAGCTATGAGAAACGTGAGAGTGTTGCAACGTCAGCCATTCCCGAATGAATGGTCAAGTACTTTGTACCACTCTCTCCTCAGAGTGTGTTCCTCGACCTGTCAAGGTCGCACTTTTGTACGTCAACTGATTCCATTTCATAGTACAAAAATACAACGATGGAGGTGAGTTTACTCCACTCCTTAGAAAGCGTTCCTAGATACCGAAACGGGTGCGCGGTGGATACACGCACCAGAAACCAAAACTAAATCGGTATTCGAGTCTCAAGAGCGGTCGTAGACAAACCACAACGAAAGACAATAGATGCATACAAGAACGCGGCCAACATTCAATCATGTATGAAACGATTTAGTATTGAAACAGAATGATAACATCTTTTTAGTAAAAGATACAAAACACGGGCAGCGGGGCTAGTCCCCGCACCCAGTGGATGGAACAACTCGCTCCTCATAGAGGGAGCAACAAAGAAAGAGAAGAGAGAGAAAGAAAGCATCGTCGGAGCAGAAGAGTAGATCTGTGACAGCTCGGTGTAGATTGTCGCAGTCTCCGGGACTGCTCCGTCGTGGTCGATGTCGTCCGTTTCTCCGCCTCGATCTTCGGGTCAACCTCCGGAATAGCAAGAGTAGGATGAGGTGGAGCTATGGTGTGAGCAATGGTGAGATGGTGATGGAACAGCCTATTAGATCTGCGCCCGGACTGGCTGCTCACCGGATCTGGACTCAGGATGGGATTCTGAGGCTGTGGGTGAAGTTTGGTCGGAAACGGTGCTCGGGCAATCTGGCAGCGTTCCGGCCTGGTCCCAGTCCGGCAGCCTTGGGCCGTAGTGAGATGGGATCCTAATGGGGACCTTTGGGGTCCTATTTATAGGCACTGGACTGGCTCTCACATTTTTTTGTGTGATTCCAGACCGAAAATATCTTATCCAAACGGTTTACATTTTGCTCTCTTCCATTCAGTTTCTGTTCTCTCGGTCATGTTGTGTGCATGCATGCACTCTTCGCGGTCTTGATACTTGCTTCAGCCCTCGCGGTCTTCACCTCAGCCTTCGCGGTCTCGATGCCTTCACGGTCTTGCTACTTACTTCAGCCTCGCGGTTTCGATCACTTCAGCCTCGCGGTCTTAATCACTTCAGCCTCGCGGTTTCGATCACTTCAGCCTCGCGGTCTTAATCTCGCGGTCTTGCGCTGCTGCGCTCTTCACGGTCTTGGTCTTGACAAAGTGCTTCACGGTCTCGGCTGCTGCACTCTTCACGGTCTTGCGCTTGACAAAGTGATGCATGCACTCTTCGCGGTCTCGGCCATTGCTTGGATATATATCTATTCTTCAACCTCTCGTTCACGTGGGTTTAAAAGCTGCTGGAACTTTCTTCACGTGATGAGGCCATCCGGTCTACATCCCTTTGCTCATTGGTTTTAATCATGCACTCCTTGCAATCATGCACGTGGGAATAGCTCTAAAAGCCATGCATGCGAGGAGCGTTGGCCTTTGAAAGTCCAATCTTGCATGCGCGATCAGCATACATGTTTGATCTTTGCTTCAAGAGAAAGAAGGCAAACAGTCTTTGCTAAATCCTTCATGCATTCACGTGAACTATTCAATGGATTCTTCTCCATTCGATTTGCACAATCTCCGCAACCCAGCAAACGGTCTTCTCATAGCAAACGGTTGCTTGCACAACTTGCTAACTCAAACGGTCTTCGGTTATTGTATCATACGATCTTCGAGTGCATGCATACGTACAGCTCAAACAGTCTTCGGCTATTGGTCTTTGATTTGGCAGCGAGCAAACGGTCTTGCATTGCTATATGTTCTAAACGGTCCGGTTTCCATTCAAGCAAATGGTTTGTAGCAAAAGCAAGCCGCTAGGTTCACGTGGACTTCTACTTGTCTTCACGATCTTATACATGCATGCAAGTTAACATGCGTTCTTCATAGTTTGGAGCATTCACGTGGACAACTACTGGTCTTGTTGCTTACTCATCCTGTTCTCACGATTGTTGGTGTAGGTGATGAAGACGACGTTGTTGATGACGTATAGCTCAAACGGTGTCGCATGCCCTCATGCTCAAACGGTCTTGGGACCGTATGGGCTCATACGGTCTTGAGACCGTATGGGCTCAAATGATCTTGAGACCATATGGGCTTATACGGTCTCGAGACCGTATGGGCTCATGCGGTCTTGAGACCGTATGGGCTCATACGGTTTTGAGACCGCATGAGCTCAAACGGTCTTGAGACCGTATGGGCTCATACGGTCTTGAGACCGCATGGGTGAAACCGAATGGTGGTCAAGACCTTAGTGGTTGGATGGAAAGGAACCGTTGGATCTCGATCGGATGGTTGTGAGTGATCTGCAGAGGGAAAGGAGAATGTGTAAGAGATAATATCATCGAATATACTAGTAATTAGAACTATTTAGGCAATATTTGCAAGGAATTAGTGAAACACTCAAGGTGAACCAAAGCGAGGGTAAATCAGTCAATATGAGGAACAAAATCCCTAGAATTGGCGACTGTGCAGATGAATCTGGAGGATTCATCAATCTTCAAACACTTAACCATATCCAACCCTAGACCTCCAAACGGTCTTGGGTGACCCCCAAACGGTCATGAGACCGTTTGGGTGATCCCCAAATGGTTTTGAAACCGTTTGGGTCAATCAACCCAAGTTTCAAACTCAAACACTTATGAAATCAGCACTCAAGCCGATAAGGGTTTTGGTGATTGTTGGACCTTCAACTCATGAACCACTTGGAAATAATCAATTATATTTTGTGGATCAATAACCAACATTATTATAAACAAATTCCCAAATGGTAAACCGTAGTCAACACCTCCAAATGGTCTGAAACCGTTTGCTCTCATGCGGTTTGGTGAAATTGTTTCATCTCAAACGGTTTGGGAAACCGTTTGAGCAACTTAGGAGACCGTTTGACCTGGGATTTTTCTTGGATAAAAATCTAAGATTATGTAATCATTGTCCTACTTAGAAAAACCAAGAACAACAACCGTTTTTCATGGGAATTTCAGCAATGAACCAAAAGAGTTCGAAATAGAAGAAAATAACCAACAAAACATAGAGAACTTGATGCAATATCAATGTTTAAGGGTTAAAGTTATAAAACCCACCTCAAATCTGATCTCCAAGATCCAAGCTCCACTTCTATAATGGTGGATGGAGTTCCAAAAACTGTCCAAGGTCCGTTCTTGAGCAATTGGATGAAAAAGATGGCTAGAATTGGAAATCGGGTGAAGAAAACCAATATTCAAGCATTGATTTAGGGTTTCCACCATGAATCCTAGGTAGAAGATGATAAAAACCTTAACAACAGGTTTTGTTCGTCCTACTCCTGCTCCTGAGATCTTCCTTGGTCGGCAAAAGAAAAGTGATAAGAGAAAAACTAAGGAAAATTCCTTATGTGTATTGGAAAAAGAACATGTATAAGTGATTTTCAAGGAAAGCGAAAATGGATTATTTTCTTTGAATTCCAAAATAATTTCCATCAAATCCCCCTCCATTTCTTGGCCATGAAGCCATCTTCATGTTCTTGCAAAACCTCTCCATTATCCAAAGATTAATGGAAAAGAAATTAAGCACCTCAAAGAGTTTTATATTAATATCCATCCTTTTAGTGGATATTACTTTTTATTATAATAATGTGAGTGGCTTCCACTCAACCAAGATCTTTCTGTTCCATAGCAAGGAACAAGCTCGTCCAACTCTATTTCAAACACATCCTTCAACTTTTGGTTGAAGGGCTCCTTAATTAATTTATTTCTTTTTGCATTAAATTAAATTAAAGTCCCATATATGCTTAAATCTTGATTATTTTAATGTCAAGATTCTCTCTCCTCCATGATAATTAAATTGAGGCACCCCTCTCATTTTCTTTGCTCTAATTGATGCCAAGAAATATGATATACCCTCTAGAGGTGGTATTTTGCATGTTGCACCCTAGGTTTTGGGTAAATTGCACATTACACAAAAACTAGGTTTTAATGCACAAGGATTGATCTACAAGCTTTATCTTGATGCCCAAGCTTGTGGAAACCATACCACTACATCATATTCATTCTTATGATGTCTCAACATCAGAGGAACATCTTACCATGTGGAATTTGCAAGTTAACCCCTCAACTTGGGTAATTTGCACTTTAGTCCAAAATTAACAAAACAATGTTTCAACATTATTCAAAAGGGAAAGAAATTGAAATATAAGTTCCTAAAAAACCTTAATTAATTTTCAAAAGATAAGAGCAAGCATCTAATCATCTTTATTAAACAAAACACCTAGGGTTAGTACATAACCCAGGTCAGGGATGTTACAATTGGACTCTTCCAAACCTGATTACACCGCCAGGCATTGGATTTTAACCAATCCTGATTACAGGCATTGAGCCTCTACTAGGTATTGGACTTTAACCAAACCTGATTACACCACTAGGCATTGGACTTTAACCAATCCTGATTATAGGCATTGAGCCTCTTCCAGGTATTGGACTTTAACCAAACCTGATTACACTGCCAGGCATTGGTCTGTAACCAATCCTGATTACACAGCCAGGCAGTGGACTCCAACCACTCCTGATTACAGGCTTCATGCCTCTGCCAAGTATTGGACTTTAACCAATCATGATTACACCGCTAGGTAGTGGACTCTAACCACTCCTGATTACAGGCTACACGCCTCTGCCAGGTATTAGACTTTAACCAATCCTGATTACACCGTCAGGCAGTGGACTCTAACCACTCCTGATTACAGGCTTCATGCCTCTGCCAGGTATTAGACTTTAACCAATCCTGATTACACCATCAGGCAGTGGACTCTAACCACTCCTAATTATAGGCTTCATGCCTCTGCCAGGTATTGGACTTTGACCAATCCTAATTACACCGCCAGGCAGTGGACTCTAACCACTCCTGATTACAGGCTTCATGCCTCTACCAGGTATTGGACTTTAACCAATCTTGATTACACCGCCAAGTAGTGGACTCTAACCACTCCTAATTATAGGCTTCATGCCTCTGCCAGGTATTGGACTTTAACCAATCCTGATTACACCGCAAGGCAGTGGACTCTAACCACTCCTGATTACAGGCTTCATGCCTCTGCCAGGTATTGGACTTTAACCAATCCTGATTACACAGCCAGGCAGTGGACTCTAACCACTCCTGATTACACAGCCAGGCAGTGGACTCTAACCACTCCTGATTACACAGCTAGTCATTGGACTCTAACCACTCCTGATTATAGGCTTCATGCCTCTGCCAGGTGTTGGTCTGTAACCAATCATGATTACACATTCGTTATGGGATATCTATCCCTTAAATTCATCATTGGTTATCACATCCTTTTACTAGGCATTATACCCTGGGGCAATCCATCATATCAATTCACATTCTTTATATAATACAAGTATTCCTCATGTCTCATTTTAACATATTCAAAGTACCATAGCCCTTATTTTGTCTATGACTATAATGAGTGCATGACCAAAATTTCATTATTATCTTTGTAACCATTTATTATTATTATTATTATGTTACAGGGTTCCCATTTACCTCGTTTATTTTAAACATTACAAATTCTTACATCAATCTTTAGATCAATAACTTGTCACCTCCCATTAGGCAACAACTAATCACATGACTCACAAGGCCCATTAAACATCTTGTCACCTCTCACTAGGCAACAACTATTCACATGGCTCACAAGGCCATTAAACATCTTGTCACCTCTCACTAGGCAACAACTATTAGGGTTAGGGTTTCCCCTTATTGCCGGATAGAGTTTCAAGTTCATATTATTAATTCAAACCCTAATTCATTGCTCCACACATCTAGGAGCATACACTGATATCATAAGTATTCTATTATACTACTTTATTCTCATCATTTATCATTAAATGAATCATCAACACAAGGTATGAGTTCGTATCTCATCCTTACCAGGGTATGATTACATCATACTTATTAACTTGGCTTAACCCTTTCTCAAGGTATGTTAGCCCACACTTATCCAAGTGCATTAAACTTATTACATCTCAATGTAACAATTGACATAACACACTTCATGTGTTACTCATCCAAGTATATTGGATTTAAGGTTCAATAAGGTACATCAACCTTGAAGTGCTGGATGTGATATCTATCATGTCTTGATGTATCACTTCCCTCATCACTTTTAACTTACTTAAAATTCATCAACTTATCTTGTATTAGGGTATTTCCCATCTTGATACTTTATGCACTAGCCCATCACATTTATTTTGTAGTGTATTGATCATGAGTCATACATTTGAATTGTCCAACCATCATCAATTGATATGGACTCATCTCAGGTTGAGACATAGTTGATATAGGATTAACCATTATCAACCACTTTAGGTGTTTCACCTATCAAGGTATTAGCCATACCATTACTTGGTATTACACTCATTACTCCTAAGAGTGTCTTACTCTCACATTTACAAGGTGTCTCGGGTTGGAGGTGTATGAACACTCATCATATCGGGTTAGGATTTGCACTTGTCTCCATATCGGGCATGAGGTATCTTCTTGACCTCATATCGGGCACATGTTATATGTATGTGTTGCCCATGACACTTATGAGTTATCAACCATCACCATGTCGGGCTAGAAGTGCATTCAATCACCCTATCAGGCTAGTCACCATCAAGGGTTAGCCATAACGGGTTAGGGTTACCATATCGTCTAGGGTTGTGTATCATGCAACCTTATCGTGCAACCATGTTGTGTAACCATGTAGTGCAACTATGTCAAGCAACTATGTCATGCAACCATGTCGTACAACCATGTCGTGCCATAGCACTTGTTACACTTCACTTATATCTAGTTACCAAAATTAGGGTTTCTTGTCATCTTACAAGTATACAATTATCTTTGTACCCTGTATGCAGTCTATAATAGACTTCCTATCGTGCAAGAGGTGTTTACTACACCCACATATCATTCAAATAGGTTTACAAACCTATTCATATCATTTTAGTGAAATAGGTGCATCATCATATCGGGTTAGGGGTGCTTGCACCCGATATCACTTTTATAAGGTCATGTCATCATCTTCAAGCTTTAGACCTTTGTTCTAACTATTATAGTTCATATCAACAGGTCTAAGAAACTACTATAACTCATAATTTCATCAAATATTTCAGAAAATTTCGGAATTAAAAGTAATTCATTAAGCAATTTTGGTGATGAATAATAACATGGTTGAGTTCAAGTTATATAACCCGCCTTAAGAACCACTTAAAAGCTTCAAGCTCCAAAGCTCCATGTTCCTAAGGTTGAATATGACTTTATCAAAAGTCCAAGGCTCGTTCAAAACTCCTTCATATGCAAGGAATCACCATGGATAAGCAATTGGTGAAGAAGAAAAGAAAGGTAGATCATAACCCTAATTCCATGCTTCAATTCAAGCTTGAAGACAACTATAGCTTACCTTAGGGTTAGGTTTTGAGTTCCTTATCTCCTTTTCCAACACCCTACAACTCTTGGGCAATATGGACTTCCTATTGGCCGACACAATTTGCTTGTGGCCGATACCCCCTCACTTATGGCCAAAATCACTTCAATTGGCAGCTATCAACTTTCTATGGGCAATATCAACATGCTATGGTCGATACCCAAGGCCTATGCACGATACCCTTGTGCTCTTGCACGACATTCCACCCATCTTGCATGATATGATACTCACTTGCACGATATGACACTCACTTGGAGTCAAAACACTTCACTCTATGGCCGATATCACCCTATATGGCTGATATCACCTACTTGGGCGATATGGTCTTGCCATGGGCGATACCCCAAGGCCCATGGACGATACCACATAATCCCTTCATGATATGGGATCTCTATGCACGATAACTTAGGGTAGGAGGGTGGTAAGGGTCGCAAAATTGCACCAAGGGGTGAAACTAGGGGTATATATACTTGTTGTTCATGAAGAAAGGCAAAAATGAGGTGTCAACATTTTGAGCTAGTAGGTGCCACGTGTCATGCATGGGTGACACGTGTAAATGCATGCATAAACATTTATCTTGACATTCAAAAAGGTTCAGGATCATCTAGATATGCAAATTCGTCCATTGCTTATCCATTTGGATAAGTCATCTAGGTTTAATCACTATTTTAAGTCAAGCTGATACACTTTTTCTAAGGAAACTTGTTGGCCGTCACACATCACCTCCTTGAGGTGCTTTGTACAATATGGACTTTCCAAGAGTTCAAAAAAATATATGGGACACCTCCTTGGGCTCCATGTCCGATAGGCTCTCATATATAAGCTTTTCAACTTGATACAACTCAAGTTAAGCTTCCAAATTCAACCCTTTTTGTTGGTCATTTCATCACCAAGAGTATCATCATTCATAATTGATCCAAACATGGTGTCTCATTCATTATGTCTCTTCTAAATGATAAATAGTTTAAGTAGTTACATTCTAGAGGTGTTAATTTTCATATCAACCCCACATTTTTGGTAAATTACAATTTGTACCAAAATTGGTGCACAGCATACCAACATTGTTCAGACAAGTTCAAACTTGGAATTTAGGCTTTCCACAAGCCACCACCATGCATCATTCTCTCTATAATGATTCTAAAACACATGAGGCATGTTCAACATGTGACATTTTGCATTATAGCCCCTCAATTCGGGTGAATTGCACTTTGGTCCAAAACAAAGGAAAATTGCTCAAACAATATTCAATCGGGACCAAACTTGAAACATGAGTGTGTCACATGTTAACAAAGAACCTTAGAGGATTATATTAAAGTTCTAAAAAACTTTATTAGCCAAAACAATTAGGGTTACCTCATAACCCAGGTTAGGGTCGTTACAAGTTATAAACCCCTAACAAGGATTTCGTCCCCGAAATCCTAGATAAAGGGAGATAGATATTATTCATACATCATCTCATCAAGTCTTGTAATATCTCAATGTCATGTTTATGCAAGGCATAAACCCCTAACATATGATGTCCATGCTATATTATATAACCGATTTAATTTCACAGTTAACCACTCCAGGTGGTCAACATACTTTATCTGATACCAGATTCCCTTACCTTGGTATCCATTACATGTGCTGGAAACACATCACATATTCTTCTTTTATTTATAAGTTGATTTATAATTAAATTAAATTCCTTCGTATATCAATTAGAATGTGGTAGAATTATCCATGCCACATCTCCTTCTTCATTAGGCTTCTTTGGATTGTTTCAGAATGACTACTTGATCAGAGTAATCAGAAAGACAACAGTCTAAGAGTTCCATACTTGCCCTATATCCAATAATTATATACCTAGCCAGGGTATACAAGTACTGAGATTAGGTAGTATGCACTTTGTTTACTATCATGTTCCTTAGTTTTCATATCATTATAAACACATGATTTAACATTCCTAGATTTTCTCCATGCACCACATATATACCTCATCCTCTTTCACACAGATAAGGGAAATTATAAAGCATTTAAAAGAATACTAGACAAAATATAAATTTCTAGTTCTCATCATATCTTCCCTATGTCCCCATAGGACAATCAATAGGGAAATCCATAACAACAATCCTTTTTAGGATTATCAGATAGCATCAAGATAAAGCATATTGAAATGAAAAGGCTTTATCTAACTGTTACCCCTCGCGGTCATCTACCGCTCCAGGCTGACTCAACACATAGAGTCTAGTTGTTTCATGTTGTTACTCTTGCCTTTTTACACTATTGGGCTGTAACTTTTGTATGCCCTACTGATCCTTCCTCGGCTGATGAGTTATTTCCTCCCTTCTTTTCGAAGAAAAGAGTTTAGTATGCTCAACATGTACACATCTATACATGTCTTGTCCTCGTACCATGGTATTATTGGTCTTATTATTGATGTATAAGCTAAGCCATGATTTCTTACTGTTGGAAAGTTAAGACTTTTGCCTTTACATAGTGTCTACTTCCCTGGTACACTAGGCATTTATTGCACTGGTGGCACCAAAAACTTTGTCTTTTTAGAGCAACTAGACAAATCTCTCTGGAATTGTAATAACATTTCCTTAATTCTCGACTTATTTCCCCTTCTTGGGCACTACCATAACAGATATACTATCTGTATAAACTTCTGGCAGAGTCTACTTTCTCACCATATGTTAATCTTTTCCACATTTTCCACTGTTTCAACATGACTATGTCATTCAGGACCCCTTTCAAAAGCCCAAAGTTTCCATATCGAGGACTGGTAACCTAGGTTGTAATGCTAGTATCCAGTCTATATACGTATCATTATTGTCCTAGCCTGCCCAACAAGAGAATAAACATAGGATTCTCTATCCTGATTGTATCATGATGGGAATTCTTAGGAATTCATTCTTCTCTTGCCTGATCCCTTGCACCCTTTCCTGGTGCAACAACATTGCCCTCAACAATGTATTCCTCGTGTTCCCCAGTCATTTATAAACTTCACCCTTTCTTCTACACAAGCAGAAGTCACTATAGGGTATACTGGAGGACACTAACACAGACTCGACATCTTAGTCCTATGTCTCTGTAGACTCAGTGAACCTTAAGCTTTGATACCAAACTTTGTAACGACAGTCGCCAAACAAATCGTTACTAATTAAGCGGAATAAACATAAACAGCGGATTATTGAAAATTACTAAAAATTAAAACCTTTTCAAAGAGATCGATTCATAGGAAAACTCTTCCAACAAGGACCAATGTATTACAATTGCAACCTGGTTCATAAGTACATATCTTGTACCATTTCTTCTCGAGGTTTACAACATCAACTGCCTTGTTAAAAGCTAAACACAGACCGAATAAGAACCTCGAGCCATCAAGCTAGAATCTCAAAATGATTATTAAAAGCACTACTATTAACTCCGAGGACCAGAGAATATAGAGACGACACATAGGACTTCTATCTACAAGACACGACAGATAGTACACTCAACCTGAGCTATCACTGTTGTCCCTGCTGCTGCTGAAGTTCCTCCTTTGCAAGATGTTCTCACTCTCCTCTGTGCTTGTCCACCTAAAAATGTTGGATCCCACGGGGGTGAGACAATTGTAATTGCCGTAGCGGGAGATATAACTCTCTGCCAAAAACGTTATTATTGCAATTTAATGATATAAAACTGGGCAGAGGATAAGCAGTTTAGATTATTCTCATCTTTTTAAAGTATTGCAACTATCCATGATAGAACAGTGAATCATCTATTCTCTTTATAAGGAATAGGGAGAACATGTATGTCATTTATCTATCATACTGTATCAACATATCAATATGTCAAGCTTTTCTTGTGATACATATTATCCTAAAATGCCACCCAGGAATTATTTTTCTTTCTATCTGTTGGCCTTAGCCAATCAGCTTAAACAGATATTGAAATTATATCTATCATGCACTCATACATCATTAATACATGCATTGGGTTATTACCAATCATGTGTCATCATTACAGGCATTATGCCTCTGCCAAGTATTGGACTCTTCCAAACCTGATTACATCGGCAGACATTGGACTTTAACCAATCCTGATTATAGGCATTGAGCCTCTGTCAGGTATTGGACTTTAACCAAACCTGATTACACAGCCAGGCATTGGACTTTAACCAATCCTGATTACAGGCATTGAGCCTCTGCTAGGTATTGGACTTTAACCAAACCTGATTACACCGCCAGGCATTGGTCCGTAACCAATCCTGATTACACAGGCAGGCAGTGGACTCTAACCACTCCTGATTATAGGCTTCATGCCTCTGCCAGGTATTGGACTTTAACCAATCCCGATTACACTGCCAGGAAGTGGACTCTAACCACTCCTGATTACATGCTTGATGCCTCTGCCAGGTATTGGACTTTAACCAATCCTGATTACACCACCAGGCAATGGACTCTAACCACTCTTGATTATAGGCTTCATGCCTCTGCCAGGTATTGGACTTTAACTAATAATGATTACACCGCCAGGAAGTGGACTCTAACCACTCCTGATTACAGGCTTCATGCCTCTGCCAGGTATTGGACGTTAACCAATCCTGATTACACCGCCAGGCAGTGGACTCTAACCACTCCTGATTATAGGCTTCATGCCTCTTCCAGGTATTGGACTTTAACCAATCCTGATTACATAGCCAGGTAGTGGACTCTAACCACTCCTGATTACACAGCCAGGCAGTGGACTCTAACCACTCCTGATTATACAACCAGGCAGTGGACTCTAACCACTCCTGATTACAGCCTTCATGCCTCTGCTAGGTATTGGTCTGTAACCAATCCTAATTACACATTCATTATGGGATATTTATCCCATAAATTCATCATTGGTTGTCACATACTTTTACTAGGCATTATACCCTGGGGCAATCCATCATATCAATTCACATTCTTTATATAATACAAGTATTCCTCATGTCTCATTTTAACATATTCAAAGCACCATAACCCTTATTTTGGCTATGACTATAATGCATGTATGACCAAAATTTCATTATTATCTTTGTAACCATTTATTATTATTATTATGTTACAGGGTTCCCATTTACCTAGTTTATTTTAAACATTACAAATTCTTACATCAATCTTTAGATCAATATCTTGTCACCTCCCATTAGGCAACAACTAATCATATGACTCACAAGGCCCATTAAACATCTTGTCACCTCTCACTAGGAAACAACTATTCACATGGCTCACAAGGCCATTAAACATCTTGTCACCTCTCACTAGGCAACAACTATTAGGGTTAGGGTTTCCCCTTATTTTCGGATAGAGTTTCAAGTTCATATTATTAATTCAAACCCTAATTCATTGCTCCACACATCTAGGAGCATACACTGATATCATAAGTATTCAATTATACTTATTTATTCTAATCATTTATCATTAAATGAATCATCAACACAAGGTATGAGTTCGTCTCTCATCCTTACTAGGGTATGATTAAATCATACTTATTAACTTAGCTTAACCCTTTCTCAAGGTATGTTAGCCCACACTTATCCAAGTTCATTAAACTTATTACATCTCAATGTAACAATTGACATAACACACTTCATGTGTTACTCATCCAAGTATATTGGATTTAAGGTTCATTAAGGTACATCAACCTTGAAGTGATGGATGTGATATCTATCATGTCTTTATGTATCACCTCCCTCATCACTTTTAACTTACTTAAATTCATCAACTTATCTTGTATTAGGGTATTTCCCATCTTGATACTTTATGCACTATCCCATCACATTTTTTCTGTAGTGTAATGATCATGAGTCATACATTTGAATTGTCCAAACATCATCAATTGATATGGACTCATCTCAGGTTGAGACATTGTTGATATAGGATTAACCATTATCAACCACTTTAGGTGTTTCACCTATCAAGGTATTAGACATACCATTACTTGGTATTACACTCATTAATCCTAAGAGTGTCTTACTCTCACCTTTACAAGGTGTCTCGGGTTGGAGGTGTATGAAAACTCATCATATCGGGTTAGGATTTGCACTTGTCTCCATATCGGGCACGAGGTATCTTCTTGACCTCATATCGGGCACAAGTTATATGTATGTGTTGCCCATGATACTTATGAGTTATCAACCATCACCATGTCGGGCTAGAAGTGCATTCAATCACCCTATCAGGCTAGTCACCATCAAGGGTTAGCCATAACAGGTTAGGGTTACCATATCGTCTAGGGTTGTGTATCATGCAACCTTATCGTGCAACCATGTTGTGTAACCATGTCATGCAACTATGTCGAGAAAATATGTCATGCAACCATGTCGTGCCATAGCACTTGTTACACTTCACTTATATCGAGTTACCCAAATTATGGTTTCTTGTCATCTTACAAGTATACAATTATCTTTGTATCTTGTATGGAGTCTATAATAGACTTCCTATAGTGCAAGAGGTGTATAATACACCCCCATATCATTCAAATAGGTTTACAAACCTATTCATATCATTTTAGTGAAATAGGTGCATCATCATATCGGGTTAGGGGTGCTTGCACCCGATATCACTTTTATAAGGTGATGTCATCATCTTCTAGCTTTAGTTCATGTCAACAGGTCTAAGCAACTACTATAACTCATAATTTCATCAAATATTATAGAAAATTTAGGTATTAAAAGTAATTCATTAAGTATAGCAATTTAGGTGATGAATAATAACATGGTTGAGTTCAAGTTATATAACCCATCTTAAGAACCACTTCAAAGCTTCAAGCTTCAAAGCTCCATGTTCCTAAGGTTGAATATGACTTTATCAAAAGTCCAAGGCTCGTTCAAAACTCCTTCATATGCAAGGAATCACCATGGATAAGAAATTGGTGAAGAAGAAAAGAAAGGTAGATCATAACCCTAATTCCATGCTTCAATTCAAGCTTGAAGACAACTATAGCTTACCTTAGGGTTAAGTTTTGAGTTCCTTATCTCCTTGGCCGACACCCTAAAACTCTTGGGTGATATGGAATTCCTCTTGGCCGACACAACTTTGCTTTTGGCCGATACCCCCTCACATGTGGACAAAATCACTTCAATTGGCCAATATCAACATGTTATGGCCGATATACTTGCTATGGTCGATACCCAAGGCCTATGCACGATACCCTTGTTATCTTGAATGACATTCCACCCCTCTTGCACGATATGATACTCACTTGCATGATATGGCACTTACTTGGAGTCAAAACACTTCACTCTATGGGCGATATCACCCTATATGGCCGATATCACCTACTTGGGCGATATGGTCTTTCCATGGGCGATACCCCGAGGCCCATGCATGATACCATAGCATCCGTTCACGATATGGGAGCTCTATGCATGATAACTTAGGGTAGTAGGGTGGTAAGGGTCGCAAAATTGCACCAAGGGGTGAAACCAGGGGTATATATACTTGTTGTTCATGAAGAAAGGCAAAAATGAGGTGTCAACATTTTGAGCTAGTAGGTGCCACGTGTCATGCATGGGTTACACGTGTAAATGCATGCATCAACATTTATCTTGACATTAAAAAGGTTGAGGATCATCTAGAGATACAAATTCGTCCATTGCTTATCCATTTGGATAAGTCATCTAGGTTTAATCACTATTTTAAGTCAACCCGATACACTTTTTCTAAGGAAACTTGTTGGCTGTCGCACCTCACCTCCTTGAGGTGATTTTCATGATATAGACTTTGCCAAGAGTTCACAAAACGATATGGGACACCTCCTTGGGCTCCATGGCCGATAGGCACTCATATATAAGCTTTTCAACTTGATACAACTCAAGTTAAGCTTCCAAATTCAACCCTTTTTCTTGGTCATTTCATCACCAAGAGTATCATCATTCATAATTGATCCAAGCATGGTGTCTCATTAATTATCTCTCCTCTAAATGATACATAGAAGAATTAGGTACATTCTAGAGGTGTTAATTTGCATATCAACCCCACGTTTTGGGAAAATTACTATTTGTACCAAAATTGGTGCACAACGTACCAACATTGTTCAGACAAGTTCAAACTTGGAATTTAGGCTTTCCACAAGACACCATCTTGCATAATTCTCTCTATAATGATGCTAAAACTCATGAGTCATGTTCAACATGTTACATTTTGCATTATATACCCTCAATTTGGGTAAATTGCACTTTGGTCCAAAATAAAGGAAAATTGCTCAAACAACATTCTATCGGGACCAAACTTGAAACATGAGTGTGTCACATGTTAAAAAAGAACCTTAGAGGATTATATTAAAGTTCTAAATGACTTTATTAGCCAAAACAATTAGGGTTACCTCATAACCCAGGTCAGGGTTGTTACACCAAGATACTAAGTTAACTATATAGCCGGTGTCACAACTTCAACCACACCTTAGTAAGACTCTGCAACAGTCAATAAAGCTACAGTGATGGAGTTAGAAAGTTCCAATTATGTGATTTTCCATTAAATTCACCCTAATATATCAAGTATGGTCACTATATTAATAGTTTCTATTAGTTTCTCTGCAACTCATCAGAGGGTGGATCCAATGAGGGCATTAATTTTGTAGTAGATATTTGTTATGTTCTTGTGAAATGGATTGATACAATTTTTCCAATAGCTACATTAATGTTTCCATCCCTTCCTAATGCCAAGAATATCACACACTAAATAAGTTAGGATCAAAGACACACCTCCTATTGGGATATGAAATGTGAAATCTGGAATAGAGTTCTTGTAAAGTTAGTAGAAAATTCTTTAGAATTTTTCTATTAGAAGCAAAGATACACCTCTCACTGGTATTTTGTCCCATTTCACATATGAAATAAAAACATAAAAACTATAAAACATAAAATTAGTTCTCTATGATAATTAAATTCATTATCAGATTTTCCTTGGAGAGTTAGACCTACCTTGATTGGATACAAATTTATTGTACCATATGGACTGTTTGATAGGGCATTTAATCTATTTTCTTGTGCACAACACAACCTTGTTGTAGTATACATGGAGGAGCTTTCAAAACATGATAAGGTTAGGACATCCTACAGTATAGGTTCACAAGGGAGCTTAAACAATTAGGTGTCATTCAACATACAAATGCTCCAACAGAGATGAACACCACTAAAACTTTGTTGTTGTATGTATCATTTGTTTTGTTGGTACCCCTATCAGTCCATACTTCATAATGACAAGATAAAGAGCCTTTATAAAATATCAAACTATACTTCACCATATAGAAGATCCCCATTGATCTCAGGCTGAATAATCGAGGAGCCATAACTGTCTGTATAAGACTCTCACAATATCAACTTATACTAGAAATGTAAAGTTTAGAAAACAATATGTATAATCACTCTTAGTGCATTACAAGAGGAAATAACTAGCTCATTCGACCAGGGAAAGAAAACCATATAACATGGAGCATCCCTATGACACTATAAATGGGCAAGGAAGTAAGAAAGACAGAGATGTTTCTCGGGAATTAGGTTCTACGTAGCAAAGGAATCTGTTACTAACTCCAGGGGTGGCAGTGGAGAGCCCAAAGATGAAAAAAAAGCATCTTATCTGAGATAAAAACTCATACTGTAGAAAACTACCCCATAATAAAGACATCAAAGAGCTTGAAGAACCAAGCCAATCTCTAGTCACCAAATATGTGCTGCAATTAATTATTACTTTAAAAAACATATACTCTATAGAAACTCGTCCAAGTCACATGAGTAATAAGAATTCAAATCACAAGTTAGACAAGACTTTGAAATTTTTTTATTTCAAAAGAATCAAAGAAAAATGACAAGTGATACATAGAATTCAACAATAGGGAGAGCAATCAAATCAAAAAATCACCACTGATTACATGAGCATACCTGAGTTGAAGTAGTTAGTCAATAGTGTATGGAACCTTCCAACGATGTGATCTCTAACAACATCTCTACGGAAGATCTGCAAAACATTCAGGAGTTAGCATGGGTTGGTTGTTGTGCATATTGCCAGAGCGATAGAAAGCATCAAAGAGAATGGCCTTGGTGAGCAATAGTTTCATTGGAGCTTGTTGGTGAGCAATATTTCAATGTGGTCAGTGGTTACTTAGACTACTTGATAAAAAGCCAGAGACATATTATCATTTTTATTAGGGGGGTTAAGGTACCACAAACAGTTTAAAGAAGAGTTGGTGCATAGAAGACTTGCTAAAGCTTCATAAGAGTAAATACATATTGGCTGAATCTAACATACCTGACATATCTATGACCATAATCAGGGCCTCTCGGTTGATTCACAATTATGAATAATGGCAACTTTACATTCCCCTTCATGGAAATTATTCTTTGAAATGATGGATCCCTCTCTATCTGACATTTGCCATGCATGCCTACTAGCAGCTAAAAATGATTCTGCTAGATGCCTACTAGCATTGGCACTGGCTTGTTGTTGAAACCCCTTTTGATCCATAGTTCATAATGACAAGATAGAGAGCCTTAATAAAAACTCAAACCACACCACCATACTAAAGATCCTCATTGATCTCCGATGAATAAGCAAGTAACCATAATAGTCTAAAAAATTCTTTAGTAGAGAGAAAAAGAAACATCTGGAGTCAGAGATGAGATGAGAGACTCCAAGTACACAATCATCGTTCTAAAAATAGTAGATAGGGACACAATCAGTCATCTCAAGGTAGATGAAGAATAGGAAAATCCCAAGGCACTATAGTTGTAGATAAAAATATAAGAACAAATAGAAATGAATGCCAAACTTATAGTTTGGTTATAATTTCATAATTTGTCAAACATTTATTGGTTCAAAACATTAGATAGTAACTAAGAAAACCAGAAAAAACATTAAAACGAGAAGAAAAATCTCAAATTTTCAGGATGAGAAAGACAGGCAAAAATAGCATAATGCAGTTGTATGGATATTTACAAAAGATGAATAGAAGGTTTCACCTTCTTTATTATCTTGGAAATAGACTCCTACAAAAAACACTCTCAAATGAAAAGCCAAAATCAATATTCTACTCTTTAACAATCTTAGGAGCTATGGGCTACATGTGTGGCATTCCCCTTGGACCATTAATTCGTCTTACCTTGCCATGATTGTCGTTAAGGAAGTTGTCGTGAATCTATGGGCATGACCATTTTGTCATAGGACTCTGTTGTGTTAAAATGTCCTCTTTGTTAATCTGCGAGGTGATAGTAGACGAGGCAGTTGATACACGTAGGGACCTCTAGATACCTAGGACCAAACGTGCTCCTCTCACACTGCCTGTGGCAGGGATGACAGACGACACAGCAGGTGGTCGTTGTGGCTAATCATTAAAGGAATCAGGCAGTCGGGCCTTGCAACCGTGAGCATTCGTGTAGCAGTTAGTGTGATTTGCAGAGGGGGCACCTATTGGGTTTTAGGGGAGGCATAGAAAGCAGCAGAAACAAAAAAAAATTCCCCAAACCCAGAACAAGGAAACACGTCAACGTCTATACAATAGGAAAGGATGGTTTGTGGAATCATACCTTGTCCCAAGGCTTGCTCGGTGACAATACCTCATGCCTTATGCGGTCTTCACCTCCTATCTTTGACGGTGTCTGTGTAGCTCCTGGTTGCACCGAGACTGACAGGATTGAAGGTTGTCCTCCTAGCGGCAGAAACCTCCCGCCTCTGAAGTAGTCCACACGGACCACCTGGAACTCCAATCTCCTTGTCCCACAAGGAATTGGAAGGAGTCACACCCTCCTGTCAGCGTACTAGTCACTGATACACTCTCCTGCCACCAGTCGCTTACTACAGTTGTCTTTCCCTTGTTGTGCCTCCCTTATCGGGTAGCACTTGCTCGGGCTCTCTCTTAGTTACCAAAACCAGAGAGAATGAAAACTTCACAGAGCAACTGGTTGCACTAGGTTGTACTTTGAGAAGCCCCAAATACCCCTATATATAGGAGGGTCATGGGACAGGGTTCTCCATCTCGAGCAATGCGGGACTAAAAGCAGGAGTAGAAAGGTTCGAGATTTTCCACAAAAACAACCAACTCACAACCTGAACCGATTGTTTCACAACTGAAACGGTCGGTTGGGGACCTGAGCCGGTCGGTTGACACCTCAACCGATCGGTTGGGACCCATGAGATGATCGGTTCACTTCGGAACCGGTTGGTTCGTGGTCCTGATCAGTTCTCGGTTGACTTTCCTTCTTTTGTTTCTAATTGGTATCAAATACCAATCCTTGTTCCAATCAAATTGGGCTAGTGAAACGCAAGGAAAATTGTCACCAATCTTACTTTCCCAACTTGCTTGGTTGCACCAGTTGAATCGATCATTTCAACACTTGAAGCAATCGTTTCACCCTGATCATGAGCCGATCGACTCACCATTTGAGCTGACTGGTTCACCAAGCTGAGCCGATCGGTTCATCTCATGAGCCGATCGGTTGGGAATGCAGATTGTGCAGAATCAGTCAATTGCGGTTTCAATCAATCTGATACTCTAATCAATCAGTCCGACACCTTGAACATTATGATACTAAGCTATCAATTGATTGAGTGTTTAATTGAACTACTAAACTCCTTTAGCAATCAATCTAAACATTGTTTGTGGACAAAACTCCTCTTCCAGGTTAAATCCTATGTGTGTGACCCTGCAGGTCCATTTCATGTTGGTAGTGAAAGTTCATAACACTTATGACTTCACAAGCAAAGAGCGGTGCTTAGTCACACATCAGTGCTACCCAAGTGAAAAAGAAAGTTGGAGAACAACTTTCAATCCTACAATCCGTGAATGGTGTTACAGCGAATGTATAATTCCTTTGTCACTGATATCCCGAATGAACTCGAGGCATGGAACAGTCATCCTGTCAACGTTCATTTACATTCTTGATCTCAGAGCAGATTGGAAGAGATATGTATGACATCAATATCACATACTGATTCACACATGTGTGCGCACACCTATTTCAATCCTACTCATCAAGTGGCCTTGGATATCAAACTCCCTCAAGAGGGACAAATCCCATATCTATCACTCACCCCTCAAAAGCCCCATGTGTCAAAGTCACCCAATCATCACCTTTATAACAACCCATGTTTCATGACTGCGTTTGATGATGTCAAAGTGTACCCAACGACATGTGTTGAGTGTAGTGATTTTAGGTCTAAGAATCACACTCACCACCATCACTGTGAGAGCTGACTGTGACTACCAAGTCATGGTTCCATGTGTCACTCTCACGGTGGGTCTGTCTGGTACCTTGTTCTCTAACAAGTACCTATGTGTTTGGTTTGATATCTCTATATCATGACTAATGAGATTCTATCATCAACCAACACCACAATCTAGTCTTGTGTGTCATTGATGTCTATCTACCTTCCACAATGACATCCAACTAGGGACATAACAAGAATGTACAAACTCTTAGCATCTGTATGATCTCATCGTTCAAGTCCTCAACCTGAAAGCATACGTCATTGAGTACTGTCATTCTCTAGACATTCAATCTGTTCTATCACCATCTCATATGACTGAACCAGAAAGAATTCGAAGCTTGCCTTTGATGTTTATCAAATAAATCTTAATGTATCCCATCAATCATCCCATGATTGGATCTCAGGGCATACATACCAACAGACTCCCACTTGCACTGCGAGCCAATCACCCTTGAATCATATTCATAGTGATCTTCAAACATGTCCCACATATTACTGTGCTCTGGTGCCAACATAGTGAGTTATGGCAACACCTTGCCAAAGTCAGTATTAACTACATGTCTCACATCTCTTCGCTATACGTCACACGTATGAGATGAAGTTTTTGTAATATGCGATCTAGTATTCCTTTGCTAACCTTTAGCCACATTGCATGATCAAGGATTCCATACTTGTCATCAATGACTGAAATATCTATAAGTTCATCTCATGAACTTCCAGATCCATATAGTATCCACTGCTATTCTCTAACACACGGATACTCGGCATTTCCCTTTTAAATGTCTTTATTGGAACACTTCCAATTGTCAACAAACTTTCACTTTTATATATCCTATATATATTTTGCGATTAATTTTCTGTCCTTTCGGAAGTTCGCATCAATGTAACTCCTTACATTGAACTCTTCCTTATTTCCATAGAAATAGTACTTCTCAAGTACTTATCAAGTTCTTATGGTTTCCAGTAACCCTTACTGGAAGTAGACATACATCCACTCGTCATGTCCCACATACGAGTTATCAGGATGAGCACATCATATTGCCATGTCCTACATACAAGATGATGAATGCATTTTATTCTTGCCATGTCGATACATGCAAGATAATGGGATGATTACATACATTATTTATCCATATCTATTCTTAGTGTTCCCATTCTTCATAAGAATTGGACACTTGGCCTTGGGATACTAACTCCATGTAACATGGACAAGTTTTCTCCCACTAAATTTGTGCATACTGAACCCTTCAGTACAGATTGCCAATGTATGATTTCTCTTTTCAAGTCAAAAGGTTTTTGAGAACTATTTCTATAGATCTCTATTCCTATCACATAGGAAACATCTCTATCTTCCTTAAAGATAATTTCCACTTTTTCATTTCCATTCTAGAACATTTCCATTTCACATCAATATGTGGAATGTGAATACGCTCCCACTAAATCACAGATCCCTTCTTTATCTTTGACATATCAGTCAAACCCTTTGACTATATCATCAAAGTAAAGATCCAATTCTGAGTTGCTTGTACTCAATCAATCACATTGATTAGTCCATTGTAACTTATAGATTTTATTTGCATTAGTGGATTCATAAACCTTATAGGTTGTGTCACATACACATCCTTGTTTTATTCCTCATAGGAATGCGGTTTTAGTATCCATATGCCAAATGTCTTAGTCATTAAGTTGCAATCAACAAGCATCATCCTTCTCAAAATGTTATCCATGTGTCTTAACACTTACGACTTATTCTCACTTATGGATTTCATCCCAATGAGTGCTACCATCAAGGTCATACCTTATGGTTCATATGGATGTCATTTAGGATGTAATGGTCATAAACCGTAACTCAAAATTTGGTTCCTCATATTCATCTAGATAGTTGACTCATCACATGAACAACTCATCACATAGATAATTGAGGTGTATCTGTCAAGGATATAAGAACTCACAACTCCTTGTGATTCTCAGTGTCCTTTATTAGTGTGGGGTATTCTTTTATTAAGAAGAATTCAGTTATTTGATAATCATTCTCTAACTCCTTAGAGTATGATTCCTTCTTGATTTAGACATCACCATGCCTTAATCATGAGTTCACTATGATACACTATCATAATCACTCATAAGGATCTCAAACATTTTGGTCTAAGTATTTCATTCATTGATCTCGTCAAGAATTAACACTTTACCAAATTCATACTTCATTTATGATATTCTTGAACACTTCAAGATATTCATATTGGTATTTCTCTAAACACCTTTTGAAGTATTAGCATTTACTACAATAGGTATGTAAATACATCACATGTATTATACCTAATTGGATAATCATTCTCCCACTACCATTAGTGAAGATTGATTAATCATGTACAAGAGATTCATGTCTCTTACTGGTTCTCTAACCAAACGAGTCTAGATTTATCCATCACATGGAAACTAGAAATGAATTTCTCATGATTGATGCTAATTTGATTGTTTGAGTTATCAATAACTCTAGGTATCATTTTATCTTATGCATACCATGTATCACAAGATAAACAAGGCATTTCCACAAACATCATATCTTTAAGATTGAAACATCAACTTTATTAATTGCCATCATTGTCATACAATATGCAAAATAAAGTGTTTCTATCTATTGACAATATATGAAATAACAATTCTCAACTCTATTTCGTGCCCTTTAGGCTGAAATGAATTGAAAGATACTCCTATCTATGGCAGAAACACTTGCTCCAATGATGGGTACTTCTTTCTATGGCAGAAATCACAAAGGCCATCACTTCTTTGCGGATCTTGCATATCATATATGATAGATCCATATCTTGGTATCATATACCTCAGATAAAGAAGCAGTTCATTTCATGATACCTTAGGTGGAGATCTCCATCCCCTCCTTCATCTTCTTTTATTCTTCCAGATATAGAGGACAATTCCCTCATACACCCTTTCCCCATGTGCCTTGAGGCTGAAGACGGCTTGGATTGCTGGCTAGAATCAGAACACTTCTTTGCTTTGCCCTTGTCCTTGCCCTTAAGAATTACCTTTTCTTTGATCACATCAAAGATTATGGTTTGTCTTTCTTCAATTTTTGCCTCTACTATCTTCAACATGTCCAACAACTCTGTCAACGCTTGTCAAAGTTGTTCATGTTGTAGCTTACAATGAATTGTATGATTCTCGCAATATTTGTAGTATCATACCAATAGCCAACTCTTGGCTCAGAGGGAATCCTTCTTAGTCAGGTCTTTCCACATACCCAATCATATTGAGTGTGTGTGAATACCTTACTGGATCTCCTTCTGTCATGACATACTAGGACAATGTCTTGGAGACATCATATGTCTCATGTTGTCTCTGTAACTCATAGTTCAGAGAACACAACATCAAACACTCCTCATCAATGTCATCCTCGGTATGCTTCCATAAGCATACTTTCAGCCATTGATGTGGTGGGATTGAGTTCATCTGGTCTTGGTATAAATAGGTCTTAGAGCTTTCGCTCTTTGAGAACACTTCTCATCATCCTAACCAGTCGTGGAATTATTCCCATTTAATTTGTTGGTCTCAAAGACCGATCGCAAATAAAGTGGTTTGTTGATTAACCATTTATTTTAACAAAAGGAAATATATGCAATTTTAGTCCAAAACTCTTTTTGACTTGTTTGATTGATTTGAAAAGTTGACGATATAATTAGGCCTTTAATTAATTATCGCTCCCACTATTTTACTTCAAATTGATAGCCCTCACCATCAATTCTGAAGATTGCAGCGTACAACCTTCTAGTGGGCAAGATCCTAAAATCCTCTAAGCCATGGACCAGCTAGGGCTATCACCCACAACATAGATCTCTCAGGTAGGCAACTCCTGCCAATTGCATCATATGCAACTCTTGATAAGATGTCATATGCAACTCCTTGCCATGATCATCTCCATGCCTCAAGGTACTAGATCCCATCTAGATCACCTTGTTAAGTCCGACCCAAAGCAAACACGACGAATATGCACCCTGCTAGGGTAGACCCACACATTCATCCTTCATGCTTCCACAAGATAGACGGTGCACCACGCTAGGGCGTGCCCACACTTGGTCGATCAAGCTTTTCACGTGTGTCGCATTTGGAAGGCATCTAAAACTTAATATTTAATGAGGGATTTGGTTTTTATATACATATACATATCCAATCACTACAATACATAGTACGTATCATATACATGCTATATCCCACAGAAAACATGCAAAACGATAAAAGTGATGATTATGGCCATACTAATGTGATTCGTCGAGCCAAGAGGAATCACGGTCATCTAGGTCTACATCACATGCAACCTGTACAAGATGAACTATGTGCTTTGCCTTTCTGGGTTTGATCAACTCATCACATGAATGATTGGCTCGCCATCAGACTGGTCGACTGGGTGCCACCAGCCGATCAGTTGGCTCCTCCAACTGATCGGTTCGCCTGGTCATCATGCATCTCATCATGGCCACCACCCGCTCATATCGCTCCTCAAATCGGTCATCAAATGATCAGCTCACACCTTGAACCGATCATCTGGAACGTCAACTGATCGGTTCACTCCTTGAACCGATCGTCTCAGCTGTCGTCTGGATGTCCGCCGTTCTTCGACATAACAAGAAATAAAATTCTATCCTATTTTACATTGTAAAAAGAGAAACCTCAAGTTACATTCGAGGGGAGCAAAGGTAGGAAAGAAATCTCGAATTATTTTGAGTTACATCAAGAATAGAAGGAAGATCAGTGTGCAGACCGAGATGCAAGCAACCACATACAACCATACACAGATATGGTTTATTGGCCATAACCACGCTATACATCCACCACAAAACTCATTTAAGGGTGACACGTATCGAGTGCATTAATAATACATATCATATATGTAAATTGGGATTTGTGGATTTAGGATTGGACATGCATAAAGCCTATATTATTCGCATCGTATGCAATAAATAAAGGTGACAAACCAAAATCGATCATATCGATAATCCCTAAAGTATAGAGCAGTTGACGTGGCTCTGATACCACTGTTGGGTTTTAGGGGAGGCAAACAAGGCAGCGGAAAAAAAAAAATTCCCCAAACCCAGAACAAGGAAACACGTCAACGTCTATATAATAGGAAAGGATGGTTTGTGGAATCATACCTTGTCCCGAGGCTTACTCGGCGACAATACCTCGCGCCTTGCACAGTCTTCACACCCTGTCTTAGATGGTGTCTATAACGACCGTCGAACAAATCGTTACTAATTAAGCGGAATTAAACATAAACAGAAGATTAACAAAAATCACTAAAAATTAAAACTATTTTTCAAAGAGATCCATTCCAAGGAAAACTCTTACTGAAAGGTCCAAAACCTTATATACATCATTATTCACATTGTACATATCTAGTACATATCATCTCAAGAATAACATATAACATTTGCTTTACCAAACTACACATGAGCAGCATAAAACCTGGAGGCACGTAAGCCAAAATCTTTTATTGATCATAAAACCAGTACGAACCAACTCCAAGGACCTAAGAGTACAGAGATGACACATAGGACTTCTATTTACAAGACATGACAGACAGTGCACTGAACCTGAGCTGTCACTGCTGCCTCAACTGTTGTTCCTCCTCTGCAAAAAGGTCTTCACCTCCTCATGCATGTCCACCTAAAAATTTGGATCTCACGGGGGTGAGACAATTGTAATTGTCCCAGCGAGAGATATAACTCTCCGCCGACCATATTATTATCATAGAATAAACATTTATAAACTAAGCATAGGTTCTTTTTATATTAATAAGTAGGATAATTCATTATATGAACAAAATGTGGTAATCTCCTTCCTTAAGGAGAACATTGCATCTACCCATGGTAAAGTTATCAATCATCTATCTACTTTTGCAAGGAATGTAAAGAAACATAAATAACATCTATCCACTAAGGATGTATAAAAAAATGTAACATCAACCAAATGATTTCCGTATTTCAGAAAACATGCTAGGCGGCTGATTACACTTTACAATCACACTTAAGCCCTAAGGAGATGAGGTATACCACTCATACTCCAACCGACCACTGTGAAGTCAAAATCGGTACCATACAAGGTCAATGGCAGAGCCGACTGCCAAGACCTCACCAATCTCGACCAGTCCGAGACCACAGGCAGGACATCTTGTGTCACTGCTAAATAGCTTTCCAGGGTATACTGGCAACTTCGCTATGTAGAGCTACAGCGTTAACTGCACTCTCTTCGGGAGAGAAAGATCTCGTGTATATCTAACATCCATCCCGACCTTCATCTTCGAGAGATTCGTGATACATCCATCCCGACACATATAATGAAGGATTAACAGATCTCGTGTTTATCTCACGCCAATCCAACATTAGGGCGTACATATATTTTCGCCCATCACCCCCGCATATTCAAAAATATGCGGTCTCCGGGTTATGCCGCGGAGTAACCCGTTTCACCATTCAGGGAGGGACCTGGCGCCGAATGGATCTATGGTCAGGGCACTACATGATGAGATTCCACTTGATTAATTAAGTACATTCCCATATTCTTTTAGCATCAGACAAGTTTTCAAACAAGAATTATTATGACAAATGCTACAAAGAAAGGTATAATACATCTATCAAGTACTCTGAAATCTTTAAAACATATGATACTTGGGATCTCAGTCCCTTATCACATTACTGGGAATTCTCATCCCTTCACATCATCATTATCATGATTATTGGATCTGGGTATTCAAACCCTTAGATCATCACATAACATTGTTACCTCTATAACATGTAACCATTACCTCTAGGTCCTCAAACCAAGTTATTTATTTCACTTGTTGTGCAAGTATTCACATGGCTCACAAGGCCATCAGACATCTTGTCACCTCTCACTAGGCAAGAACTTATTCACATGGCTCACAAGGCCATTAATCATCTTGTCACCTCTCACTAGGAAACAACTTATTCACATGGCTCATAAGGCCATTCAGCATTATACTTGTTATATAAGTATTTAACATAGCTCACAAGGCTTATGTATTAAGAGAAATACAACCTTCCCATCATTAGGGTTAGGGTTTCCCTTTCTTATGGATTAGGGTTTCTCTTACATGTCATTACCCTTCATTAGGGTTAGGGTTTTCCATTATTAACCATTTAGGTTTTCAAGATCATATTATCAATAATCAAACCTTAATTCATTGCTCCACACATCTAGGAGAAAACATTGATACCATAAGTATTCAATCATACTTATTTATTCTCATCATTTATCATTAAATGAATCATCAACACAAGGTATGAGTTGGTCTCTCATCCTTACCAGGGTATGACTACATCATACTTTATTAACTTGGCTTAATCCTTTCTCAAGGTATGTTAACCCACACTTATCAAAGTGCATCAAACTCATTACATATCAATGTAATAACTGACATAACACACTTCATGTGTTACTCATCCAAGTATATTGGATTTGAGGTGCATTAAGGTGTATCAACCTTGGAGTGCTGGATGTGATATCTATCATGTCTTGATGTATCACCTCCCTCATCACTTTTATCTTACTTAAGTTCAACAACTTATCTTGTATTAGGGTATTTCCCATCCTAATACTTTAAGCACCAACCTATCACATTTATCATGTAATGTATTGGTCATGAGTCACACAATTGAATTATTCAACCATCATTAATTATATGAACTCATCTCGGGTTAAGGAATTATTGATATAGTATTAACCATTATCAACCACTCTAGGTGTTTCACCTATCAAGGTATTATCCACACCATTACTTGGTGTTACACTCATCACTCCTAAGAGTGTCTTGCCCTTACCTTTACAAGGTGTATAGGGTTAAATCATGTGCATATGTTCACCATATCAGGTTGTAGGTGTATAAACACTCACCATATCAGGCTATGATCTGCACTTGTCTCCATATCGGGCATGAGGTACCTTCTTGACCTCATATCGGGCACAACATATATGTATGTGTTGCCCATGATACTTATGATGTATCAACCCATCACCATGTCGGGCTAGAAGTACATTCAATCACTCTATCGGGCTAGTCACCATCTAGGGTTAGCCATGACGGGTTGGGGTTTGCCATATCGGACTCAGCCCAATATACAAGTCAATTGGAGTGTAGGGAACCAAGCCATATTGGGATACATCATCAAACATTAGGTTGCAACACCCATGTCGGGTTAGATTTGATTATGTCGGGCACATGGCATATACATGTGTCGCCCATGATACTTAAGGGGTATGAACTTATCACCATATCGGGCTATCATATTGTCTAGGGTTGTGTATCATGCAACCCTGTCACTCAACCCTATCGTGCAACCCTATCGTGCATCCATGTCATGCATCTATGTTGTGCATTCATGTCATGTAATAACACTTGTTACTCTTCTCTTATATCGGGTTACCTAAATTAGGGTTTCATGTCAACTTATAAGTATTCATTCAATCTTGTATCGTGTATGGAGTCTTTACTTGACTCCCTATCGTGCAAGAGGTGTACACTACACCCCCATATCGTTCAATAAGGTTTAGAAACCTATTCATATCATTTTAGTGAAATAGGTGCATCATCATATCGGATTAGAGGTGCTTGCATATGTGCTTGCACCTTATATCACTTTTATAAAGTGATACCATCATCTTGAAGCTATAGACCTTTGTTCTAACTGATATAATTCATGGCAACAGGTCTAAGCAACTAATTGAACTCATAATTTCATCAACTATTTCAGGAAATTTCGGAATTAAAAGTATTTCACAAATTAGAGCAATTTAGGTGAATAATAATAACATGGCTGAGTTCAAGTTATATAACTCACCTTAAGAACCACTTCAAAGCTTCAAGGTCCAAAGCTCCATGTTCCTAAGGTTGAAGATGACTTTATCAAAGGTCCAAGGCTCGTTCACAACTCCTTCATATATAAGGAATCACCATGGATAAGCAATTGGTGAAGAAGAAAAGAAAGGTAGATCATAACCCTAATTTCATGCTTCAATTCAAGATTGAAGAAAACTATAGCTTACCTTAGGGTTAAGTTTTGAGTTCCTTAGCTCCTTGGCTGATATCACCTTATATGGCCAATTTCACCTACTTGGCCGATATGCTTTTGCTATGGGCAATATCCAAGGGCCTATGCACGATACCCATGCTTTCCTGCACGATACAAGAGCCCCATGCACGATACCACAAGGTAGGAGGGTGGTAAGGGTCGCAAAATTGCACTAAGGGGTGAAACTAGGGGTATATATACTTGTTGATCATGAAGAAAGGCAAAAATGAGGTGTCAACATTTTGAGCTAGTAGGTGCCACGTGTCATGCATGGGTTACACGTGTCCATGCATTCATCATCATTTATCTTTTATTGAAAAACAGTTGAGGATCATCTATAGATGGAAATTCGTCCATTACTTATCCATTTGGATAAGTCATCTAGGTTTAATCACTATTTTAAGTCAAGCCGATACACTTTTTCTAAGGAAACTTGTTGGCCGTCACACCTCACCTCCTTGAGGTGCTTTGCACGATATGGAATTTGCCAAGAGTTCACAAAACGATATGGGACACCTCCTTGGGCTCCATGGCCAATAGGCTTTCATATATAAGCTTTTCAACTTGATACAACTCAAGTTAAGCTTCCAAATTCAACCCTTTTTCTTGGTCATTTCATCACCAAGATTACCATCATTCATAATTGATCCAAACATGGTGTCTCATTCATTCTCTCTCCTATAAATGATACATATAGTAAGTATGAACAATCTAGATATGGTAATTTGCATATCAACCCCATATTTTGGGTAAATTACAATTTGTACCAAAATTGGCACACAATGCTCCAGCATTGTTCAAACAAGTTCAAATTTGGAATTTAGGCTTTCCACAAGACACCACCTTGCATCATTCTCTCTATAATGATGCTTAAACACATGAGGCATGTTCAACATGTAAAATTTTGCATTATAGCCCCTCAATTTGGGCAAATTGCACTTTGGTCCAAAACAAAGGAAAATTGCTCAAAGAACATTCAATCGGGACCAAACTTGAAACATAAGTGTGTCACATGATAACGAAGCACCTTAGAGGATTATATTAAAGTTATAATTAACTTCATTAGCCAAAACTAATAGGGTTACCTCATAACCCAGGTCAGGGTCGTTACAAGTTATAAACCCCTAACAAGGATTTCGTCCCCAAAATCCCAGGTAAAGGAAGACATATATTGTTCATTCATCATACCATCAAGTCTCCACATAACATCTTAATGTCATGGAGATGACATAGAACTTTTATCAACACAAAGTTCTTCCACACAGGGTTATCATTGAATCTTTCACACAGGGCACATATTCCACTGTCTTTTTCATTATTGACTGTAGCGTCAACTCTATGTCAGGTAATACTTTTCTTAGTCAGGGAAACATCATTCATACCTTATTTAACTCAGGTGTCATACCTTACTGATTTTTCACCTTTCTCAACTTACAACTTTATGTGACAATATTTTGGGAAGTCTCCCATACTCCTCATTTAGCATTTTACTTTTAAAGGAAAGACCAGAGTCATGTTCTGTCACCCACTTGTGACTACAAGTCTTGTCATATATCTGTTGTGTCATCTAATCTACTGACACATCATTAAACTTTCTTACTACTTGTACAAACTATCTCATTAGTTGTACATTCTCTTATAATAAGGGGAGGTTTCTTATCAATTAAGAACTTATCTTAGAGGTATCTTTAGATGTTATATATAAGTTGCCTTAACAGATCTAGATAGGGGTATTCTGGGAAATTATTTTTAGCTTGATAAGCTTTTCCCACAATGATTTTACAATTGTTCCTTCAAATAGTACATCCTTATTGATGTTATGTTTATGCGGAGCATAAACCCCTAACATGTGATGTCCATGCTATTTTATGTAACTAGACTAATTTCATAGTTGGTCATCCCAGGTAACCCACATTAATCAGTTGATTAGGAGTTATGCTTTTACTTTGCCATATCACTTGATACTTCTTAGATACCAGAATTTCTTATCTTGCTATCCATCACATGTGTCAAAAACACATCACATCCTCATCATTCTTTCATCTTGGGACATTACTTGTTACACATGTCTTTATCTTAGAACCAAAGTCCAAGACAAACTGATACTTTTCTAAGTATCCATCAATAGAACATTTTTAACTTATGCACATTAAGTTTCATAAGACCCACATGATTACCATGTCCTAGAAGGGAAAGAACACAAAGGAACATATTCCTGTTATCACCCCATCATCATCCATGGTTGTTTATCAAAGAGAAGAGATTATCATCTCCTCTGATTATTGCATGAACTTTCAACTATTCATGAGTCATTTACTCGTGTTTCATCCTAGGTTCCTTGCCATCAGCATAGGAATTATAAGGATGATTACATGTCATTATTCCTTTCTTTGTTATTGTCTAACATGTTCATGAGCATTTTGTGATTTTATCACATTTCCCATTTCCACATCATGGGAAAAGCTCTTTACTATTCACACATGCTTTATCTGACAGTGATCATCTCCCTTGTTCTCATTCTCTTATCATGAGGATTATACTTTTCATTTCCTCATATATACAGATTGATTTGAGATTATCTCATATTCCACTTTATTGCACTTAGGATGTGATATACATGTCCATACCATATTTCCAGTTTCATTATTCTCTCTAGATTGTCTCAGAATGACTACTTGTTCAGAGTAATAAGAAAGATAACAATCTAAGAGTTCCATACTCACCTTATCTCCAATAATTATATACCTGGCCAAGGTATACAAGTACTGAGATTAAGTAGTATGCACTTTGTTTACTATCATATTCCTTACTTTTCGTATAATAACCAATACATGATTTAACATTCCTGGATTTTCTCTAGGAATCTCTTCTATACCTCTTCCTTTTTCGCACAGATAAGAGCAATTATAGAGCATTTAAAAGAATACTGAACAAAATATAAATTCTAGTTCTCATCATTTCTTCCCTATGTTCCCATAGGACAATCAATAGGGGAGTCCATAACAGCAATCCTTTTTACGATTATCAGGTAACATCAAAAGAAGGCATATCAAAATGAAAAAGCTCTATCTGATTGTTACCCCTCGCGGTCATCCACCGCTTTAGGTTGACTCCACCCATAGAGTCTAGCTGTTTCATGTTGTTACTTTTGGCTTTTTAGAACTACTAGGCAAAAGTCTCTGGAATTGTAATGACATTTCCTTAATTCTCTACTTATTTCCCCTTCTTGGGCACTATCATCACATATATACTATCTGTCTAAACTTATGGCAGAGTCTACTTTCTCACCATACGTTAATCTTTTCCACATTTTCCACTATTTCAACATGACTATGTCATTCATGACCCCTTTCAAAAGCCCAAGGTTTCCATATTGAGGACTGGTAACCTAGGTTGTAATGCTAGTATCCAGTCTACTATATGTATCATTGTTGTCCTAACCTGCCCAACAAGAGCATAAACATAGGATTCTTTATCCTGATCAGGTCATGATGGGAATTCTCAGACATTCATTCTTCTCTTACTTGATCCCTTGCACCCTTTCCTGGTGCAACAACATTGCCCTCAACAATGTATTCCTCGTGTTCCCCAATCATTTATACACGTCACCCTTTCTTCTACACAAGCAGAAGTCACTATAGGGTATACTAGAGGACACTAACACAGACTCAACACCATAGTCCTATGTTTCTGTAGACTCAGCGAACCTTAGGCTCTGATACCAAAACTGTAACGACCGTCGAACAAATCGTTTCTAATTAAGAGGAATTAAACATAAATAGTAGATTAACGAAAATCACTAAAAATTAAAACCATTTTTCAAAGAGATCCATTCTAAGGAAAACTCTTACTGAAAGGTCCAAAACCTTATATACATCATTATTCACATTGTACATATCTGGTACACCTCATCTCAAGAATAACATATAACAGTTGCTTTACCAAACTATACACGAGCAACATAAAACCTCGAGGCACGTAAGCCAAAATCTTTTATTGATCATAGAACTAGTATGAACCAACTCCAAGGACTTGATAGTACAGAGACGACACATAGGACTTCTATTTACAAGACATGACAGACAGTACACTCAACCTGAGCTGTCACTGCTGCCTCAACTGTTGTTCCTCCTCTGCAAAAAGGTCTTCACCTCCTCGTGCATGTCCACCTAAAAATTTGGATCCCACAGGGGTGAGACAATTGTAATTGTCCCAGCGAGATATATAACTCTCCTTCGACCATATTATTATCATAGATTAAACATTTATAAACTGAGCATAGGTTCTTTTTATATTAATAAGCAGGATAATTCATTATATGAACAAAATGTGGTAATCTCCTTCCTTAAGGAGAACATTGCATCTAACCATGGTAGAGTTATCAATCATCTACTTTTGCAAGGAATGTAAAGAAACATAAATAACATCTATCCACTAATGATGTATAAAAGAAATGTAACATCAACCATATGATTTCCATATTTAAGAAAACATGCTAGGTGGCTGATTACACTTTACAATCACACTTAAGCCCTGAGGAGATGAGGTATACCGCTCATACTCCTGCGAAGTCAAAATCGGTACCATACAAGGTCAATGGCAGAGCCGGCTACCAAGACCTCACCCTTCTCGACCAGTCTGAGACCACAGGCAGGACATCTCGTGTCACTGCTAAATAGCTTTCCGGGGTATACTGGAAACTTCTCTATGTATAACTACAGCGTCAACTACACTCTCTTCTGGAGAGAAAGATCTCGTGTTTATATAACATCCATCCCGGCCTTCATCTTCGGGAGATTCGTGATACATCCATCTCGACACATATAATGAAGGATTGAGAGATCTCGTGTTTATCTCACGTCAATCCAACATTAGGGCGTACGGATATTTTCTCCCATCACCCCGGTATATTCAAAAATATGCGGTCTCCGGGTTATGCCACGGAGCAACCCGTTTCACCATTCAGGGAGGGACCTGGCGCCGAATGGATCTATGGTCAGGGCACTACATGATGAGATTCCACTTGATTAATTAAGTACATTCCCATATTCTTTTAGCATCAGTCAAGTTTTCAAACAAGAATTATTATGACAAATGCTACAAAGAAAGGTATAATACATCTATCAAGTACTCTGAAATCTTTAAAACACATGATACTTGGGATCTCAGTCCCTTATCACATTACTGGGAATTCTCATCCCTTCACATCATCATTATCATGATTATTGGATCTGGGTATTCAAACCCTTAGATCATCACATAACATTGTTACCTCTATAACATGTAACCATTACCTCTAGGTCCTCAGACCAAGGTATTTATTTCACTTGTTGTGCAAGTATTCACATGGATCATAAGGCCATCACACATATTGTCACCTCTCACTAGGCAACAACTTATTCACATGGCTCACAAGGCCATTAATCATCTTGTCACCTCTCACTAGGCAACAACTTATTCACATGGCTCATAAGGCCATTCAACATTATACTTGTTATATAAGTATTTAACATAGCTCACAAGGCTTATGTATTAAGAGAAATACAACCTTCCCATCATTAGGGTTAGGGTTTCCCTTTCTTATTGATTAGGGTTTCTCTTACATGTCATTACCCTTCATTAGGGTTAGGGTTTTCCATTATTAACCATTTAGGTTTTCAACATCATATTATCAATAATCAAACCCTAATTCATTCCTCCACACATCTAGGAGCAAACATTGACACCATAAGTATTCAATCATACTTATTTATTCTCATCATTTATCATTAAATGAATCATCAACACAAGGTATGAGTTCGTCTCTCATCCTTACCAGGGTATGACTACATCATACTTTATTAACTTGGCTTAATCCTTTCTCAAGGTATGTTAACCCACACTTATCAAAGTGCATCAAACTCATTACATTTCAATGTCATAAATGACATAACACACTTCATGTGTTACTCATCCAAGTATATTGGATTTGAGGTGCATTAAGGTGTATCAACCTTGGAGTGCTGGATGTGATATCTATCATGCCTTGATGTATCACCTCCCTCATCACTTTTATCTTACTTAAGTTCATCAAATTATCTTGTATTAGGGTATTTCCCATCCTAATACTTTAAGCACCAACCTATCACATTTATCATGTAATGTATTGGTCATGAGTCACACAATTGAATTATTCAACCATCATTAATTATATGAACTCATCTCGGGTTAAGGCATTATTGATATAGGATTAACCATTATCAACCACTCTAGGTGTTTCACCTATCAAGGTATTATCCACACCATTACTTGGTGTTACACTCATCACTCCTAAGAGTGTCTTGCCCTTACCTTTACAAGGTGTATAGGGTTAAATCATGTGCATATGTTCACCATATCGGGTTGTAGGTGTATAGACACTCACCATATTGGGCTATGATCTGCACTTGTCTCCATATCGGGCATGAGGTACCTTCTTGACCTTAAATCGGGCACAACATATATGTATGTGTTGCCCATGATACTTATGATGTATCAACCCATCACCATGTTGGGCTAGAAGTACATTCAATCACTCTATCGGGCTAGTCACCATCTAGGGTTAGCCATGACGGGTTGGGGTTTTCCATATCAGACTCAACCCAATATAAAAGTCAATTGGAGTGTAGGGAACCAAACCATATTGGGCTACATCATCAAACATTAGGTTGCAACACCCATGTCAGGTTAGGGTTGATTATGTCAGGCACATGGCATATACATGTGTCGCCCATGATACTTAAGGGGTATCAACTTATCACCATATTGGGCTATCATATTGTCTAGGGTTGTGTATCGTGCAACCCTATCGCTCAACCCTATTGTGCAACCCTATCGTGCATCCATGTCATTCATCTATGTTGTTCATTCATGTCATGTAATTACACTTATTACTCTTCTCTTATATCGGGTTACCCAAATTAGGGTTTCATGACAACTTATAAGTATTCATTCAATCTGTATCTTGTATGGAGTCTGTACTTGACTCCCTATCGTGCAAGAGGTGTACACTACACCCCCATATCGTTCAATAAGGTTTACAAACCTATTCATATCATTTTAGTGAAATAGGTGCATCATCATATCGGATTAGAGGTGCTTGCATATGTGCTTGCACCTGATATGACTTTTATAAAGTGATACCATCATCTTCAAGGCTCTAGACCTTTGTTCTAACTGATATAATTCATGGCAACAGGTCTAAGAAACTAATTGAACTCATAATTTCATCAACTATTTCATGAAAATTTCAGAATTAAAAGTATTTCACTAATTAGAGCAATTTAGGTGAATAATAATAAAATGGTTGAGTTCAAGTTATATAACCCGCCTTAAGAACCACGTCAAAGCTTCAAGGTCCAAAGCTCCATGTTCCTTAGGTTGAAGATGACTTTATCAAAGGTCCAAGGCTCGTTCACAACTCCTTCATATACAAGGAATCACCATGGATAAGAAATTGGTGAAGAAGAAAAGAAAGGTAGATCATAACCCTAATTCCATGCTTCAATTCAAGCTTGAAGACAACTATAGCTTACCTTAGGGTTAAGTTTTGAGTTCCTTAGCTCCTTGGCCGATATCACCTTATATGGCCAATTTCACCTACTTGGCCGATATGCTTTTGCTATGGGCAATATCCAAGGTCCTATGCACGATACCCTTGCTTTCCTGCATGATACAAGAGCCCCATGCACGATACCACAAGGTAGGAGGGTGGTAAGGGTCGCAAAATTGCACCAAGGGGTGAAACTAGGGGTATATATACTTGTTGATCATGAAGAAAGGCAAAAATGTGGTGTCAACATTTTGAGCTAGTAGGTGCCACGTGTCATGCATGGGTGACACGTGTCCATGCATGCATCATCATTTATCTTGTATTGAAAAACAGTTTAGAATCATCTAGAGATTCAAATTCGTCCATTACTTATCCATTTGGATAAGTCATCTAGGTTTAATCACTATTTTAAGTCAAGCCGATGCACTTTTTCTAAGGAAACTTGTTGGCCGTCACACCTCACCTCCTTGAGGTGCTTTGCACGATATGGACTTTTCCAAGAGTTCACAAAACGATATGGGACACCGCCTTGGGCTCCATGTCCAATAGGCTTTCATATATAAGCTTTTCAACTTGATACAACTCAAGTTAAGCTTCCAAATTCAACCCTTTTTCTTGGTCATTTCATCACCAAGATTACCATCATTCATAATTGATCCAAACATGGTGTCTCATTCATTCTCTCTCCTATAAATGATACATATAGTAAGTAGGAACACTCTATATATGGTAATTTGCATATCAACCCCACATTTTGGGTAAATTACAATTTGTACCAAAATTGGCACACAATGCTCCGGCATTGTTCAAACAAGTTCAAACTTTGAATTTAGGCTTTCCACAAGCCACCACCTTGCATCATTCTATCTATAATGATGCTTAAACACATGAGGAATGTTCAACATGTGACATTTTGCATTATATCCCGTCAATTTGGGCAAATTGCACTTTGGTCCAAAATAAAGGAAAATTGCTCAGACAACATTCAATCGGGACCAAACTTGAAACATAAGTGTGTCACATGATAACGAAGCACCTTAGAGGATTATATTAAAGTTATAATCAACTTTATAATCCAAAACAAATAGGTTTACCTCATAACCCAGGTCAGGGTCGTTATAGTGTCTGTGCAGTTCCTGGTCGCACCGGGACTGACGGGATTGAAGGTTGTCCTCCTAGCGGCAGAAACCTCCCGCCTCTGAAGTAGTCCACATGAACCACCTGGAACTCCAATATCCTTGTCCCACAAGGAATTGGAAGGATTCGCACCCTCATGTCAGCGTACTAGTCACTGGCACACTCTCCTGCCACCAGTCGCTTACTGCAGTTGTCTTTCCCTTGTTGTGCCTCCCTTATCGGGTAGCACTTGCTTGGGATCTCTCTCGGTTACCAAAACTAGAGAGAAAGACAACTTCACAGAGCAACTGGTTGCACTGGGTTGTACTTTGAGAAGCCTCTAATACCCCTATATATAGGAGGGTCATGGGATAGGGTTCTCCATCCCGGGCAATGCGAGACTAAAAGCAGGAGTAGAAGGGTTCGAGATTTCCCACAAAAACAACCAACTCGCAACCTGAACCAATCGTTTCACAACTGAAATGGTCGGTTGGGGACCTGAGCCGATCAGTTGACACCTCAACCGATCGGTTGAGACCCATGAGTCGATTGGTTCACTTCTGAACCGGTCAGTTTGTGGTCCTGATCAGTTCTCGATTGACTTTCCTTCTTTTGTTTCTAATTGGTATCAAATACCAATCCTTGTTCCAATCAAATTGGGCAAGTGAAACACAAGGAAAATTCTCACCAATCTTACTTTCCCAACTTGCTCGGTTGCACTAGTTGAATCGATCGTTACAATACTTGAAGCAATCGTTTCACCATGATCATGAGCCGATCGACTCACCATCTGAGCCGACCGGTTCACCAAGCTGAGCCGATCAGTTCATCTCATGAGCCGATCGGTTGGGAATGCAGATTGTGCAGAATCAGTCAATTGTGGTTTCAATCAATCTGATACTCTAATCAATCAGTCCAACACCTTGAACATTATGATACTAAGCAATCAATTGATTTAGTGTTTAATTGTACTACTAAACTCCTTTAGCAATCAATCTAAACATTGTTTGTGGACAAAACTCCTCTTCCAGGTTAAATGCTATGTGTGTGACCCTGCATGTCCATTTCACGTTGGCAGTGAAAGTCCATAACACTTATGACTTCACAAGCAAAGAGCGGTGCCTAGTCACACATCAGTGCTACCCAAGTGAAAAAGAAAGTTGGAGAACAACTTTCAATCCTACAATCCGTGAATGGTGTTACAGCGAATGTATAATTCCTTTGTCACTGATATCCCGAATGAACTCGAGGAATGGAATAGTCATCCTGTCAACGTTCATTCACTTTCTTGATCTCAGAGCAGATTGGAAGAGATATGTATGACATCAATATCACATACTGATTCACATATGTGTGTGCACGCCTATTTCAATCATACTCATCAAGTGGCCTTGGATATCAAGCTCCCTCAGGAGGGACAAATCCCATATCTATCACTCACCCCTCAAAAGCCACATGTATCAAAGTCACCCAATCATCACCTTTATAACAACCCATGTTTCAAGACTGTGTTTGATGATTTCAAAGTGTACCCAATGACATGTGTTGAGTGTAGTGATTTCAGGTCTAAGAATCACACTCACCACCATCACTGTGCGAGATGACTGTGACTACCAAGTCATGGTTCCATGTGTCACTCTCATGGTGGGTCTGTCTGGTACCTTGTTCTCTAACAAGTACCTATGTGTTTGGTTTGATATCTCTATATCATGACTAATGAGATTCTGTCATCAACCAACACCACAATCTAGTCTTGTGTGTCATTGTTGTCTATCTACCTTCCACAATGACATCCGACAAGGGACATAACAAGAATGTACAAACTCTTAGCATCCGTATGATCTCATCGTTTAGGTCCTCAACCTGAAAGCATACGTCATTGAGTACTGTCATTCTCTAGACATTCAATATGTTCTATCACTATCTCATATGACTGAACCAGAAAGAATTGGAAGCTTGCCTTTGATGTTTATCAAATCGATCTTAATGTATCCCATCAATCATCCCATGATTGTCTCTCAGGGCATACATACCAACAACACCTTGTATATAAACCAACTTAGACAACAAAAATGGGATTGAATTGATTGCCTTATTTTCATTGAGAATAGTGTCTTAGATAGTCCCCAGTTTGGGATTGTTCTTGAACACTTAATCTCACTTAGGATGTAAGCGTATAATGTGTATTGGGTTTCAAGAAAATTTTGATAGCATTTCCCCGTTTGTTCTCTAAGTACATATGTACTTGGAGAATAGCGGGGAAATGCTGCCGAAATTTTCTTGAAAACCCAATACACATTATACACTTACTAGTGAGATTAGGTGTTCAAAAATGGTATAGGTGGTACACATTTATTATATATAAGACCTAATCTTTTAACCCTAAACCCTAATATATACTTGTTTTCTCTTTGATCATATAATGGATAGATCATGGATGTCCATTCCAAATCGATGCACCCCAGAGTTTATTTCTGGTCTTGATCAATTTATTAGTTTTGCCAAGGAACATAGGAAACAACCTGGAGATAGGTTATGCTATCCATGTAGGCATTGCGGTAACAACTTAAAAGTCAGCACTGGTGACGAAATCAAAAGTCATGTCATGTGCAACAGGATTGTACAAGGCTATATAGAATGGCACTGGCATGGAGAGATTTTAAACCTGAAATCAGTGGATGTCGATAGCAGTGCTTGTGTGGAAGAATAAATTGCCTCTGATGACGTAGATGTGAACGAACCAGTTCCAGTTGACATCGTTGATGCGATGTTGAATACTTTTGGGGTAGAGCACACCGATCCACCTCCCATGTTAGAAACATTGTGCATGATGCTGAGATACCATTATACACATGTTGTACTAAGTTTATGAAGCTTAGTGTTGTGTTGAGATTGTATAAGATGAAAGCTAACAATAGATGGAGCGACAAAAGCTTCACGTCATTGTTGTCTTTGTTGAAAGAAATTCTTCCTGAAGGAAACTAGCTTCCAATCTCAACATACCAAATGATTGTGTATTATTTCAAAAGGACTGTGGATTTAAAAGATTATCCATAATGTGGTGTGTCAAGGTATAAATTGACGACTTCTGGGGAGTCCAAAATTGGTTCTCCTACCAAGGTGATGTGGTATCTACCTATAATATCACAGTTTCAATGCTTGTTTTCCAATCTGATAGATGCAAAGAATTTGAGGTGGCATGCAGATGTTAAGAAAAATAATGATGGGATACTACAACATGCGTCTGATTCCCCACACTGGAAGAAGATTGATTTATTGTACCCTAAATTTGGTGAAGAAGTCAGGAATCTAAGACTTGGACTTTGTACAGATGGGATGAATCCATACGGGACATTGAGCAACCAACATAGCACTTGGCTAGTTATGCTTGTTATATACAATCTTCCTCCCTGGTTGTGTATGAAAAATAAGTGTGTTATGATGTCGTTGTTGATATCGGGCCCTAAACAACCTAGAAATGATATCGATGTTTATCTTGAACCTCTGATTGATGACTTCAAGAAACTTTGGGGTGAAGATGTGATGACCTATGATGCTTCATGAAGAGAGACATTTCATTTGCATGCTATGTTGTTTTGCACTATTAATGACTTTCCAGCATATGGGAATTTGTCTGGATATAGTGTCAAAGGATATAAAGTGTGTCCTATATGTGAAGAGAACACTGATTCAATATGACTAAAACATGACAGCAAGACTATATATCTTGGTCATCAGAGGTTTCTTCCAAAATTCCATCCATATCGTAGGTTGTGCAAAGCATTCAATGGACAGAATGAGGAACGGTGTGCACCTAAACCTATACCAGGGGAGGTTGTTTATGAAAGAGTACAAGACTTTGACAATGAATTTGGTAAGAGATCACAATGTACCATGGCCACACGGAGTGACAAATCTTTATTCAAGAAGAAGTCAATATTTTGGGATCTTCCTTATTGGAGTTCTTTGGCAGTCAGGCATTGTATCGATGTCATGCACGTTGAGAAAAATGTCTGTGATAGCATCATTGGTACTATGTTGAATATACCAAGTAAGACTAAAGATGGGATAAAATCCAGAATGAACCTACGTGAAATGGGAATATGGACGAAATTAACAGAAGTAGTTAGTAGCGATCGAAGAACATACTTACCTCCCACTTGTTACACGTTGTCTAGAAAGGAGAAGAAAGCTTTTTGTGAATGTTTGGTAAATGTTAAGGTGCCACATGGTTACTCATTCAACATCCATAGATAGGTATCAATGAAAGATCTGAAGTTGATATGTCTTAAATCTCATGATTGTCACACTCTAATGCAACAAATATTGCCCGTGGCAATTCGATCTATATTGCCAAAGCATGTAAGGTTTGCAATCACCATACTTTGTTTCTTTTTCAATAGTCTGTACAACAAAGTTATTGACCCAGATACTCTCGATAAATTGCAAAGAGAAGTGATTGTTACCCTATGTCATCTTGAAATGTATTTTCCTCCTTTGTTCTTTGATATCATGGTACATCTTATTGTCTACTTGACTAGGGAAGTGAAAATGTTGGGACCTGTTTTCTTGCATTGGATGTATCCCTTTGAACGATACATGATCATTTTTAAAGGTGATGTTTGAAACTGTTATCGGCCTGAAGGGAGTATTATTGAGGGTTATGTGGCAAGAGAGGTTATGGATTTTTTCAATGACTTTCTGAGTGGTAATGACGTTCCTGTTAATGACAAGAATATTGAGGAGCATTTTGGCAAAGGAATTTTGGGATCATGGATGAAAGTCGTGAGCAGTTGGGACAAGGTCACTTATATATTTTACACAACATTGATGAAGTGAGTGTTTATATTGAGGAACATACAAATTTCATCAAGAGACAATATCCTCGACCCAATTCAATGTGTCTTGCTAGAGAGCATAACAAGACATTTATTAAGTGGTTTGAAGATAATGCCTTACATCAACTATCTCAAACACCAGATAATCTTACTGAAACTATCAAATGCCTCGCCTTTAAACCAAAATTGAATGTTATATCTTATGAAGGGTTTGGCATAAATGGATTCTCATATTACACAAAGCATCAAGATGATAAGAGTGTTGTCCAAAAAAGTGGGGTGACCCTTCAAGTGTCTTCATTATTTTTTACAAGTGCAAAGGATAAGATTCCACATGAAGCTAAAATGTCATATTACGGTGTCGTTGAAGACATATGGGAGTTTGACTACATAGATTTCAGAATTCCGCTCTTTAAATGTAATTAGGTTGATAACACCAAAGGAGTTATAGTGGATGAATTGGGTTTCACATTAGTGAAATTTGAAAAGAATTGCGAGAAGGGTGAACCATTCATATTGGCATCACAGGCGAAACAAGTATTTTATATCAATGATCTTGCAAATGATAAATGATCAATTGTTCTTCATGGTAAAAGACAGTTCATTGAAGATCCTATAGATGAAGAAGAGTACTATGATAAGTATGATGACTCTAGTCCATTCTCAGTTGGGTTGCCAACACCACCAAATATTGAAGCTAATGATGACTTGTATGTGCACGGAGATCACAATGAAGAATTGTTAATTGATAAAAGATCGCAATATTAGAGGCATGCATGTTTATATTTTTTATATGTTTTATTTTTCTGAATGTGAACTTACAATGTTTTATTATCTTCTAGTTATGTCAAATGCTAAATGTTTGATTTTTTAATGACACTTTCAGATGGCTGAGCATGAACATGATGATCGTGATGATGATTACCATGAGGGTGAGGATATCAATGTGTCGCCTTACAATGTAAGTTTTAAAAATATATCCTATATTTCTATCTATATGTTCATTTATAGTTATATCTTGTAAGTGTGTTTTTTTGTCAAATTTTAGGTTGGTGATGTACCCCCTAAAGAAATCGGGGCACTTGATGAGAAGCAAAAAAAATTGAGAGAGTGAGGGGCATCACAATGATGACCAGTTACTACAAAAAAGGGGCAATGGACCCAAACTGGCTGTGGATTTTGATCATGTAGGAAATCCAATTGGAGTGAACTGCAACTCATTTATTTCATATCTTGGGGTTCTTACTCGCAACCATTGTTGTCCTAACGTAGAATCTTGGAATAAAGTTCCTAAGGGTAAGAAACACTTGGTATGGAAGGAACTATGCGTGAGTTATTATTATTTGCAATTCTATTTTTGTAGATTACTAATTTTTAGGATACTAGTTGATAGTAATTCTATTTTGCAGAGTATATTTGATCTGGATGAAAAGCTACTTCATAAATGCATGATGCAACATTGTGGGAGGGTCCTAAGGAACTATAGGACAAATATCACCCGATATTACATACACGATGCTGGGAAGAGGTTCTTGATTGATTTCCAATTCTAGACATTGATCACTTTTTGACTAACTCTACACTAATAATTTTTGTTTGTATTTTTTTTAAATAAATTTAGGAAGAAGGCAGCCCCTGAGCAATGGAACTACCTGGACCCCAAAGATTGGGAGGAGTTTGTTACCCAAAGAAAAATGGATGAATTCAAGGTATCAAGTTCCACTCCTAATTTAATTAATATACATTCTTATGTATTCACATATTCAAGATTAACCTTTAGTGTTACTAACAAATCAATGTGCTTACTAACAAGGCTATCATCGATGCTCAAAGAGTAAGGCATGCACTGAATGTGCATGATCACACAATGGGTCCAAGAGGCTATGTAGGCGTTCTCCAAAGACTACAGGCTGAGTCTACTACTCAGTCTGCTGCTACTCAGGAGACTGCAGAGTCCTCTAGTATTGCTCCCGCACCTCGACCTTGCCATGCTATGTGGATAGCTAGGAGGCAAAACAAGAAGGGAGATATAACGGAGCTCGCAACTACTGAGGCATGTGCAAAAATGGTAAAATTCAACTCTTAGAGAAATCAATCGATATTGATTATTGTTATGTTTACTTACCAATTTCTGTTGATGGCGATTAGCGGGAGCTGCACGAGCAGAGGAAGGAAAGCAATTTCACCCCTGAGGGTAGAAGGGATGAATTGACAGTTGCTCTGGGTAACCCAGAGCATCCTAGATGTGTTAGGGGTGCAGGCCTTGGTGTGGGCATCAAAGCATTATTTGGGCCATCACAGCGCAAACCTATCCCAAAAGCGGGACTTTCACAAGCTGAGGTAACTTATTATTTTCTTAGAATGTTATTGCGAAAGAGAATTCAATAATCAAAAGCTAGTGTTTCTTTTATCCATGTATAGGTAGATCAATTAATTGATAGGAGAATCCAAGAAGCAATGGTGAAGTGGCAGGCGTCTCAGACTGCCACTCAGACAGTACCTGTGGCGGGCCACTCTTCTCCTACTGTAGAGGTTGGGATTAATCCTATAGACCCACCACCTAGAACACCCGCTGTACGTATTTTTATGACATAGTAGCTAGTCTTTTTAAGATGATATGTTTATGTATATATGTATATAATATTATTTATGTAAATTTGTAGGGGTTGAAGTCATGTCATCTAAAAAGTCAAATATATATCGTTGTAGAGGAACAGGTTTACCCAGTCCTTCCAGGGGAGATGTTTCATGGGACTCCAGTACTAGCTGGTGTGGTTCGTGTGAGCCCGATACATATACTCCCCAATTGGAGGGATCTTCCATTTCCATATGCCCACCCAGATTCTGAAACACTTGGTGAGGAAAAAGGCGGAGTGATAATGTGGCCCAAAGCGGATGTCGTCTATACTAATATTGTATCATAAATTTATATTCCATTAATTTGTTAGTGTGTATATATGAGTCAATTGATCTGAAATTATATATACATATCAAAAGGAAGACACCCGCTACATCTTGACCTCCACCTCTACCTCCTGAAGTACCAAGTTGGCTTCCAAGGGACCTACATGCCTCATTTGATCCTAATTGTAGGGGTATGACAGTATGGATAGGCGAACATAATCCAAATTTCCCAATAAATGTTTCTATTCCAAAGGATGTTGTAGGTCAATCATACGATAATAAGCTATTTATACAAGATATTTTAGAGTTGTTTTGTTATGATTAGCTGAATCAATCTATGATAGAGTTATGGATATGGTGAGATCTTGTTTATACATCCATATACCTTGTTTCATATATGGTGATCTGGTTTCTTATATATTAATGCATACGTAATACATGTTTTGCAGCCACTTACATGATATGTATAGATTTTTCATTTTCCCATGTGGGATTTTTGGTTCCATCTTTGATTAGTCTTGTAGATAAAGACTCTTCTTCAGCTACTTCATATTGTTGTGCTTCTTTTAAATATTTTGGTAAAAAAAAAGACGGTGATAATAGCTCCATTCAATGGAGCTGGAGAAAAGGTCCCTAAGAAAAAGAATCAACCACTAATTTGGGAGAATGTAAAAGTAATTTTCCAACTCCAATGTATATATTATTTATGTGAACTATACTTATTTGTATTTTTGAATATTTTATACGTTTCAATTTATAGTGTGCTACACAAGACAACGACTGGGCTTGTGCATACTATGTGATGTGATTTATGGACCTAATTATCAAACATGCCGCAATAGAAATCAATACTGTTACAACCCCAAATTTTGGGTTCCTTTGGTGAGAAATGTAATTTCTCATATTAAAGATATTTGGACAAATAATATAATTTGTTAAGGATAAATGGATTTCGTTTAAAATAGCCTTGTTGTTTGATTTGTGGGCTTTATTGGCTATTGGGCCCAATAACAAGGATATTCAATTAATTAATAATTGAGAATTTGAGATAAGAAAGGTGTGGAAACCTCTAGAAGGCAAATCCAAAGAGTATTTCGTGCCTCTTAGATTCCTTAGGTTCCAAGGAGTCCAAAGTTGCAAAGAAAAGACAATAAGAAAAGAAAATATCAATTAAGTATTTCCTTGTTAATAAGGAAATTGAAAACATTGATGAAATGTGGAAAATATGTGAAAAGAGGTATAATTGGGTAATCCTTAGTGGGATTTCGTGTCCCAATGATTCCTAATAATAAAAGGAATACCAATGAGGAAAATAAAAGAGAAATAAAGAGAGATCCTCAAAAAGAAATAATTTAATGAGAAATAAATATCATAATGTGAAATAATGCATATAAATGCATCTAGAAGGATAATAAGTATCCTTAAAAAGTAATTTCGAATTCTTTGAGTTTCTTGGGGTACAAGGAGCCCCAATAAAGAGGAAAGAAATAGAAAATACTAAAAAGGCAAAATAAGAGGATGTGTTGCTGTATTAATGAATTTTTTTGTGATATTGATAAAAGGAAATACTTTCCTACTAAAAGGAAGTAATAATTCGTGCTTATGAAATTGAAGTAAAGCACAGGAGAGAATAATGGGAAAGATTTTCGAAATCCCAATATTAAATGAGAAAGGAATAGCAAAAGGAAATAAGAAGGAGAGAAAAGTTTTCTTCTCATTAAAGGAAAAAGGGTTCCTATTGAGAGAAGGACTTAGTAAGTCATGGATAGCCGACCTAAGGCTTTGCTACTCACCCCTATATAAAGGGATAAGCCTTGGTTTGAGTTCAAGAGAGATCCCACATCTCTCTCTCTCTTTCCCATCCTCTTCTTCACCTAGATTTTGCTCAAAACCCTAAACCTTCGAGTTAGCTCTATCCCTAGAGTATCAGGGAGTCGCGAAGGATTACAAAGGGTGGGCATGGCATTTCCGCAGAAGATCTAGGGAAACTCCGGCCTCGACTTGTTCCTCCGACCCTACACAATGCCTGCAAGGGGTCTCTAACCTAGCTGCAGATCGTAGCTCTAACCCTCTTCAGTTTGGGCAAAACGGCATGGGGTCGAGGTGTTTCTGAGCGTGGTGGGAGGCGGCGGAGATAGGGCGTTGGTCCCCTGTGATCCCCGGACCACGGGGAAGTAGGGAACGGCTCCGTGGCCGGCTCCAGTCGGCGGCAGGCTGGACCCTCGCGAGGTAGAAGACGATCCAGCAGCGATGGACAATTATACCCCCCTGGGGTGTGAAGAGTTGGCAGTTAACGCGGGAGCAAGGCTGTCATTTCGTCATGTTCTCAAAACCACCAAGCAACGTTGCATGGAGACGGCTACGTGGCGGCTCCTGATTCACCAGAGTAAGTGAAATTTGCTTAATTCATAGTAAATAAATGGTAGGTCGAATAAGGACATGTTATACATGAAACTTGCTTAGAAAATCGAGAGGAATCTAAATAAAATATAATTGGAGTCTGATTCCTTATGAAATTCGAAAAGTATATAGAGATACTATCTTTAATAGTTTAATCAATGAAAAACCCTAACCTTTGATGATTAATGAGTTAGATAGGGTTAAATGAGTATATAAAGTTGATATTAGCCTGTTAATGATAAAAAGGAACTTTAGAAAGAAAAAGGATGAACTTTGCATATAATTAGTTAATTTGGAGTTTCATATGCATGAATATACTTTAATGGGCCTTGAAACCCTAATGTTGATTAATTCGACTATTAATGGCTTTAATTGACTAATTTCATGATTAAGGTTGGAATATTATATTTTGAGCATTAAATTCACTAATTTGTGGAAAGATAACCTTAATATAGAAATTAGGGTTTCTGATTTAATCAAGGTAAAATTAATACTAAATAGAGATCATATGGAATTAGACCATAACAAATTATGAGTTGTTAATCCGAAAGGAACTAAAGGTGATAATTGAGTCTAATGACCTTGAAATAACTTAAAGGGTTAAAGAAGGTAATTTTGGTATCAAAAAGAAATGATCGACTTTAATTGGGCTTATGATGTTGAAATTAGGGTTTATGAATTAAGAGAGCAGTTAATATGATAAAAGCGTCATGAAAGCAAAAACCCTAATAAAATCCTAATGTGGTTTAGAAAACCTAAGGTGGAATCCAAGTCTAGCTTTAGAATGTTCTGGATAAATTATAACACTTGGATGTCATGCATTAATTTCAGGATACTTGTTGATTGCTTGTTGCTTGTTCTTTATCATTATTTCTTGGACAGCAAGTTGCTCTGGATCAGGTATGTGGTTACGCTTATGAATAACCGCATTAGTTTCCCGCGTGGTTTCCACATGATTGATCGCATTGACTGCAAATTATCAGTTTGGATGTTCATATTTGCAAATTATAAAGTCACTATGATTATCACATTAATAATAGAAGTATGGATTCTCGCACCTACATGCCACCCTGATGGATGATACCAAAGGTCAGGCCCAGATGGGTAGACCAATGGACACCTTGAGTGGTGACCCCAGGCACCAAGAAGGTGGCCTATGATATTGCATGACTAGTGGGCACCATGAGTGGTGACCCCCAGGCACCAAGCTCAGGTTTGAGAAGGTGGCCTTAAGTCATTGGCAAAGGGCACCCTAAGGTGGGTATGCCAGGGTTAGGGCAAAAGCGGTGGAGAATGTCATACTGAAAAGTGTAAATTGGCTTGTTAAATAATTTGATTGTGATTATTAAATTGTTAGCCATATGTGCAAACTTTTGGTTGTCCCCACATACCAGTATATTTCGATATACTGACCGACATTTTGTTTGTCGACGTTTTAGGTACAAATGAAAAGAACAAACAGTAAAGTGGCATATGTGGAATTAAATGAGAAGTAACGTACACAGGAGGATTAGTTAGAGTAACATCTTCATGGATAGAAGTTTAGAAATCCCAGTTTTTCCAAGGTAAGAAAAGTTATATTTTATACCAGTTTTCAGTTTAGTTGGTAAAGTTTATTAATTATTACTGATTATTTGTCGAACCTTTGATCCTGTTAATTAGATAACGGCTCTGACCTTCGGGTCTCCCTTAATTGGGGGTTACTGGGAGGCGGGGTCGTTACAATTGGTATCAGAGCATAGGTTCCTCATCTAATCTTTAATAATTATTAAATTTTACAAATTCTATAGAACCCAAGGGAGTTATTAGAGGATTATCCCAAAGACAAAGGATTCTAGAAAAGGATCATGACCGGGGGCTGGCAAGATTTTCCTCCACACCGCTAGTCGGAATACGAGGACTCCCGGATCCGTGTGACTGCCTGGCCAAAGTCTTAGGGTATGAATCAAAATAAGATACCTTTAGGACTCTCTCATCTTGTTCATCCCTTCTCGACTCAAATTCTATTAAGGACCTTAAGGATTAGGATTTTCTCTCTCTTCCCCTCACCCTCTTGAGGTATGGGTAAGGTTGATAAGGACTAAGGAATCCTCCATCAAATTAATAAAAAGCATGTAAATAAGATGTCATGGACATAAGCTTAATAGAGTAAGCGTACAGGAATAGATACATGCTTAGGTCGTATGACACGAGTTGTCATTACCCTTAGGAGAGACCTGAGGATAGACCTCCTTGGTAGGAGGATAAGTAGAGAGAGTTAGGTCTGGAGGTAGAGACCTCCATTAAAAGTAGAAACCTAGAACGTCCTTTGAGGATGATGTTAACCCTAACCCTAAATGAAGGTTAGAGAGAAAGATGACATGATGAGATAGATGTCATGGTTGACCGAGTGTTTGGCTAGACATGCCTTTGGGATGCCATAAGAGGTTAGATGACCTAGTTCCTTTGGTGACCCAACCCTGGAGAGGGTCGTGCATGGTTGAGCGGTGGATAGCTCCTTCATGGATGAGGTTAGAGAAGAACATATATAAACCTTATGGGGTGTTGCAAGAAGGATATATCTTGCACCCAGAGTACGTCAGTGGTACGGTAGTAGGTTGAAACCCTGGCCAGAAGGGCATAATGGATGGCTTACGAGGTAAGCATATGGATAATCTAGAGCCGAACATGAGTTGAGTACCAGCTTCACCCACATAGGGGTATGCTTGTGAGCATGAGCCTTTAGAGAGAGAGGACCTCGAGTAGTATGGCTAGAAGTCGAGTTAGCTCGAGAAAGAGAAAGCAGTAACCAAGCAAAAAGGGTTGGAAGCTTAAACATGAGGCTCAATGGGGAGTTGAGGATGATGCGACCTAAGTGGATGATAGTGGTTGCCTTATGTTTGATCCCTGAAGGCTGATAATATCTTGAAGAACCTTCTGGTACCCATGGCATAAGTGACTACCTGTTGGATGAGGTAAAGAGTACCTTAAACACTAAGGAGGGTTAAGTAACCAGTTGTGAGGCTTTATACCTAGATGGTTGTCCTTGAGGGGGACTCGACCTTGTGGTGTTTCTCTTATGAAAGGATCATGGAAGTACATGACATACCTGGGATATGCTTGATTCATGGTTAAGAGTTTGAGCATGCAGTGGGATACCCAAAGGATAATCTAGGGATCCTAGGCCTAAGAGGGGAAGCAGTGTATCCCATGCTCATGGTGAGATTTGAGTCTCTATAGTTTCGAGCATGGTACTCTTAATGTGTAGAGGTAAAGGAAACCCCTTAAGGTAAGGGTATGTTTGATGACCCCCTCACGAATAAGTTGATTTGATGTTGAGTATGAGGGCAGGTGTGACCTAGCTTGGCTTTGTAGGTATCTGGTTGTGCCTTAGTAGCTTGCCAGGGCTAAGCAAGCTCATGTAGATGCAGACCCTAAACATAAGTATGCTTGTGACCTTTGTTATACAGGTGTAGTTTCCTCCCATCCTGGGAGAAGGACCCGTTGGTAGGGTGTATACCAGTTTTGTTGGTTTTGAGGTGACCTAAAGAGGTCTCATAGGATCTTGAGAAGCTAAGTGAAAAGTACATGGTACAAGAATGAGCCAGTAAACCCATAGATAACCATCTCTAGGTGCATATGGATGTGTTACCATGAAGGTAACCAGTATGGGGCCTGACCAAGGTAGGCAGGTCGCCATGATCCCTGAGAAAGGATGAAAGTCAGTCATGAATGCAGAGAGAGATGATGAAGGATTGGGTACGGTTCTAAGTTGAACATGTACTATGTTAGAATCCTAAGTCTATCCAAGGGTCAGGTAGGGATAAGACCGATGGAAGAAGGAGTTGCCTAATTCCCTAGTTGCACATGACCATAGGGTCGGGAGGTAACAACTATCATTGTCTGAGGGCCATGGGTTAGGAGATTGATCACCTTCATGAACTCATGGGACCCAAAAGGCAGATGAGTAGGGCACTCTCTGGATGCATAAGGGAAGAGGGATGACACCAAAAGTACCGGCACCCTATAGACCTAGAGGAGATGACCTAGGATTATGTTTGACCAAGTAAGTCTGAGACCAGTTTCCCTAGAAGTAGTGTGGATATCATGATGTTTGTGATATAGAGACATAAGTTGCATGTTTCAACTTGGATTTGAAAGTGTACGGGCAAGGTGGGCTGTACCATCTCTACTTTTGGAATAGGAAGAACTCTGTATTTGGACTGCAACCAAATGCTTATTTCTTCTTGTTATGGGAGTGAGAGATAGGATAGTATGCATGCCTTACACCAAGGATAGAGATGATATAAGTTGGAACGTTGCTACAAGGGATAATGATAGAAATGATAACATACCTTTGTGGAGTGAATGATACATTGATGGTTTACAACCACTAAGAGTATTAAGGAAATCATCTTGTGAGGATGTTTTATCATGAGCTATGCAAAATTTGTAAAGTTGAGTTGAATCACCATGAGGATGAGCTCAGAGTTTCTGGATGAAGACAAACGTAGAGGTTGAGACGAGATGATAAGTATAATACATAGAGGTGTATGTTACCTAACACTTAAGGATGAGAGATGGTAATGAATTCTCTAGTTGAGATATAGCTGCCTAGTTAGCTGGAAGCTAGAAGAAGTGGAGGTTGTTTGGCTAACCCTAAGTTTGGAAAGAAGATGTGTTTTGATATGATTGAGCAAGTTAATGGTCGTTTGGTTAGCCAGATTAGTCCTTGATATAGTAAAAGGATGGTAATAAGACCTCAGATACACTTCTTTGGATAGGGAGGTGATAAAACCCTGATGAAAATAGTTTAGGGTTTCTGAGGTATCGATCTCGAGGAATCATGACTTACAGAAGATCATGGTTTTAAGATCATGATACACCTTGATACTATAAAGATAGTAAGTGAAGGTAGCATTCTGGATGCTTAAAACAAAGTTGCATGTAGCATGTGGCCATGCAAGCCAGGAGGTGAAGGATGAACACCATTAACCCAGTGCATGGATGTAAAGTATAAAGAGTTCCCGAGAAGGAATGAGAGTTCATCATTATGGATGTTGTGAGTCTCTCCTAGACCAAGAAGGTCAAGATACAATATGGGTTATGGTAGATCGCCTTACCTAGATGACATGAGAAAGGAAGAGTTTTGTCAAGGGACAGATCTGGTTGAACTACATATGAAAAGAGATGGTTTGACTACACCATGATGTGAATTCAAAAGTTTTTGATGTGATCCCAGAGTTCACTTCCATGAGGTGGAAGTAGATACATGAAGAGCTCAGTGTTTGTACAGTTTATCACCCCATACTAATGGACAGTATGATCCGGACTAGAGGGTCTGATGAGAGCATGTGTGCTCATTTAGAGTGATACATAGAAGCAGTTCTTAAGATGTGATGTTAACCACCATAGCCTTTATCGGGATACAAGAAGTTCTATAAGGAGGTTGTGTCAGTCACCACTTCATTATGATGATATTGGTGAAGGAGGCCTCGCGAAGGTCAGAAAAGAACCCCATGCGTGTGCAGATGAAGTCGCTTTGATCGTGCAATGGCTGAGAGAGAGCCCAGTGGTGACATGAGTCACGAGCTGATGCAAAGCAGACTGACATGCAGTTCACTGTGGAGGAATATAATGTGAAAATCTGACCCCTCTAAGCTACAACTAAGAAAGCTGAGTCCCCGATATATGGGTCCATTTGAGATGGATTGGTGGAGATGGTTGTGTCTGACCTTACCCCTCAGGATAGAATGATGTGTTGCATGAGTCCGATCTAGAGCACTATGTGAGGTACCCAAGCCATGTGTTGAGCCTTGAACCTATTCAGCTTTTGAGAGGCTGAAACGTCCTGAGTCACCTATGAGGGTATGTTATACCAAGGTAAGAAAGAACTCAGATGGAAGAATATGGGATGAAGGTTCTTGGGAAACACCATGGAAACGGTGAAGCCACATGGGAGCCCTGATGGACATAAGAAGACTTATCCTGTTTGTTTGCTTGCTTGATGGAATTTTGAGGGCAAAATTCTCATAAGAGGGGAAGGATGTTACAACCCCAAATTTTGGGTTCCTTTGGTGAGAAATGTAATTTCTCATATTAAAGATATTTGGACAAATAATATAATTTGTTGAGGATAAATGGATTTTGTTTAAAATAGCCTTGTTGTTTGATTTGTGGGCTTTATTGGCTATTGGGCCCAATAACAAGGATATTCAATTAATTAATAATTGAGAATTTGAGATAAGAAAGGTGTGGAAACCTCTAGAAGGCAAATCCAAAGAGTATTTCGTGCCTCTTAGATTCTTTGGGTTCCAAGGAGTCCAAAGTTGCAAAGAAAAGACAATAAGAAAAGAAAATATCAATTAAGTATTTCCTTGCTAATAAGGAAATTGAAAACATTGATGAAATGTGGAAAATATGTGAAAAGAGGTATAATTGGGTAATCCTTAGTGGGATTTCGTGTCCCAATGATTCCTAATAATAAAAGGAATACCAATTAGGAAAATAAAAGAGAAATAAAGAGAGATCCTCAAAAAGAAATAATTTAATGAGAAATAAACATGATAATGAGAAATAATGCATATAAATGCATCTAGAAGGATAATAAGTATCCTTAAAAAGTAATTTCGAATTCTTTGAGTTTCTTGGGGTACAAGGAGCCCCAATAAAGAGGAAAGAAATATAAAATACTAAAAAGGCAAAATAAGAGGATGTGTTGCTGTATTAATGAATTTTTTTGTGATATTGATAAAAGGAAATACTTTCCTACTAAAAGGAAGTAATAATTCGTGCTTATGAAATTGAAGTAAAGCACAGGAGAGAATAATGGGAAAGATTTTCAAAATCCCAATATTTAATGAGAAAGGAATAGCAAAAGGAAATAAGAAGGAGAGAAAAGTTTTCTTCTCATTAAAGGAAAAAGGGTTCCTATTGAGAGAAGGACTTAGTAAGTCATGGATAGCCGACCTAAGGCTTTGCTACTCACCCCTATATAAAGGGATAAGCCTTGGTTAGAGTTCAGGAGAGATCCCACATCTCTCTCTCTTTCCCATCCTCTTCTTCACCTAGATTTTGCTCAAAACCCTAAACCTTCGAGTTAGCTCTATCCCTAGAGTATCAGGGAGTCGCGAAGGATTACAAAGGGTGGGCATGGTGTTTCCGCAGAAGATCTAGGGAAACTCCGGCCTCGACTTGTTCCTCCGACCCTACACAATGCCTGCAAGGGGTCTCTAGCCTAGCTGCAGATCGCAGCTCTAACCCTCTTCAGTTTGGGCAAAATGGCCTGGGGTCGAGGTGTTTCTGAGCGTGGTGGGAGGTGGCGGAGACAGGGCGTTGGTCCCCTGTGATCCCCGGACCACGGGGAAGTAGGGAACGGCTCCGTGGCCGGCTCCAGTCGGCGGCAGGCTGGACCCTCGCGAGGTGGAAGACGATCCATCAGCGATGGACAATTATACCCCCCTGGGGTGTGAAGAGTTGGCAGTTAACGCGGGGGCAAGGCTATCATTTCGTCATGTTCTCAAAACCACCAAGCAACGTTGCATGGAGACGGCTACGTGGCGGCTCCTGATTCGCCAGAGTAAGTGAAATTTGTTTAATTCATAGTAAATAAATGGTAGGTCGAATAAGGACATGTTATACATGAAACTTGCTTAGAAAATCGAGAGGAATCTAAATAAAATATAATTGGAGCCTGATTCCTTATGAAATTCGAAAAGTATATAGAGATACTATCTTTAATAGTTTAATCAATGAAAAACCCTAACCTTTGATGATTAATGAGTTAGATAGGGTTAAATGAGTATATAAAGTTGATATTAGCCTGTTAATGATAAAAAGGAACTTTAGAAAGAAAAAGGATGAACTTTGCATATAATTAGTTAATTTGGAGTTTCATATGCATGAATATACTTTAATGGGCCTTGAAACCCTAATGTTGATTAATTCGACTATTAATGGCTTTAATTGACTAATTTCATGATTAAGGTTGGAATATTATATTTTGAGCATTAAAGTCACTAATTTGTGGAAAGATAACCTTAATATAGAAATTAGGGTTTCTGATTTAATCAAGGTAAAATTAATGCTAAATAGAGTTCATATGGAATTAGACCATAACAAATTATGAGTTGTTAATCCAAAAGGAACTAAATGTGATAATTGAGTCTAATGACCTTGAAATAACTTAAAGGGTTAAAGAAGGTAATTTTGGTATCAAAAAGAAATGATCGACTTTAATTGGGCTTATGATGTTGAAATTAGGGTTTATGAATTAAGAGAGCAGTTAATATGATAAAAGCGTCATGAAAGAAAAAACCCTAATAAAATCCTAATGTGGTTTAGAAAACCTAAGGTGGAATCCAAGTCTAGCTTTAGAATGTTCTGGATAAATTATAACACTTGGATGTCATGCATTAATTTCAGGATACTTGTTGATTGCTTGTTGCTTGTTCTTTATCATTATTGCTTGGACAGCAAGTTGCTCTGGATCAGGTATGTGGTTACGCTTATGAATAACCGCATTAGTTTCCCGCGTGGTTTCCGGATGATTGATCGCATTGACTGCAAATTATCAGTTTGGATGTTCATATTTGCAAATTATAAAGTCACTATGATTATCACATTAATAATAGAAGTATGGATTCTCGCACCTACATGCCACTCTAATGGATGATACCAAAGGTCAGGCCCAGATGGGTAGACCAATGGACACCTTGAGTGGTGACCCTAGGCACCAAGAAGGTGGCCTATGATATTGCATGACTAGTGGGCACCATGAGTGGTGACCCCCAGGCACCAAGCTCGGGTTTGAGAAGGTGGCCTTAAGTCATTGGCAAAGGGCACCCTAAGGTGGGTATGCCAGGGTTAGGGCAAAAGCGGTGGAGAATGTCATACTGAAAAGTGTAAATTGGCTTGTTAAATAATTTGATTGTGATTATTAAATTGTTAGCCATATGTGCAAACTTTTGGTTGTCCCCACATACCAGTATATTTCGATATACTGACCGACGTTTTGTTTGTCGACGTTTTAGGTACAAATGAAAAGAACAAACAGTAAAGTGGCATATGTGGAATTAAATGAGAAGTAACGTACACAGGAGGATTAGTTAGAGTAACATCTTCATGGATAGAAGTTTAGAAATCCCAGTTTTTCCAAGGTAAGAAAAGTTTTATTTTATACCACTTTTCAGTTTAGTTGGTAAAGTTTATTAATTATTACTGATTATTTGTCGAACCTTTGATCCTGTTAATTAGATAATGGCTCTGACCTTCGGGTCTCCCTTAATTGGGGGTTACTGGGAGGCGGGGTCGTTACAATTGGTATCAGAGCATAGGTTCCTCATCTAATCTTTAATAATTATTAAATTTTACAAATTCTACAGAACCCAAGGGAGTTATTAGAGGATTATCCCAAAGATAGAGGATTCTAGAAAAGGATCATGACCGGGGGTTGGCAAGATTTTCCTCCGCACCACTAGTCGAAATACGAGGACTCCCGGATCCGTGTGACTGCCTGGCCAAAGTCTTAGGGTATGAATCGAAATAAGATACCTTTAGGACTCTCTCATCTTGTTCATCCCTTCTCGACTCAAATTCTATTAAGGACCTTAAGGATTAGGATTTTCTCTCTCTTCCCCTCACTCTCTTGAGGTATGGGTAAGGTTGATAAGGACTAAGGAATCCTCCATCAAATTAATAAAAAGCATGTAAATAAGATGTCATGGACATAAGCTTAATAGAGTAAGCGTAAAGGAATAGATACATGCTTAGGTCGTATGACACGAGTTGTCATTACCCTCAGGAGAGACCTGAGGATAGACCTCCTTGGTAGGAGGATAAGTAGAGAGAGTTAGGTCTTGAGGTAGAGACCTCCATTAAAAGTAGAAACCTACCACGTCCTTTGAGGATGATGTTAACCCTAACCCTAAATGAAGGTTAGAGATAAAGATGACATGATGAGATAGATGTCATGGTTGACCGAGTGTTTGGCTGGACATGCCTTTGGGATGCCATAAGAGGTTAGATGACCTAGTTCCTTTGGTGACCCAACCCTAGAGAGGGTCGTGCATGGTTGAGCGGTGGATAGCTCCTTCATGGATGAGGTTAGAGAAGAACATATATAAACCTTATGGGGTGTTGCAAGAAGGATATATCTTGCACCCAGAGTACGTCAGTGGTACGGTAGTAGGTTGAAACCCTGGCCAGAAGGGCACAATGGATGGCTTACGAGGTAAGCATATGGATAATCTAGAGCCGAACATGAGTTGAGCACCAGCTTCACGCACATAGGGGTATGCTTGTGAGCATGAGCCTTTAGAGAGAGAGGACCTCGAGTAGTATGGCTGGAATTCGAGTTAGCTCGAGAAAGAGAAAGCAGTAACCAAGCAAAAAGGGTTGGAAGCTTAAACATGAGGCTCAATGGGGAATTGAGGATGATGCGACCTAAGTGGATGATAGTGGTTGCCTTATGTTTGATCCCTGAAGGCTGATAATATCTTGAAGAACCTTCTGGTACCCATGGCATAAGTGACTACCTGTTGGATGAGGTAAAGAGTACCTTAAACACTAAGGAGGGTTAAGTAACCAGTTGTGAGGCTTTATACCTAGATGGTTGTCCTTGAGGGGGACTCGACCTTGTGGTGTTGCTCTTATGAAAGGATCATGGAAGTACATGACATACCTGGGATATGCTTGATTCATGGTTAAGAGTTTGAGCATGCAGTGGGATACCCAAAGGATAATCTAGGGATCCTAGGCCTAAGAGGGGAAGCAGTGTATCCAATGCTCATGGTGAGATTTGAGTCTCTATAGTTTCGAGCATGGTACTCTTAATGTGTAGAGGTAAAGGAAACCCCTTAAGGTAAGGGTATGTTTGATGACCCCCTCACGAATAAGTTGATTTTATGTTGAGTATGAGGGCAGGTGTGACCTAGCTTGGCTTTGTAGGTATCTGGTTGTGCCTTAGTAGCTTTCCAGGGCTAAGCAAGCTCATGTAGATGCAGACCCTAAACATAAGGATGCTTGTGACCTTTGTTATACAGGTGTAGTTTCCTCCCATCTTGGGAGAAGGACCCGTTGGTAGGGTGTATACCAGTTTTGTTGGTTTTGGGGTGACCTAAAGAGGTCTCATAGGATCTTGAGAAGCTAAGTGAAAAGTACATGGTACAAGAATGAGCCAGTAAACCCATAGATAACCATCTCTAGGTGCATATGGATGTGTTACCATGAAGGTAACCAGTATGGGGCCTGACCAAGGTAGGCAGGTCGCCATGATCCCTGAGAAAGGATGAAAGTCAGTCATGAATGCAGAGAGAGATGATGAAGGATTGGGTACGGTTCTAAGTTGAACATGTACTATGTTAGAATCCTAAGTCTATCCAAGGGTCAGGTAGGGATAAGACCGATGGAAGAAGGAGTTGCCTAATTCCCTAGTTGCACATGACCATAGGGTCGGGAGGTAACAACTATCATTGTCTGAGGGCCATGGGTTAGGAGATTGATCACCTTCATGAACTCATGGGACCCAAAAGGCAGATGAGTAGGGCACTCTCTGGATGCATAAGGGAAGAGGGATGACACCAAAAGTACCGGCACCCTATAGACCTAGAGGAGATGACCTAGGATTATGTTTGACCAAGTAAGTCTGAGACCAGTTTCCCTAGAAGTAGTGTGGATATCATGATGTTTGTGGTATAGAGACATAAGCTGCATGTTTAAACTTGGATTTGAAAGTGTACGGGCAAGGTGGGTTGTACCATCTCTACTTTTGGAATGGGAAGAACTCTGTATTTGGACTGCAGCCAAATGCTTATTTCTTCTTGTTATGGGAGTGAGAGATAGGATAGTATGCATGCCTTACACCAAGGATAGAGATGATATAAGTTGGAACGTTGCTACAAGGGATAATGATAGAAATGATAACATACCTTTGTGGAGTGAATGATACATTGATGGTTTACAACCACTAAGAGTATTAAGGAAATCATCTTGTGAGGATGTTTTATCATGAGCTATGCAAAATTTGTAAAGTTGAGTTGAATCACCATGAGGATGAGCTCAGAGTTTCTGGATGAAGACAAACGTAGAGGTTGAGACGAGATGATAAGTATAATACATAGAGGTGTATGTTACCTAACACTTAAGGATGAGAGGTGGTAATGAATTCTCTAGTTGAGATATAACTGCCTAGTTAGCTGGAAGCTAGAAGAAGTGGAGGTTGTTTGGCTAACCCTAAGTTTGGAAAGAAGATGTGTTTTGATATGATTGAGCAAGTTAATGGTCGTTTGGTTAGCCAGATTAGTCCTTGATATAGTAAAATGATGGTAATAAGACCTCAGATACACTTCTTTGGATAGGGAGGTGATAAAACCCTGATGAAAATAGTTTAGGGTTTCTGAGGTATCGATCTCGAGGAATCATGACTTACAGAAGATCATGGTTTTAAGATCATGATACACCTTGATACTATAAAGATAGTAAGTGAAGGTAGCATTCTGGATGCTTAAAACAAAGTTGCATGTAGCATGTGGCCATGCAAGCCAGGAGGTGAAGGATGAACACCATTAACCCAGTGCATGGATGTAAAGTATAAAGAGTTCCCGAGAAGGAATGAGAGTTCATCATTATGGATGTTGTGAGTCTCTCCAAGACCAAGAAGGTCAAGATACAATATGGGTTATGGTAGATCGCCTTACCTAGATGACATGAGAAAGGAAGAGTTTTGTCAAGGGACAGATCTGGTTGAACTACATATGAAAAGAGATGGTTCGACTACACCATGATGTGAATTCAAAAGTTTTTGATGTGATCCCAGAGTTCACTTCCATGAGGTGGAAGTAGATACATGAAGAGCTCAGTGTTTGTACAGTTTATCACCCCATACTAATGGACAGTATGATCCGGACTAGAGGGTCTGATGAGAGCATGTGTGCTCATTTAGAGTGATACATAGAGGCAGTTCTTAAGATGTGATGTTAACCACCATAGACTTTATCGAGATACAGGAAGTTCTATAAGGAGGTTGTGTCGGTCACCACTTCATTATGATGATATTGGTGAAGGAGGCCTCGCGAAGGTCAGAAAAGAACCCCAGGCGTGTGCAGATGAAGTCGCTTTGATCGTGCAATGGCTGAGAGAGAGCCCAGTGGTGACATGAGTCACGAGCTGATGCAAAGCAGACTGACATGAAGTTCACTGTGGAGGAATATAATGTGAAAATCCGACCCCTCTAAGCTACAACTAAGAAAGCTGAGTCCCCGATATATGGGTCCATTTGAGATGGATTGGTGGAGATGGTTGTGTCTGACCTTACCCCTCAGGATAGAATGATGTGTTGCATGAGTCCGATCTAGAGCACTATGTGAGGTACCCAAGCCATGTGTTGAGCCTTGAACATATTCAGCTTTTGAGAGGCTAAAATGTCCTGAGTCACCTATGAGGGTATGTTATACCAAGGTAAGAAAGAACTCAGATGGAAGAATATGGGATGAAGGTTCTTGGGAAACACCATGGAAAGGGTGAAGCCACATGGGAGCCCTGATGGACATAAGAAGACTTATCATGTTTGTTTGCTTGCTTGATGGAATTTTGAGGGCAAAATTCTCATAAGAGGGGAAGGATGTTACAACCCCAAATTTTGGGTTCCTTTGGTGAGAAATGTAATTTCTCATATGAAAGATATTTGGACAAATAATATAATTTGTTGAGGATAAATGGATTTCGTTTAAAATAGCCTTGTTGTTTGATTTGTGGGCTTTATTGGCTATTGGGCCCAATAACAAGGATATTCAATTAATTAATAATTGAGAATTTGAGATAAGAAAGGTGTGGAAACCTCTAGAAGGCAAATCCAAAGAGTATTTCGTGCCTCTGAGATTCCTTGGGTTCCAAGGAGTCCAAAGTTGCAAAGAAAAGACAATAAGAAAAGAAAATATCAATTAAGTATTTCCTTGTTAATAAGGAAATTGAAAACATTGATGAAATGTGGAAAATATGTGAAAAGAGGTATAATTGGGTAATCCTTAGTGGGATTTCGTGTCCCAATGATTCCTAATAATAAAAGGAATACCAATGAGGAAAATAAAAGAGAAATAAAGAGAGATCCTCAAAAATAAATAATTTAATGAGAAATAAACATGATAATGAGAAATAATGCATATAAATGCATCTAGAAGGATAATAAGTATCCTTAAAAAGTAATTTCGAATTCTTTGAGTTTCTTGGGGTACAAGGAGCCCCAATAAAGAGGAAAGAAATAGAAAATACTAAAAAGGCAAAATAAGAGGATGTGTTGTTGTATTAATGAATTTTTTTTGTGATATTGATAAAAGGAAATACTTTCCTACTAAAAGGAAGTAATAATTTGTGTTTATGAAATTGAAGTAAAGCACATGAGAGAATAATGGGAAAGATTTTCGAAATCCCAATATTTAATGAGAAAGGAATAGCAAAAGGAAATAAGAAGGAGAGAAAAGTTTTCTTCTCATTAAAGGAAAAAGGGTTCCTATTGAGAGAAGGACTTAGTAAGTCATGGATAGCCGACCTAAGGCTTTGCTACTCACCCCTATATAAAGGGATAAGCCTTGGTTCGAGTTCAGGAGAGATCCCACATCTCTCTCTCTTTCCCATCCTCTTCTTCACCTAGATTTTGCTCAAAACCCTAAACCTTCGAGTTAGCTCTATCCCTAGAGTATCAGGGAGTCGCGAAGGATTACAAAGGGTGGGCATGGCGTTTCCGCAGAAGATCTAGGGAAACTCCGGCCTCGACTTGTTCCTCCGACCCTACACAATGCCTGCAAGGGGTCTCTAACCTAGCTGCAGATCGCAGCTCTAACCCTCTTCAGTTTGGGCAAAACGGCCTGGGGTCGAGGTGTTTCTGAGCGTGGTGGGAGGCGGCGGAGACAGGGCGTTGGTCCCCTGTGATCCCCGGACCACGGGGAAGTAGGGAACGGCTCCGTGGCCGGCTCCAGTCGGCGGCAGGCTGGACCCTCGCGAGGTGGAAGACGATCCAGCAGCGATGGACAATTATACCCCCCTGGGGTGTGAAGAGTTGGCAGTTAACGCGGGGGCAAGGCTATCATTTCGTCATGTTCTCAAAACCACCAAGCAACGTTGCATGGAGACGGCTACGTGGCGGCTCCTGATTCGCCAGAGTAAGTGAAATTTGCTTAATTCATAGTAAATAAATGGTAGGTCGAATAAGGACATGCTATACATGAAACTTGCTTAGAAAATCGAGAGGAATCTAAATAAAATATAATTGGAGCCTGATTCCTTATGCAATTCGAAAAGTATATAGAGATACTATCTTTAATAGTTTAATCAATGAAAAACCCTAACCTTTGATGATTAATGAGTTAGATAGGGTTAAATGAGTATATAAAGTTGATATTAGCCTGTTAATGATAAAAAGGAACTTTAGAAAGAAAAAGGATGAACTTTGCATATAATTAGTTAATTTGGAGTTTCATATGCATGAATATACTTTAATGGGCCTTGAAACCCTAATGTTGATTAATTCGACTATTAATGGCTTTAATTGACTAATTTCATGATTAAGGTTGGAATATTATATTTTGAGCATTAAAGTCACTAATTTGTGGAAAGATAACCTTAATATAGAAATTAGGGTTTCTGATTTAATCAAGGTAAAATTAATACTAAATAGAGTTCATATGGAATTAGACCATAACAAATTATGAGTTGTTAATCCAAAAGGAACTAAAGGTGATAATTGAGTCTAATGACCTTGAAATAACTTAAAGGGTTAAAGAAGGTAATTTTGGTATCAAAAAGAAATGATCGACTTTAATTGGGCTTATGATGTTGAAATTAGGGTTTATGAATTAAGAGAGCAGTTAATATGATAAAAGCAGCATGAAAGCAAAAACCCTAATAAAATCCTAATGTGGTTTAGAAAACCTAAGGTGGAATCCAAGTCTAGCTTTAGAATGTTCTGGATAAATTATAACACTTGGATGTCATGCATTAATTTCAGGATACTTGTTGATTGCTTGTTGCTTGTTCTTTATCATTATTTCTTGGACAACAAGTTGCTCTGGATCAGGTATGTGGTTACACTTATGAATAACCGCATTAGTTTCCCGCGTGGTTTCCGGATGATTGATCGCATTGACTGCAAATTATCAGTTTGGATGTTCATATTTGCAAATTATAAAGTCACTATGATTATCACATTAATAATAGAAGTATGGATTCTCGCACCTACATGCCACCCTGATGGATGATACCAAAGGTCAGGCCCAGATGGGTAGACCAATGGACACCTTGAGTGGTGACCCCAGGCACCAAGAAGGTGGCCTATGATATTGCATGACTAGTGGGCACCATGAGTGGTGACCCCCAGGCACCAAGCTCGGGTTTGAGAAGGTGGCCTTAAGTCATTGGCAAAGGGCACCCTAAGGTGGGTATGCCAGGGTTAGGGCAAAAGCGGTGGAGAATGTCATACTGAAAAGTGTAAATTTGCTTGTTAAATAATTTGATTGTGATTATTAAATTGTTAGCCATATGTGCAAACTTTTGGTTGTCCCCACATATCAGTATATTTCGATATACTGACCGACGTTTTGTTTGTCGACGTTTTAGGTACAAATGAAAAGAACAAACAGTAAAGTGGCATATGTGGAATTAAATGAGAAGTAACGTACACAGGAGGATTAGTTAGAGTAACATCTTCATGGATAGAAGTTTAGAAATCCCAGTTTTTCCAAGGTAAGAAAAGTTTTATTTTATACCAATTTTCAGTTTAGTTGGTAAAGTTTATTAATTATTACTTATTATTTGTTGAACCTTTGATCCTGTTAATTAGAGAACGGCTCTGACCTTCGGGTCTCCCTTAATTGGGGGTTACTGGGAGGCAGGGTCGTTACAAATACCATACATAAGGTACTATATACAGTCTCATTAGATAATATGAAATATATCAATCTTATTATACATTATTAATTTTATATATATATATATATATATATATATATATATATATATATATATATATATATATACGTCATTCTCTTTGTAGGTATTTAAAACTGACTTCACTACAGGTGGAAAGTTATCAGATGTACATACTCCCTATACGATGGAAGACTTAAATGATGTAAGAGAACAATGGGCAAAAGCCCTACAAGTAGTGGGAATTTTTAAATATGATTGGGATAGTGATGGCGATAATGACGATGATGAATAAAGAATGATATTTCTAAACTTTGTTCTCATAATTATTTTTATGTGAATGTGAATGAATTTTTCTGAATTGTCATATGTGTGAATGTGAAGATGATCAATACATGAATGATTCTACATGTGTCTGAATGTGAAAATAGATGAAATGAATGGAACTGCAGGTTGCTAAATGTGTGTGAAAATGGAGGAAATTTGAAATAGAACTACTGGTTTCTACATGTGTGTGTTGAAAAATAATATGAATTAAATGTCCTTATACATGTGTGTGATCATAAATTGTTGCCCATCTTGTTAATATTGTAGGTTTGTGGCATGTTGTTGGCTGATATCAATGGATGTTGTAAACCTGCAGTTCAGTTCTGAACTGTAGATTCTGCATCCTGCTGACTAGCCATATAGTAGGCCTGTAAACTGATAAGAAAAAAAATCAGAACATATGTGTACATTATTAGTATAAAACCAACAATATGTAGATATAGTGTCGGTTATATATACAAACTGACGCCGATGGTGCCCTTGTTGGTGCATTTTATTGGTGGTGGGAAGGGTTATGACGTCAGTTTTTGTGAAACGCCGAAATCTTTGACCCAGATATAGTGTCAGTTTTATTAAGTAACCGAAGCCTATGGTGCCCTTACTGACGCATTTTTGGTGGCGGGAAGGGTTATGACGTCGGTGTTAAAGCCAACGCTAAAGGTTTTGACTTTTAGCGGCGCCCACTTGGGTGTCGCTTTGAAACCGACACCAAATGCCTTAAATAACCGACACTAAAGGTCGGTTATGTACTAGTGACACATGGCAGAATAAATATGTACACAACAATACACATTGCAATATACATGTGTACATGGCTATACAAAATAGTACGTATGGCAACACATATGTCTACAACAATACATGTGGCAATACAAATATGTACACAACAACACACATTGCAATATATATGTGTACAAGACTATACACAACAGTATGTATGACAACACACATGTGTATAATAATACACGTGGCAGTACATATGTGTACACAACACTACACGTTGCAATATACACATGTACATGACTATACAAAATAGTACGCATGACGGCACACGTGTGTACAACAATACACATGGCAATACGAATGTGTACACAATAGTACATGTGGCAATATACTTATGTACAAGACTATACACACACATGACAACACATATGTGTACAACAATACACATTGCAGTACACAGGCATATACAATTGTAAATATTGCAATATACATGTGTATAAGACAATACATAACAGTCTGCATGACAACACGCATATGTACAAAAATATACGTGACAGTACAAATCTATACACAACAATACACGTTGTCATATACATGTGTACAAGACTGTACAAAACAATACGCATGGCAAGACATAAGTGTACAACAATACACATGTCTATACAAATGTGTATACAACAATCCACATTGCAATATATATGTACAAGACTATAAACAACAATATGTATGACAACACATGTGTACAACAATACACATGACAGTACAAATATGTAACAACAATATTGCAAGATACATGTCTACAAAACTATACACAACAGTACAACAATACGTATGGTAGTACAAATATGTACACATCAATATACATTGCAATATACATGTGTACAAGACTATACACTACAATATATATATATATATATATATATATATATATATATATATATATATATATATATATATATATATATATATATATATATATATATATATATATTACAAGACTATACACAACAGAATGCATGACAACACATGTGTGCACAACAATACATATGGCAATACAAATGTGTACACAACCATACACATGGCAAGATTCATATATACAGCACTATATACAACAGTACGAATGGCAACACATATGTACAATAAAACACATGACAGTACAAATTAGTACACAACAATACACATCTCATTATACATGTGTACAAGAGTACTATTGACGGCTGCTAGGAGTCCGCACACGGCTGGCGCATCACCCAGGTGACGTCGTTGTCGGTCGGTGTCCAGAACCACGTACAGCTCCTTCGTCGGTTGAGCAGATCCGCCGTTAACCGGCCGTTGCAAAAAATAAATTCCTAACTGACGTTAGCAAGTTGTTGAAAGTGGCCGTTGCGGGGTGTGCTTTGGGGTGCAAGGCTGGTTCTGTGTATCACGGTCCATTTTATTACTCCCCAATTATTGTTTGCCTACGTTTGACAGTGCTTGTTGGTGTGGTCAGGACCACTTTAAATCCCTTGTACTATTGGGGTTCAAAGCAAGTTGATAACCAAACAAGTTAAATCCAACAACTATATTGTCTAAGTTCCGGTATCCGCTCTCTTTTGCTTTGCTTTCATTTATAAGCAACTAAATCAGTATGTGTCCAAATTCAAATTAGTTTCACGCGTCATTGTTCAAACAAATTTCTCCTCAGTCATGTTGAGCTCCGATTTTCCATTTTATATTCTTTATCAATATAATTTGTAACAAGAAATTAAAAACAGAAGTAATGTAGCACGTTTCGATAAAATTAGTACCACATCTATAACACCACCGTGATGGTAATTCGGTAATGGCCAAAACCACCACTTAAGGTGTTGTTCTTCAAGTCGTATGGTTTGATAATCTCATTAAAAATAACAAAAAAGAGAGTAAAAGGTAAAATAAAACATGAAGACGCCATCTGAAGTGGCATCTTTATTTTTCTTGAAATATAACAACCCTATTAAGTGTTGGCTTCACACGTTGGGCCTGACAAGTGCCACTTCAAGTGTGTGTGAATTATGTAAAAGCTGGACATACAGAAAATTATATCACCGAAGTGTTACCCAGTATTATATTTGCCAAATTGCGTTGATTCTTTTTGTTTTCCTGGAGTGCCAACGACACCCGGATATGGCATGACCATCCTATCCCTCAATTGGGCTGAATTATAGAGATGGCCAGGCCCTCAACTGCTGGTAACGAACCTGGCTCTGGCGGTAGCCGTTTCTTTTCTGCAGGAGCTAATTAGGAGGCGTCACCGATTGTAGGCGTCGTCGGTCTTCCCCTTACCTTCCATGAAGTATTTGCATGATTTTAGACCTGCAGTGTCTGACTGTTTCTCTTGTGCTCCAGATTGGACTGCAGCTGAAGTCTCTCCCACGGTTGGTGGACGCGCTCTTGAAATGTGGTATTGACTTGTTGAGCTCCGACGCCTACCGACCACAGAATAACACGTGTCTTCTTCACGCGCGCGCGTCCATCCATCCCACCGGGAAGAGTCCGTCTATTTTCAAGTTCAATGCCCTCGACCGGCGAGTTATCTCATCGATCTCGGCTGCCAAGTTTGAGCTGATTGTTTCTTCGCGAACTCTGCTCGCAAATGCCAACCGACGACGAAGTGCAAACGTACGTGTGGCTAGCTGACCGGTGATGAATTTGATGAACGCAGCAGTTGACTGTAGGCAAATACACATATGTATCATCTGTGATCGAGTGTTGATTTTGTGAGGTCATAGTGACAAACAACAACGTAAGGATCTTATCATCCTAGACGTCTTGGTCGTTGAGAATATATGTAGCAGTACCATAGGCATTACGGTACACCTTCGGTATAGAGCCAATATCCACCACCACAATGGCGATGAGCAAGCAGCGCAGCGCATGTCCAGTCGGAAGGCTCGGACAAGGGAATGACCAGATCTGGTCATCATTGAAAAACACGTCGCTGGTCATTACGACGATGATCATTACATACAATCCAGCAGTCCATCACTCAGTTGATCATGCTTAGGGTCTGTTTGGTAGGGTGTATCCGGATGACAAAGTGCGTGTTTGATGTACATTTTTATATTGGGAACTCACACAACTGCACCTTACTACACCTTAGTAGCGAACTGATCGTACGTAATGGCCCTAAATCCTATTGGATCGACGAAATTTGGTCCGGCCAATCCAGCCGCACCTGCTCACACTCTCGGCTCCGGCGGTCAGTACATAGATACGACCAAATCCAGGAGCGCGGGAGTAAAACTGGTGACTAACTGATGAGGTTGCCTGCTATCGTGGGAGTAAAACTGGTGACTATAAGTTGCTTACAAGACTGGGAGTTTTGCTAATGCAGTCTTGGTCAAGTCCTGCACAACCCCCACACGCGTCGATCGCTCGCCTAGACTCGTTCCATTCCAGTTCTCCCGCACAAGCCCATAGCAATACCCATCCGCTACGTATTTAATACTAGCCGTGTTTAACTATCGCACCGTAAATCGCGGAGATTTCCAGTGATAAGTCTGACGTCTCTCGCTATCACGACCGAAATAGTCGCTTTACCGAACGGTGTCTGAATTCTTGGTACAACTTAAAAACTGAGAAGCTGCAACAGTAGGATGTCCACTTTAGTAGTCTATTTCCTCTCAAGTATGTGTTTTTTTTCTTTTTTGAAGTCACCTATATAATGTTTTCCGTGACACAGGAACTACGGATAGAGTATGTGGTTGAGATGATGTGAGATATGATGCAGTAAGAATGTCTTCAAGACTCCAGCAACATTATCACCATGGCTTAAATATAAAGAGACTAGCATATTCATGTCATGTCAGAGTGAAATCCAATGAGGTTATGTTTTACTCATTTATATCTATTCAATATCCATGTGATCTCTCTTGACTTTTCTTACACATTCTAGAGTTACTAGGAGTTCATTATTCCAATAAATGTTGCTCAATGACAATGATAATGTCAAGTTTCTCAATTTCAGAGGACTAAAGAATATGATAACTAGATGAATTGACAAATGTATGTATTGAATACTATGATACACGGTTTACTACTTGAATTATATCACAATTGATTTATTAATCTACTTCACACTCTTATATATTATTAAATCATAACGACTACAAGCTAAAATTGCACAATTTAGTTATTTTAACCATATAATGGTTCCTTCAATGTAATATACTCTAAATCATGTGTAATGTAAAAAATAATGAAGAGGAAACGTAATTTGTTATAGTTCTAGATGCCCTGATAACCATAGAGCTTCCTAATGGTTTGAAGTTTAAGAACAAAAATAAGGTTTATAATAGAAGTACAAGGAAGACCAAAAACATTGTAGAATCATATATTATTCAATATATGAGGAATACTAAGAATTATCAGCCTCTTAAGATCATCCATGTTGGATTGTGGATCCCACAACGAGTGGGGGACAACGCCATGGTTCCAATTTGTACAACAATCATGTGAATGGATTATATATTGGGTAGTTGGCCATGTGTACCCATGATTACACCATGCGATTAAATGTAGGTTGTTGGTCTCTGATCCCCTCCAATGTATACTCGTATAATGACTAAGGCTGGAGGTATATTGGTGGGATCTATAACCCCAAACTCATTTATGGTGACCTAAGTGGACACATTCCATTAGCTCTAACTTCGTTAGGTAAAAACTGGAAGAAAGACGTGAGTTCTTCAATCTAATAGAGTATACATGTAGTACTAATCATATTTCCGTTTACTTTACGTATAAAAAATATGTTCCAAGCATAGTAAGTAACTATATAGTTATCTATGTAAACTGTTATCTTTTTTAGGTTTTAATACAATACTAGAATGGAATTGGTATTTTTCTATATGCACGAGTATTTTACATCTCAATAAAGTATTAAGAGTAGCAATATGTTAAAAAGGAAAAATAATAATATATTCCCCATCTGCTTTGATATTCTTAACATATAGCTGGTACATGTAATCTAATCTTGATTGGTAGCTTTACTTATTAGCGATCTATAGTGGTTGGGATGGCTATTGATGCCGCATGATGCATCATACTTCTTTCATGAATATGAAGTGTGTCACACTTGATCAAGTTGTGATTATGTTGTAATATTTCTTTATGTGTGACTTTATGTACTTGATCGACATGATAATAATGAAGGTTTCTTTGATTTTATCGAATTTCAAGACCCTTGGATTCGGAATGAGATCTTATTATTAGTTCATTAATGTCTAAGTGTTAAGATATTATAATGGCCATATATATGCGTAAGTGGCATCACTATGTGGGTCCGACCTTAAGCAGTGTATGATATGTTGCTAGTTAATTGTAAGATATCAAAGCATGCTTGAAATATTAAATAGCGCCAATGCATGCATTCAGTAATGAAATCTATTGGCTAGTGTTAGATTGCATGTCTTGAGTACAAAGGAAAACACTTTATCTGCATTTCCGCCCGCTTCACCTATGAAATTTTTGGTGTATGTTAGATTGAGTTGGGAGAGCTGATTCCTCCTAAGGGTTGAACATTAGTACGTAATTAGAAAGTTGGTCCTCGACTACATCACCAAAATATGCTATTTGTTAAATTTTTATTGAACGAGTGGTATATTTTGAGTTAATGAACCCAAATCGTAATCTGTTTTTTTTCTTTTCTCCCCAAAATTACTGACTGCATGTGTCTATTCTCCCCTAACATTCTTTTATTGTTATGATATAAAATGTGATGCCATTGCAAGTTGTGTGGCTCGCCGCTCCACTGACTACACTCACGGTCCGACATGCACCTCGACCGTATGCGGGGAAAGATGACGGTGCATACAATGCATCCAGACATGTGGCTATTGAGTCCACCATTGTGGCTGTGGCTGCCGTTGTTGCTATCATGAGATGTCAGTTCATTCCGAAGGAAAACGTTCATCCCTGTCTATCGTTCTCATTAGATATTTGGTATATTATAAAATGTACATATCCACACACGCCACTCGGCGCACGCAGCGAAAATCTTCAAATGAAACTGAATTGTCGCACCTTGATGACTTGGGATGAGGGGAGGAGCTCACTGAAGGGGATGGCGTATCTCGCGGTCACTGGTCAAGAGAATGCGGCGTAGATTGTTGAAGCTAAGTCGATCAAGTGAAAGACTAAGAAACCCAGCGAAGCTCCACGCAGGATAAGCAAGCATTCGCATGGCCGAGAGCTCACGGAGTAGCTTGTGACCAGGGCTGCCTGTCTGCCTCCCAAGTCTGCCGTGTTTGCATACCGCAATTAGCCAACCACAAACAAGTCGTTTCAACTTCTCTCCTCCCCACGACAGACCTCAAACACTCCCAAGTTCTAGTTAAAATTCAAGTTCAAAAGTCAAATTCAAACGGCCAGGCGGCCGGGACGGCAAGATATTCTATTTTGTGGTCCTGGTTTAAACTCAGTCCCTGTCCCTTCCACGAGGGTGGTCCGGAAAGAGCAGTTGTTGATGCATAAGGAAACAGTCGAGCACTCATACGAGTGGTGGATTCCTTTTTTTCTCCTTAAAGAAAATTTGTGACTCGAAGAAATAATCACATTTCGAGTAATGAAAGACTGGAAAGCAGCATTTCAAGATGAAAAAGTATATTCTTTTTTTTTTAATAAAATTATTCATTATTCATTAGACAAGCAATTAAAGTTAGATAGATAATACTACTGCATTATGTGGTGGTCACAAAAACAACATTAGAGGTGGTAGCCAAAGTACTTAGCCAGTAAAGATGGATACTCTAGTACATACATGTCAATTGAAACCCCGCATGATTGAGGGGTTATCCGATCATTGTCCAAAATTTTCACACCTTAGAGCCTCTTAGAGATTTCATTTCTCACCCTTTGCAAACTCAAATTTAGGAACGTCTATAGGAGAGAAACCGTCATCATCTTTGGACACCAAGAACACTCTAGCATATCAACTTTATATTTGTGTTCATAATCAACACACGCCTCTTGTTGCAGATAAAGTGTATTGTCGATTGTTTTAATTATAGAAAAAGTGATCTCATATTTTCTTGAAATATTGACAATAAAAAAAAGTATGAATGATATCTCATCAGGTTTGAAACATAAATAAAAATTGATGGTTCAAAAATATCTCTTGTTTCACGGTTTGACTCTATATGGATTCTATTGTTACTGACCAACCATAGTTGAACAAGTGTTTCTTGGAACATTTGATTCTCTTGAAGTATTTTACCATTATAATTATTACGATACAAGTATATAAAACTCTATTGGCTTTGTTAAAATTGTAAAAATCCCCTAAGGCCAAAGAGTTTCATGTTTGTTGTAAGGTTTGACCAATCTTTTTTGTAGTCTGTTTGTATGATGCTTCAGACCAAGACTATCTTGAGTTCTTTTAAAAAAAATTACTCATGAAGAGAATATGAGATTATAACCTTTGTCAAGAGAGGTATTTTATAATTGGATTTAAGATAGAAGTACTGGTTTTGTAAGGTTTCAGACAACCCAACGGGCACCATGAGTCACCCCAAAATAGTATTCACCCCCGGTATTGAGGATAAATTTGAGTAACATATTTAATGAGTTCTTAATACTTTGTTAGACATTTCTATAATAAATGATGTAGTAGTTTTATTCCGACTCTGGGGGTTCTTACTCTAGTATTTTGATTTGATGAAATCTAGTCAAACACATCCTCCATTCTTAATGATATTGACAAAAAATTTATTAGATATGTGTTTGAAGTGTAATTTAAGTATGATAACACCCCATCCTCCTTGATTCAAAGGCACAAAATAGTATTTTAATTATCTAGAAAAATTTTCAATTTTCCCTTTGTACTACCCCAAAGGATACGTCTACGGTAATTGTTAATGCTATCATTTATTATTGTGGATAGTCAACACAACTATTGAAGTAACAAGACAACTTACATAAGGAAGCATTGATGAGAGTAAAGTGACCTCCTTTTTTCACACATTTTTCCTCCAAGAAGCAAGCCATTGATCTAATATTGGTTTCCAAATCATCATTGGAATTTTTTGTGGTGACAAAGCTAAGTCCATATATTTTAAGAAAAATATATTTAGTATATCGTTGATCAAGGAACAATATCTTGCTAGAGTAGTATTGTCAATATAAACACTGGAAAGAGTAGATTTATCAATATATATTTTCAAATGAAAGTTTGTTGAAAGAGACCCAAAATTCTCAACGAGATGATAATGTTCTTATCATTCATGTTTGCCAAATTAAATGTGTCATCAACAAATTGGATAATATTACACTTATAGATATTATTAATCTTGAAGATAAAACTATTTGAAACACTTGATCCAAACATTGAAGCAAGAAGATATTATTTTTTTTAATAATCTTGAAGATAAAATTATTTGAAACACCTAATCCAAACATCAAAGCAAGAAGATATTATTTTCACAAATAAAGTAGGACAATAAGGTATCACCCTAACTAAGGCCATTTGAACCTTTGAAAAAGTCAAAAGGTGAGACATTAATAATCATTATTGATTTGCTAGTGCTATTACAAAGTTATATCTAATTGTTCCATTTATTCAGGAAGTTATATTTTTTTGACTTTGCATCCAAAATATTCTAGTTGGCATTATTAAAGGTTTTTTCAAAGTCTAACTTTAGCATTAGTAACAGATCAATAATTTTGTAAGTAAAGTGAATAATCTCGTCAACCATTATATAAGAATCTTATATTTGTTGTCCTCTAAGGAAGGCAGTTTGTTCTATGCTTATAATGGCATTCATATATTCTTTAAGCTTGGATCTGAATACATTGACTAGAATTGTATATGTGTAGTTGATCAAATAGCTAGGTCTATATTTCCATATATCAATAGGGTTGCCAACATTTTTATTAGACCTATATTATATTTATTTATCATGGATAATTTGGATGTGTTTTTTATATTCTCATTAAAGGTTTGAAACATGCCTAAGACCAATCTTTAACTATATCTCAACTCTCTTAGCAGAAAGACACATCAATCCCATCTATACTTCGGAATTTCTCTAAGACAAAAAAAAAAATTTGCTCTCTTATCCCTAATATTGTGAAAGGTAAAGTGAGGTCATTAGAGATGTTGAACTTGGACAAATAATGACTATATCAAACAAAAAAATATGATGCAAGCATGACCTTTTGAGGTTATAAATATTTGTGATTTGTGAACTTATAGTTTGAATAATGTTAGTTAGATCTTTTGTAATTTAGTCATTGAAAAGAAGATATTGTTTAAATAATTTTCTCTTATGATTGTTTAAAATCTTATGAATTCTTTTTGCATTGTATCCCCTTATTTTAACCATTTTTATTTTGATCTTTGTTTGCATGTGATTTCTTGGTTTAATATTAACTATTGGACAATATTGTCATTACCAATTTCTAGTGTATCTTATTGATTTTTGTTTTTTAAGTTTTGTAGAATGTTTTTCTTATCCTCTATTTTTTGTGTATTTTGACACAAAATTAATGTCCCAATATCTATATTTTTTATGTATGGCTTTCAAGTTGTTATATATATCAAACAAAGGATCTATTCCTTATTGTATGAACTAAATTTGTATATTTCAAATAAATTCCCAAAATGATCAAATTTTGAACATTCAGCGTCCCCAAGGAAAAAAATTTGTAATTAGAGTAATCAACTTGTGATCCAATATCACTCTATCAAAATCAATATATTCTATACAAAGGGTGATGTTGGGAAATTTGGGCGACAGATAAGGCAGTGGAAACAAAAATTTCAATGCTTGATTCCCTAACCAGTGATATTGTGTAAACAACGATGTATTTAGAAGGAAGGGGCAAGGTCTATACCTGGTCTTAGAGCAAGTTCAGTGACTTATTCTTGTAGCAGAATGCTTTTTCTCCAAGCAACACTCGAGCATTCATCAACAATAGCCTCCTGGTGCAACACTATAGACGGCGATTGACGGCGTCCTCCTAGCCAATGGCAACAACCTCCTCACCTCTGTAGCAGTCCACACACACCACCAGAAACTCCATATTATGCTACCAAAGCCAATGGGAAGGATTTTCCCGTTCAAACGTCAATGTTCTAGCTCCGACTTGCTCTCTCAATTGTCTCTCCCTTGCTATCCCTCCCTTTTACGAGTAACAATTACTCAGGCTTTCTTGGATATCATAACCAAAAAAGAAAATAATTGCTAGAGCTTATTGTTGTATTTATGAAGCCCCCAGTACCCCTCTATTTATAGGAGGTCAAGGGTAAGAGTTTCCATACGATCTGGGAGTTGAAGTGACAAATTTCATGAATTTTCTGGAAGCTACGAATGGTGACTTAGTTGGTTCATGTTGAACCGGTTGGTTCAAGCCTTGAACCAGTCATCTCATATGCTTTCCTACACTACTGCATAAAATGCTTTTTGCAACGGGAAAAACACAACAGTTTTGTTGGTTGTGTTATAGTTAGCATATCTTTTACAACAAGTCTATTTGTGTGTTGTGAATTATATATTTTATACAACACAAGTTGTATACAATGGGCCAAACTCGTTGTAGTATATGTGATACTACAACATGTGCTAAATTGTTGTAATAGATTGTAATATCACAACATACTCAAACCCATTGTAAAAGACCATAATTACACAACATGCTCTAACCTATTGTAATAGTCACGTATGCTAACTTGTTGTAATAGATCATCATTACACAACATACTCTAAATCATTGTAAAAGATCACAATTACACAACATCCTCTAACTCGTTGTAATAGTCATGTATGTTAACCCGTTATAATAGACCATCATTACACAACATACTCTAACCCGTTGTAAAAGATCATAACTACACTACATGCTCTACCCGTTGTAATAGTCACATATGTTAACCCGTTGTAATAGACCATCATTACACAACATACTATAACCCATTGTAGTATACTATAATTACACAATAGGCTTTCACCTATTGTAATAGTTACCCGTTGTAATAGACCACAATCACACAACATGTTTTCACGTCATTTGTTGTATATGTACAACAAGGAATATATGTGTTGCATAAAATGAAATTGGTTCAGTGGTTTGAGATGTGCCTTACTTTCAAGTGGTCTCAAGTTCGAAACCTTGTGTTTAGATGTATTTTTCTTTTGTCTCAACATGTTATATACAACACCCCTATTACAACAGGTGTGTCCAATGAACTACAATATGTATTAATTGTTATATAAACTACATATATTACAACATGTGCAACACCTGTTGTATAAAGAACCCCCCCACAAGACCATGCGATCTAATACAACAGTTGACACCCATTGTAAAATGGAACTGTTGTAAAACCAATTTTTTGTAGTAGTGCTATTTTGAATCACATTGGCATTTAATATTCAATAAATACAAAACATGATGTCAACATTATCCCTTGATTCAATCAAATTGATCATTGAATTGGTTGGTTCAACTCTTGAATCGGTCATCTTAAACCTTGAACTAGTTGGTTCATGCCTTGCTTTAGGCATTGTTCAACCAATGTTGTTTCCGATTGACCCGATAATTGAATGGATCAGTTCAACAAATGAACTGGTTGGTTCATAGTCTAGTCAGTTAATTTCCAACCATTATTGTTTAAATTGAATACCTAAACACTTTAGTAATCTAGTTAAACATCATTCATGAGTAAACTCCTATTCTAAGTCCATCTTATGTGTGTAACCATATAGGTCCCAAATTACATCGACAGTGAATGTTCATAACCAATTTATGACATCACAAGCTATCTAGAAACACCTCATTACTATCAAAGTAATTTGGAAAGTTGGAGAACAACTTAAAACATACAATCCATGATCAATGTTAAAATGATCGTATCATTCCTTTGTCTCTAATATCCGGATTGAACTAGAGCAATGGAATCGTCACCCTCTCAACATTCAATCCATGTTCCTTGAAGTAGAGCAGACTGCATGAGATGCATGTGTGTTCACATATCTTATATTGAGTGAGATGAGTATGGCCATATGTTTCTTAGTCTCACTTATCAAGTTGCCTGGATATTAATCTCTTGTTGGAGGGACAAATCCCATCTACATCATTCACACTCAATCCCCATGTGTCACAACGCATCTAAACATCACCTTTATGGTAACCTTTATTTAAGGTTACATTGGATGATGACAAAATATATCAAATAACATGTGATGAGTGTAGTGGCTTCAAGTCTAAGAACCACTATCACTATGAGAGCTGATTTTGACTACCATTCCATGGTATCTATGTATCACTCTCAAGGTGGGTTTGTCTGATACACTATTCTCTAACATGTACTTGTGTGTGTGACTTGATATCACATATCATGATTAATGAGACTTTGTCATTAGTCAACACACACTCTAGTCTAACGTATTACTATCATCTATATTGCTTCCACATTAATATCTGACTAGGGACACAATAAGAATGTATGTACTCTTATCATATATATGATCTCATTGTTCAGGTCCTAAATTTGAAGACATATTTCATCAATTGACGTCATTCTTTAGATATCTATTATGTTTGTGTCATCATCTCATGATTCAAACAAACATATTACATAAAATTGCCTTTATCATTATCAAATCAGGTATCTAATGCCACTTTACAAGCATTATATGATTAGCTCTCTGGGCATACATACCAACACACTCCCACTTTCACTTGGAGATAATCACCCATAAATCTTATTTGAAGTGATCTTAACATGTCCATCATGTTTCTATTGCATAAGTGCTATATGTAGCGGGTTAGCAACATTTCTTCAAGTTGGTACTTTGCAAGTTTTCTCATTTGCTCACTGTGTGACATCTTACATGAGATGGAAATGTCGTAGTATGCTATATGAGATTACTTACCTAACAAGTAGCTCCATTGTTGTCACAGTATTTCTATTGTGTCATTTATAGTTGGAACCTCCTACAAGTTCATCTATATGAACGTCTTGATTCATACGGTACCCTCATCTATTCTCAAAGCATCAAGATACTCAGCTTCTATTATAGAATTAAACAATTGTCACTTACTACTCATCTTCTATTATAGAATTAAACAATTGTCACTTACTAAAATTTTTTCCAACTTACAGTTCTCATTTCAAGGTCAAACACAAATTTAGATTGCAAACATTAATTTTATTTGTATTTTGGGAGCTTGCATTGGTGTAACCCTTTACACCCAACTCTTCCTTTTACCATAACCAAGGAACTAACTTAAGGATGTTCTTCATGGCAGTCTAGTCGCGTTCACTGGGATCTGACAGATATCCTATTGAGAAATTGAGGCAACAGATAAGGCAGTAGAGACAAAAAATTTAATGCTTGATTCCCTATCCAACAAGATTGCATCAACAATGATGTGTCTAGGAAAGAGGGTAACAAGAGTTATACCTGATCTTGGAGCAAGTCCAGTGGCAACTCTTGCTGCAGTGTGCTTCTTCTTCAAGCAACACTCGAACAATTGACGATGACATCCTCCTGTTATAGCACCACAGACATTAGTGGTTGTTTTCCTCCTAGTAGGTGGAAAAAGTCTCCTTGCCTCTAGAGTAGTCCACGCAGAACCCTGAGAACTCCACATTGTGCTACTAGAGCCAAAAGGAAGGAGTTGTCCTTTTGAACGTCAACTTGCTAGAGTTAATTTTCTCTCCCAATTGTCTCTCCCTTGCTACCCCTCCATTTTATGGGTAGGACTTGCTCGGACTCTCTTTGTTACCATAACCAGAGAGGAAAATAATTATCAGAGCTTATTGTTGTGTTTGGAAAGACCCCAATACCCCTCTATTTATAGGAGGGCCAGGATCCGAGTTTCTAGTCGATCTGGGAGTCAAAGAAATAGAATTTTATGAATTTTCTGGAAGCTACAAATGGTGAACCGGTTGGTTCAAGCTTTGAACTGGTTGGTTCATGTGCTTTTCTATTTTGAATCACAATTGCATTCAATATTCTTTTTTATCAATAACCACATTACTCCTTCTATTTCTATACTATCAACATGTGTACAAGACTATGGAAGCATAGCTTCAACTGAAACCAAAAAAACTATCTATGCATGCTTTTAAAATCTATGCATATTCTATCTGATGCACTATTAGTGGATGGGATCACATCGTCAAAAATGGTTTTATTTCTTATATGCCAAATGTAATAGATGACAAGGATGGCAATGAGTTCACTACTCTTATTCTCCAGCAACAACAGATCTTCAGTGCATGCATGTACGATGGAGATCGTTGACCTATACTTCTAATGCATAGGCACCATCTTAATGTAAGATGAAATCCTCTTCTTTGCAAAAATTCTTTTGTGATGATTTTTCCTTGCAAAATTTTCCAGCAACTAACAAGCATCCTCTAAGGTGCCCTTGATCTCCATAATCATACAGCCCATGGTGCTTCTGGGGATCGGGTTCTGCAGACACTCCATGCATCCTTAAGAGTGAACTTTATAAGTCCCTTTAAGTAACATTGATCATCTTCTTTTCCAACTTGTATGTTACTACATAAATATTTTAGTTCCTTAATCCCTAGTACACTAGGAAGAGCCCAAGCATTCTTATAAATAATGGAGCTTAAATTTTTTGTTATGTTTAGATTAGAACGTAACTTCAGTGAACTTGAATCTACTAAACATTGGTTAAGGAACATGTCCTTCACGCATGGATCGTGCCATAAGGATATGGTATCCCTTGTTCTGATCTTGTATCTGACCATAGGTAGAGTAGCATCTCTAAATTTGAGTATGGTCCTCCACATCCAACTTTGTGATTGGTTAACCTTGCAAGTGTAGAGAGTGGTTTCTTTAATTTTTATTATGAATCCACATGATTTAAGATTAATTTTTATGGTTAGCAATATCCTTAGAATTATATATTCAATTAATTAAAAACATGACGTCAACATAAATCTTTGATCCAAGCGAATTGATATTAAATTGGGTAGTTCAACTTTTGAACCGATCATCTCAAACCTTGAGTCGTTCAGTTCAGTAAGTGAATCGGTAGGTTCATGCCTTGTTTTTGGCATTATTCAGTCAATGTTGTTTCCAATTGTCTTGACTCTTGAATTGAGTTGTTCAACACTTGAACCAGTTGGTTCACAGTCCATCCAGCCAATTTTTTATCAATAATATTTAAGTTGAAAAGCTAAACACTTCAGTAATTAGCTTAAACATCATCATAAATAAACTCCTATTCCAGGTGCCTATACGTGTGACTTTGTAGGTCCCAAGTTACATTGGCAGTGAATGTCCATAACTAATTTATAACATCACAAGCAATCAGCGGTATCTAGAAACACATCATTGCTACCCAAGTAATTTGAAAAGTTGGAGAACAACTTCAACCTACAATCTATAATCATTGTTGTCATGAGCGTATAGTTCCTTTGTCTCTAATATTCGGATTGAACTCGAGGCATGTAATCGTCATCCTCTCAATGTTCAATCCTTGTTCCTTAAACTAGAGCAGACTATCTAAGATGCATGTGAGCTCACATATCACATATTGAGTCATATGAGTATGGCCATACATATCTCAATCTTATCGATCAAGTGGTCAGGATATCAAACTCATGTGGGAGGGATAAATCCCATCTAGATCACTCACACTCAATTCCCATGTGTCATAATGCACCTGAGCATCACCTATCTAAATACATTGAACAACATGTGATGAGGTGTACTTACTTCATGTCTAAGAAATACAATCACCACTATCACTATGAGAACTAGTTCTGACTACCACTCCATGGTATCCATGTATCACTCTCAAGGTGGGTCCATCAGATATTGGTCTCTAACATGTATCTATGTTCTTAACTTTACATCACATATCATGACTAATGAGACTCTGTCATCAGTCAATACACACTCTAGTCTTATGTATTATTGTCATCTATTTTGCTTCCACAGTAACATCTGACTATGGACATAACAAGAATGTATGTACTCTTCTCATACATATGATCTCATTGTTCAGGTCCTCATCCTGAAGATATATGTTATCGAGTAACATCTATATTATATATGTGTCATCATCTCATGATTGAGAAAAACATAATAGTTGGAATTACCTTTATCATTATAAAATCAAGTATATGATGCCCCATCACAATCAACATATGATTGTCTCTATGGGCATACATACCAATAGACTCCCACTTCCACTTAGAGCCAATCACCCACGAATCTTATTCCAAGTAATTAACACGTCCATCATGTTTCTGTTGCACTAGTTCTTTTGTAGAGAATTAGAAACATTTTCTTCATGTCAGTATTTTGCAGGTCTCACATCTCCTCGTTGTATGACTTCTCTTATGAGATGGAAGTGTCATAGTATTTTATCTAACATTCCTTGCCTATCTAATAGCTCCATTGTTGTCATAGTATTTCTACTTGTGTCATTAATGGTTGGACCTCCCATAAATTCATTCCTATGAACTTTTAGATCAATAAAATATCCTATGATGTTCTCATAACACTGAGATATTTGGATTCTAATGTAGAATTGCAACTGTCTCTTGCTTGAAATGTTTCTAGCTGATTGTTCTCATTTTAAGATCAAACACAAATTCAGATTGTGACTATCAATTTTCTTTGTCATTTTGGAAGCTTGCATCGGTGTAAGACTTTACACCCAACTCTTCCTCATTACCATAATTAGGGAAATGATCCTTTTAGTGCTTCACAAGTACTTAAGGATGCTCTTGTATGGCAATCCAGTGACTCTCACTAGGATTTGATAGATATCCCATCATCATGTCCAATACATATGAGATAACTAGATAAGTACATATGCTCTTGTCATGTCCAACACATACGAGGTAACAGGATGAGTGCATAACATTGCACACATGATAGATCCAATTGTGAATGCATACGTTATCTTACTCATGTTCTTCCCATTCTTAACAAGAACTGTGACACTAGACTCTAAAGGGACTAATCCCATGGAACACGGAAAAATATTCTCTCATTGAGTTGTGTATGTTGAGCCCTTTTAGAACCTTTCCAAAGTATGTGCTCTTTCTCAGTTCAAGAAGCTTTCCAGATCTGTCTCTATAAATCGCAATTCCTATCACATAGGATGCTTCTCCTTAACCCTTTAGAGAGAAGGTACTTTCCTTGCCAAGTTTTAATATTTCCAGTATAAGGATGTTATTCCCCATCATCATGTGAAATATTAATATGCTCCCACTAAATTCTTATAGTCACATATTTCTTCTTCATTTTGATAAAAGTCAAACTATTTGACTATCTTGTCAAATTGAATATTCTAGTTCTGAGACACTTGCTTCAATCCATAGATTGACCTTTGTAGCTTACAGACTTTATTTACATTAATAGATTTATAAAAATCTTTAGACAGTGTTCTCATAATTATTCCTATTAAGGAATACAATTTTAACATCCATATGCCAAATCGCATAGTCATAATGAGCTACAATAGCAAGCATGATCCTGATAGATTTAACCATGGTAACTGGTGAAATGTTTCATTATGTTCAACATCTTGAACGTGTTTGAAACCCTTTTCATCCAATCTTCTCTTTTAATTTTGTATACTTCCATCCATGTCGGCCTTTTCTCAAAGACCCAAATGCACCATATGGGTCTTACCCCTTCAAGTGCATCCACCAAGGTCATACATCATTGGTTTACATGGACTCCACCTTGGATCTCATGGCCTCAAGACATTTCTCAAACTTTGGTTCCTCAATAGCTTCTAGGCAGGCTTTTTGGTTCATCATCTTATGACCAAATCACCGCCTTTCTTGAGCTATAATATGTCATAATATTTCATGCTCAAGGTGTGTCCTACTAATATATGAGTTTTGTGTGTTACATAAGGAGCTTGAGATTCCACAACAACTTGTGATTCCCCTTGTTCCTATTGTATCTCTTTAGGTTCAATGTTTTCTTATTTGTCTCGAACTTTTTGAGTTCAACTTTCCTCCCACTTATCCCTTTGGAACTAAGTTCCCATCAGGAATTCAACCATATTGGCCACAAAAAAAATTGTTGTTGGATTGGAATAAAAGTAGTATTTGACATAACAATGTTCATGTGATTTCTGAACAAAGCTTTTCAAGAAATTATTTTTAGATACAAGATTCCAATCCTAATCTTTATAAAGACAAATTGGGGACACCTCCCATGCAATATCTCATATGGTGTCTTTTGAACCATTTTAGGCAGTACATTGTTTTAGTGTAAAGCATGTGCCCAAAAAAAGAAATTATAAGATTAGCTAGATTTATTGATAATCACACTATGACTGACAACGTGTGACTCCATCTTTATGATACATTATTATATTTCAGGTGGAGTTCATTGTGATTGTGAGAACCCGTTACACTAAATGAGATTACTCAAAACACAAAACACGATTACACATTAATTAAACACAATCCCAAAAAATAGGGTAAACTAAAATCACTTTCAACATTTTCCAATTTCTTAGAAACATTTACATAAATCCCCAACAACTTACTTTATTTCATATAATGCTCAATAAACTTTACAACTACTCTATAGTCTCAGCTACACCATAAACTTTACAAAAGAACACTACCCACATATTCCACATATACAAGAATCAACATGCTATCAAAAACTCGATTCAATCAAAATATCATGTATAAACATTTCACCTAGACCTGAGAGTACATGGATGACTCTAGGACACACTAGACAACTAAACAATTATCTCTAGGGTTCATCACCTCAGTTTCTACTTGCTTCCATGGTTTTCCAACCACTGTTGTCGATCACCTAAAAAGATGTGGTGACCCACTAGGTGAGACCTAGTCCCAACGAGAGATATACTTCTCTCCAATAGATATTTATTACATCAGAATAAATAGTAAATAACTAAATAGTTGGAGTATTTAATTGTGACGACCATCTTGCGAAAACAAGATCAACGAATTTAAACTAATGCGGAAGCGTTCTGTTAGCAGCGGAATTATTGAAAATCACTAAAAATTTAAAACTTTTTGTAAAGAGATCTACAAACTGCGAAACTCTTTTGTAAAGAAACAAGATAAGTTATTTACAATCTAATTCACCATTACATATTTGTAGTATCATATCTCGAGAGTCACAACACTGACTGCCATGTTGAACTGTACATGAGCAGTATACAAAAATCCTCGAGGCATTAAGCCAAAAATCTCATATATATATTAAACCATCTACTGACTCCTAGGACCTGAGAGTACAAAGACGACACATAGGACATTCTATCTATAAGACTTGACAGTTAGTGTCTCCACCTGAGGATCACTGTTGTCCCTGATGTTGCTGCTGCTGCTGTTGCTTCTCACCCACTGATGGGTTCCTTCGTCCTCGGCGTCTACCTAAAAAGTCGAATCCCATAGGGGTGAGACAATTAAGTAATTGTCCCAGCGAGAGTTAGAACTCTCCGCGAGAAGCATTGTTATTGAAATAATGGAATAACATTTGAGCAGTAGAACTATAAATATTCAACAACAGGTAAAACATTATATAAGCTAAGTAGAACATTATTTTATAAGCAGTCATTTCAATTATAACTTGATTGAATGACAAGACATATATCAATAAGGAATATGAAGAACGTGTATACTAGTTATTCGACTAGAGCACTATAAACAATGTATCATCAATCATTGTTTCTCATAGTTCAACCTAAGCAATTATGTTATACGGCTGATTACAAATTTCAAACATATTAATGCCCTGAGGAGATGAGTTACACCTCTCATACTCCAACCGACCATTACAAAATCGCAATCGGTACCATACATAGGTCATCAGAAGAGTCGGATTCCTATGACCTCATCTTCCTCAGTCAGTGTGACGATCAACATGCAGGACATCTGGTGTCTCTGCTATAATAGCTTTCCAGGATATTTTGGCAACTTCGCTATTAGATTTATAGTGGCATGCTATACTCTCTTCGCCATCGAGGGATTTCTTGTTTATCTCTCATCGATGTGGTATTAACAACATCATTGGGAGATTAGTGATACATCATCCCGGCATAAACATATAATGAAGGATTGATATATGAAATGTACATCTCACATCAATTCCTACATTAGGACGTAAGGATATTCACGTCCATAACCCCCACATACTCAAAAGTATGCTCTCCAGGAGTTCCCTTAGGGAAACATGTTTCACCATCATTTAACTTCTGACAATGATGGATCTATGGTCAAGGCTCTACATGATTTCATTATACTTGATTATTTAAGTACATTATGGCATTCTTTTAGCATCAGGCATGTTTTTAAACATAAACCAATAAAATAATTTCTATAAAGAAAGAGTACTAATTGTATTAAGTTCATATCACATATTGTTAACATTGGGATATCAATCCCTAACCATCTCATCATTGTGATTCAGTAATATGGGTGTTCAAACCCTTAGATCATCAAAACACTTATTACCAAGTAACATATTGTCATCAAGTCATTTTAATAGCATGAACATGATTGTAGCAATACAGATATTTCTCATGGCTCATACAACCTATCAATCTTATATGTTACCTCTTACTAGGCAACATATCATATCATTACTTTCAAAACTTATAAAGTTCTTTCAATGAATATGGTATCATAACCCTTACCTGGCTATGCTCACTTCTTTATAAAGACATGCATGACTAACATAATTGATAACATGTACATTATATCTATATCACCACAATGCACATTATTTTCAGGTCAAGTATAGAACACCACGGTCGTGCTACCTTGCACGGTCGTACTATAAAAAGTTACCACGACCGTGTTACATCACCACGGTTGGTTTCTTGGGTTAGGGTTTCCTATTCAATTCAATTAGGGTTATTCAACCCATTTAGCTTACAAAGGTATAATGATTTCTCATTTCATAATTCAATCACAGAATTTCATGCGTAAAAGCATAACCCAAAATTAGGGTTTACTGTTCACATCTTCACATTTCCCTAGATTAGGGTTTACTATTCATATTATATCACATTACCCTAGATTAGGGTTTACTATACACAATTATTAGGATTACTTTCACTAATTCCCTCAAATTAGGTTAAGATTCATTAACCATCATAATTAGGGTTTCATGATCTCACTAACATGGATCATACCCTAGTTAGGTATTCATTCATGTTGGATGTCTATTGATTGATTAATCATTCATATAAAAAGTCTTCTCTCTCCTCTTTCTATAAGATGATGTCTGCATCACCTTTGATTGAGCTAAGTCAATTCAACATTGACATCATGGGTTATGTTATTACTATTATGATTAGTAAGGCTCACTTGTTCCAAGAGTATTAATCACTCTATCCCATAAAGGGTACCTTTGTAATGTTCATTATTGATTATAACATACATCAATCAACTAATTACTTGGTCCCTTAATCACTTTAGGTATCTATGAGGTTTAGGTTAATTAACTACTAAACCATCTTGACCACTAAGGCATCAAACGATCTTGACCTTTTTAGACCTCAAACAATCTTGCACACTAAACCCCCAAACGGTCTTGGACTACCCTTGAAACCATTTGGTGTTGAAGACCGTTTGGTCTTGTTGACTTTTGAAAACGTTTGGTAAAGTGCACACTCAAGACCGTTTGCTAAAGTAGAGGTGAAGACCGTTTGGTCAAGTTTGACTTTGAAACCGCATGGACATATCCGACCTTGAAACTGCATGAGATTAAATGGTTTGGGATCATTTGGTCCCAAATGGTCTTGAGACCGTTTGGACCCAAACGGTCTTGAGACCGTTTGGTCCAAACCATCTCAAAACCGCAAGGACCAAAAAGTGTCTCAACCTCTTCAATTGATTTAGGGTTTCCAATGTTGAACCCCTCAATCGATCATGTACTTGTTAGCAACTCATCAATTGAGTCTATAAGGTCAACCCTCAACTGATTTGACACTCAATTGACCCTCAATTGATCATCAATTAGGGCTTGGATCAATTGGATTAGGTCTTGGAATCGATTACTCTTCAACATTCATCAATGTGAGTCTAATTGATTTGAAACGATTGAACCATCATTCAATTTGATCATGACCTGACCCCAAACGGTCTTGGGATCATTTGTATGTTCTACAAATGGTCTTGAGATTGTTTTCTCAAGTAAACATCAAACTAACTCACCCAAATAAGGTTTAGCTCATTGGATTGATCGCTAGGTAAATAATCAATTGCACTTCAACTTGTTACTTTTAGATCTTCAACCACTTAACCATAGTCAACCCTAGACCTCCAAACAGTATTGGGTGACCCCCAAACGGTCTTGGGATCATTTGGATATCCTCCAAACGGTCTTGAGACCATTTGCCCATTATTTCATCAAAAATAAAGTCATTCAACTAAGGTTTGAACCCTAGGTTTGGTCACCAAATCATCAATCAATTATTCATCAACTTGATATCATTGGGCCCTCAATTGGTTAACCCTACTTAACCCTAGACCTCCAAACGGTCTTGGGTGATCACCAAACGGTCTTGAGACCGTTTGGGTGATCCCCAAATGGTTTTGAAACCGTTTGGGTCACTCAACCCAAACTTCAACATAATTCAATTATTGAAATCAGCAATTGACCCGATTAGGGTTTTGATGATTGTTGGGCTTTCAATTGGTGATTGAATTGGAATTTCTTGATGATTTTTGGTAGGTAATTAATCCACATTATTCACAACATACCTCCAAATGGTCAACGCCTAGTCAACGCCTCCAAATTGTCTTAGACCGTTTGCTTCCATGCGTTCTTGGTTGAAACCGTTTGCATTCAAACGGCTTGGGAAACCATTTGAGCAAGGGGTTGGAGACCATTTGCTAAAGTTAATTCTTGGATAAACATTGGAATTAACGTCATCTTCTTCTACCTCAAGAAGAGGGGTTGTTCTTTCATGTAAATACTAGCAAGAACACACAAAGGTGTCTAAGGAAGAAGTATAAGCAACGATTCTAGGAAAGAAGAATGCAAAAGCAAAGCTTAAGGATTTAGAGTTATAAAACCTGCCTCTAGGACTGATACAGAGCTCCAAGATTCATATATTTAATGGTGGCTTGATCTCTAGTAGGTGTCCAAGGTCCGTTCTTCAAGTTTTGGATGGAGAAGATGGCTAGAAAGAAGAATCGTGTGAAGAAAACTAAGAAACCAACCTTGTTTTAGGGTTTCCACCATGAATTCGAGTTAGATGATGATCAACACTTACCAAGTCAGCTTGGTCATCCTTCCTCTGCTCCATAGCTCCTTCTTGGTCAGCCACAACAAGAAGATAAGAAAAAGGAACGAAGGGAAACGATCCCTTGCTTTGTTGATAAGGGTGCTTTATATATTTATGGGTCTTTTCAAGGAAAAAGGAAAGAGATAATTATTTGCTTTTATTTCCCAAACATATCCACTAAGGTTTCCTTCGTTATTGGACACATTTCCACCTTCTATCCTTATGCAAAATTCCTCCATTATCCAAGATTAATTGGAAAAGAACTAACACCTTAAAGAGAGGTATACTAATATTCACCCTTATTGGATATTGTTTAATATATTATTAGTGTGAGTACTTTCCACTTCTACCATGATCATTCAAATGAGGCACCCCTCTCATTTTCTTTGCTCCACTTGATGCCAAGAAACATGATAGATCCTCTAGAGGGTATATTTTACATGTTGGTCCCTAGTTTTTGGGTAATTTGCACATTACACCAAAACTAGGTTTTAAAGCACAAGGATTGCTCTACAAGCTACATCTTAGTGCTCAAGCTTGTGGAAATCATCCCACTACATCTTATACAATCTTATAATGTATCAGAGGAACATCTTAACATGTGCAATTTACAAGTTAACCCTCCTATCTAGGTAATTTGCACTTTAGTCCATTATTAACAAACCAATGTTCCAACATTATTCAAAAAGGACTGAAATAGAAATATAAGTTCCTCAAAAGCTTTAATTATATTTCAAAGGATAAACACATGAATCTAATTACTTAATTAAGAAAAACATCTAGGGTTAGTACATAACCCAGGTCAGGGATGTTACATTAGTAGTCAATTGAGAATATTGAACAATACAAGTATGCTAAATAGGTTAAGCAAATAAGCTTAGCAACAAGTATGATTATCAATGTATACACAAGTAACAGATTAGTTCATTTCTTCTATCAGATATCTACTCAGGTTTCATAAGAGTGCATCTAATAATAATAATCATCATCATTAGTCTGAATATCATCATCTGCCTTGCAAACAACAATCTAGTAGCATAACCATTTCCAACATCATAAATATGTCTAGTAGCATAATATGTCTATCAATATTGGCATGTATAATAAAGGGAACAGATCTACATCATAAGTAGAACTATCATCATAAGCACAACTAACTACATAAACATTATTAGCAGTTTAAGCATTTTAATTACTAAACCATGGCTAGGAGTATTAGACATAACTAGTAGCATAATCTTAACTATTTTTTGTCGGTATATTTTACAACATAAGCATGTTTATAACATAAGTACGTCTACAACATAAGCATATCTATTATCTCTATGTAAGGAAAGTTAATGCATGGATTTTGAGTCACTTGTACAGGCTTATTTTATATCCGTTTCATGCACGTATTTGTCATTTTCTTGATTATATTAGCATAATTCACTATAGTTGGCCTTTAAACTCTATTTACATCAAATTATACTTATTTTATCATATTCATATGATTTTATATAATCTCTGCACTTATGCACATGTTTTGGTACTTTTCAGGTACTTTTGTACAATACAGAGTCGATACTATCGACCCCGGTGTCGATAGTATCGAGATTTCATCAGGAATCAACCCCAAAACTCGAAATTGGAAGGAAATATCAACATCATGGTTGATACTATCGACCTGGGTGTTGATAGTATCAACAGTGTCGGGATCTGCCGAATTCTGCACTAAATCAGATTGTTCTTATCCGACGGTAGAGCTTTTTAGGTGCCGTAAAGTGGTCCTATGACCTAAGGGGAGGACGGCAAGCCCAAGGGGGGATCGAAGATTGAGCTGCATGACATCCAAGAAGGAGGGAGAGAGTAGACTAGATCCGAATGACATCAACAGGGCAATCAGGGCACCTCCGACGGGCAATTTTGCTGCCGGAAGACTGCAAAATGCGCGTTTCTCGAGGAGGATCTCCAGGACCACCTTCGTATCAGGGGTTACATGAATTTTCTCCATGTTTTCCACATTTTTCTTCTCTACTCGTATGTATTCTCAATTGTTAACCATGCGGGGCTAATCCCCAACAACGACGGCAAAATCTTGACATGTATTTATCGTGCGCTAAACGCAAGTGAACGTATCGAAGTAATATAGGCCTTGTGAGGCCCGAATCGAACTCAGGGAAATGTGAATTTTAGTAGACTACTACAACTGGTTGCGATCAACGAAACCTATTAAAAGAGTTGATTGGTTTTGAAAAAGAAAATAAAATAAAGTGAAAACAAAGTGAGCAATGATTAAATGTTGGTTTAATCAATGAGGATGGGATTCCTTAGGATTGCCGATTTTACCACAGGGTCTCGTTATACCTAATATCTCACATAGATAACATAGATTTTATCGAATCTTGGATAGAGATTGATGCAAAGGCCATTCAAGCTTTAAATGAGAAGATGGACTTGCTATCCAAGAAGCTCCTAGAGAAGGAAAGCAATAGGTTTGATGAGGAAGAACATGAAAAGTATATGCATCAACAGGGATATAAAAATAACAATTACGATTGGAGGAAGGAACAACATTCTCAGAAGCCGCAGCCTACCCTAGAGGAAAAGAACAATGAATTTCTTAGCCAGGTGGTGAAGCAAAACTAGGAATTGATGGGCTCATTCGACAAGACAGTACAATCACATGGTGAGTACATGAACCGGTTTGGGCAATAGATACAGAGTCATGGTGCACAACTGAGGATGCTAGAGACGTCCATAACCCAAATTGGAACTGAGGTGGCTGTCATGAAGCAAATCATTCAATAAAAACTAGTTGGGAATGCAGAGCCCGCTCAACCACATCAACAGGTTAAATATATATCAGTCAAAAAGGGGCCAAAGCTTCCTGTTGAGGAGATACATGAGCGGAGTATTATGCATATAGACTTGGAGGATAAACCCAAAGTTCCATACCCTCACAGTTTGTATGGATTTCCAGGAGGATGTAGGACACCAGTCAAATCACTCCAAGATTCCACCACTACCGTACCCACATCTTAGATTTATGAAGAGACTCCTATACCAGAAGAGCAGGTGAAAGCTTTACTTCATAGTGGAGCAGCCACTATCAATAAGGAGAAGCAACCACAAGTCATGCCATCTGCGGATGATGTGCCAAATCCTACCTTAGAAGGTGGCATTGAAGCAAGCTTAGGGGAGGAGCCCCTAAAGTTCCATATATTCCACCGCACAAGTGCATAAAGGAGCCAAGCATGCCATTCCTGAATAGTCTGAAGTTGAGGAAAGAGCAAATGCACTTCAAGAAATTTCTTGAGATCTTCTGAAAGCTCCACATTAACATTCCATTGGTGGAGGCTATAGAGAAAATTCCTTCATATGGAAGATTCATGAAAGACATCATCAACAAGAAATGGTGGATCAAAGATACATAAGTCGTGTGTGTTGATGAAACAATGAGTTCTATAATCCAAGGAAGGCTGCCAAAGAAGAGGAAAGATCCAGGATGTTTCTACATCCCATGTCCCATAGGTGACTAACATTTTCCTCAAGCACAATGTGACTCAAGAGCAGGCATTAATCTTATGCCACTTCCCACTTTTCAAAATCTGGGATTGAAGAAGCCAACACAAACTTCCATGACAATTGAGTTGGCAGATGGATCCATTGTGAAGCCACAAGGTATATGTGAGGACGTGCTAGTCAAAGTTGACAAATTCATCTTCCCTGTTGACTTTTTGGTCATGGACATGAATGATCTGGAAGGATGTGAGATGCTATAAGGAAGATCGTTCCAAGCTACGGCTGATGTAATCACTGCCATTGGGCGAGGTTACTTGACACTTGGGATTGGTGATGATAGAGTTGAATTCAAATTACCAAATGAATCATTAAAGACATCCCTTGACAACCCAGGTTAAAGGTATCCTTATGTCAAGCCTAGGACATTAAACAAGGGCGCTTGTTGGGAGGCAACCCAACTTTAGGTTTATTTTATGTTTGGGTATATTCTTTTATGTTTATGTACTTAGTTTTTTCTTAGGTTTTGATACTTTTTGTAAAAATGGTACCCTAACTCGTGTTTTGAAGTGTGCAGAACTTTTACAATCGATACTATCGACACCCCTATTGATAGTATTGAGTTTGGATCAGTAAACGCTGAGCAAGAGTCGATACTATCAACCCTAGTGTCGATAGTGTCGAATTCTTTGGAGAAACCAGACACATTTTTATCAGTAACCGTCGATACTATAGACACCCCTATTGATAGTATCGACACTTTTGATTTCCCAAGCTTATGGATGTATCAGTACACTAAAATTACTGAGCAAGAGTCGATACCATCGACCTTGGTGTCGATAGTATTGACACATGCAGGACAGCTACATAAAATAGGTTGTGAAAGGTGTCGAAACGAGATTTTTTTTGCACCATTTTTTGTAGAGAAAAGAAGGATGAAGTGAGTCACGTCTTAGAACCACTAAGACACAAAAGTGGGCCACCAAAAAGAGGGAGTATTACTCTTGGGTTGTGTGCACATGAAAAAAAGAGCATATTGAAGACTTTTTGAGCTTATTCTTGTGAGTAATTGAGTTGCATAACTGAGGAAGTGCTTGGGTGAGTCAGCTTTAGGACATGGGGACATGAATGACCATCTTTATTGTCCAAGGAAAAGTGATGGACAAGGTTGTTGAGCCTGAACTGACCAAATACTAACGTGACCTTAGACTATAGTTTAACAGAGAAATCCTTCAGTTACCCTGTACACATGTCTTTAGAGAGGGACATATGATATTTTCAGAAGGTCTTATCTTTTAGCTGTGTGATCTCATCCACCGCATACATTCATCACTCCACCACCATAAGAAGATTGAGTACATTGAATTGTTCATTCTTTTGATTGCACTTACATTGCATGGTAGGATTTGCATAATTTTGTTATTTTTGCTTGCATTAGTGAAAAATGAAAAAAAAATAGAAAATATACATGCACACCATTAATTCAGGTGCATGTCTTTTAGTTGCATAACATTATTGTTCACTTAGTTGCATTTGAATTACATAAAGAATATAGTTATCATCATGTGCTAACTTCATTCTTCTAAAAACATGAGAAGGTAGTGATCTTTGCCCATACCCTTAAAAAATATTATGGTTTAGAAGAAGTGTAATGTAAATAGAAGCCCAAAATAGTTATGCCATTTTGAAAGGGGGCTTGAAAAAAAAAGAGAAAAAAAAGATTGAGTAACTTTTTTAGAAGAAAGTAATGGAGAAAGGGCATGATCTTACCTTTATCATAAATAAGAATTAGTACATGATGTAGTTTTTGTAAATGTTTCATCTTACTCTGAGATAAAATGATAGTGCAAGAATCATTCTACTTCAATGAGTAGGCATTAGGATCATCTCATATCTTTTATCATTATAGGTTCATCATATTTTCATTGCATGAATGATTCTTTGTGCTCATGATTCTTCCACATCCACCTATCCCATCCACTCGTTGCTCCTATTGGTAGGCCACATATATGATTGTCTCCCCATTCATTGTTTTATCAGGAGAACAACTTCCACATAGATGGTAGCTAGATGAAAGGAGCAATGTAGATAGGAGATCACATGATGCATCAAGTATGGACCGGATGAGTTTATCATATTAACAGATTTAATTGATAGTGTTTCATTGATTGGGGGACAAACATCTTTTACATAGGTCTTGGTCACCTGGATGGCAGTTAGTGTTCAGTGGTCAGTGAGGGCCGGTTTGTGGAAAGAAAGTGGGGATGATTCAGATGCATTTCATGTATTTATGTCCTTTTCCTGACTTATCTCAATCAGATCCAACGTTTTGTTGCTCGAGGATGAGAAAGCTTTAAGCTTAGGGGAGTTTGATGCATGGGTTTTGAGTCATTTTTACAGGCTTATTTTATATCTATTTTATGCATGTATTTGTCATTTTCTTGATTATATTTGCATAATTCACTATAGTTCACATTTAAACTCTATTTGCATCAAATTATATTTATTTTATCATATTTATATGATTTTATATAATCTGCGTACTTATGCACATGTTTCGGTACTTTTTAGGTACTTTGCACTGTACATAGTCGATACTATCGACCCCGGTGTTAATACTATCGAGATTTCATCAGGAATCAACCCGGAACTTGAAATTGGAAGGAAATATCAAAATCATGGTTGATACTATCGACTTGGGTGTCGATAGTATCGACCGTGTCGGGATCTGTCGAATTTTGTACTAAATCAGATCGTTCTAATCTAACTATGGAGATTTTTTGGTGCCGTAAAGTGGTCCTATGACCTAAGGGGAGGACGGCCAGCCCAAGGGGGGATTAGAGATCGAGCCACATGACATCCAAGAAGGGAGACCAGAGCCGAAGGCCGTCAATCAGGCGATCCAGGCACCTCTGACGAGCGATTTTGCTGCCGGAAGACTACAAAACGCGTATTTCTCGAGGAGGATCTCTAGGAACACCTTCGTATCAGGGGTTACATGAGTTTTCTCCATGTTTCCCACATTTTTCTTCTCTACTCCTATGTATTCTCCATTGTTAACCATGTGGGGCTAATCCCCATCGTTCCTTAGGACCCAGAACTAGCCCGAGGAACCATTGTACTGAATTTTTGCATAAATTCATATAGGATTATCATTTCTTGGATATATAATTGTGGAGATTGCTTGATTTATTTATGCTTAATGATCATAGGTAAAGAATTAGACTAATAATTACTCTGGAAAGGGGATTAAAGGTCAGAAAACCCACTATTATACAATATCTTATACGTTCCTTAGATTAAGAGACGTACAGATAGTAGAGAGATACATAGAGTCATCAATAATGCGCCTAATATAAGATATAAATTTCTACGGAAGTAGTATTGACTTAGATTTAGGTAGTGGATTGTACCGTGGAAGCAAGCAATCCTGATTACAGGCTCTCTATCTAAGATTCGATAAAATCTATGTCATTTATGAAAGATATTAGGTATAATGAGACCTCGTGGTGAAATTGGCAATCCTAAGGAATCCCATCCTCAGTGATTAAACAAACATTTAATCACCGCTCGCTTTGTTTTCACTTTATTTTATTTTCTTTTTCAAAACCAATCAACTCTTTTAATTGGTTTAGGTGATCACAACTAGTTAGTAGTAGTCTATTGAAATTCATGTTTCCCTGAGTTCAAATCGGGCCTCACAAGGCCTATATTACTTTGATATGTTCACTTGCGTTTAGCACACGATAAACACATGTTAAAAGTAGACAAGGGTTATCATTCAATATGAAGCATTGTGTATAACCCTAAACAGATATGTTACACGGTTGTATTACATATTTTATTACGATGTGGGGAGTTTGAGTCATACCACCCAAAGTCCAACTGCCCCCTGTGAAGGGTTACTTACAATTTGGTATAAGATCTAGGAGAGTTAGTATCCTAAGATCTGTTCCCCTCGGTCAGTGAGTAAAAAGGCAGTGACATATCAGTAAATGCTGCAACTACAATGACATATAGTCAAGTTGCTAACAACTAGTCTGCTCTTGGTACATGTCACCGTATTAGAGAAAACACTCACACATTGTCATTCTATAAGAAGCACCTGCAGTTATACTGCTTCCTTTCACATTTCACAATGTCTGAGGCATGAGCTTAGTCATCCTCCATAACTTGCAATTGTAGATGACAAGGATATTCCCTCAACTTGTCGCCCCCATATACTCAACAGTATGCGCTCTGAGTTTCCCTTAGGAATACTCATTTCACCATACAGCAATATCTGACACTGAAGATGGTTGTACGACACAAGACACTACATGACTAGAATTTCACTTGATTAGTTATTATCAACTGGGTGAATTAAGGCTTCATCAAACAAATGGACTTACAAACTAAAATTCATGTGTAGCAAACATTTCTATATAACAACTTCAGAAGATATAAAACGTACGAGACATATTGTTCCTCATATCATCATCACATGTTATTATTCACTTTCCATTCATGAAACTACACTTGTCATCATATTATCATAGAATATAAATCCTTAGCACGACATCACAAGGTATCAACCCTTGTCAACATAAGAGGATTATACCTCATTCAGGGCTCAACCATGCCCAAAGGTCACTAAGACCATCATATTACAAAGCTAAACAAACATCACCACACATGTCATTCATAGGTTCAACATAATTAGCATTAAAGAAAGGAAAGATGTTCACAAGATGATATTGTAGGATTATCTTAGCATTTAAGAGCATTCCTTTATTATATCAACATATAAGGAAGTCAGGTATGATTGGTCATCATCACACTTATAGTGCACAAGTTTAACATAAGAAATCATAGATCATAAAGCTAAGATGATCACTAGTAAACACATTAGAGTTTCATTAAATCATTAGGAAGGATATTCCATAATTATATTAATCATTCAAGAAAGTATAACATGATTAGCCGCCATTATCTACTTGCATTAGGGTTAGGTTTATCAAGGTAGGCTACACTAAAGTTATAGTTCAACATTCATTCACAAACCATCACTGATAGCATCCCCATATATAATATTACATGCATAAGACAAAGCATCTTCATCACATTCCATACCACTCTCAAGTATGGATCCATGCACAACTCAGGATGTTACCCTTAGGTTATAGTATATTAGTGTTACACAATAATAACAGAGTACCCCATTGTTCGATTATTACTCTAAGGAAGGTTGATCATAGTTAATCACCATCACCTAAGTTCATTAGGGTTAAGTGTAACAAACTATAACCCATTAGGGTTACATATCAACACAAAATGTTTATTCACTAGTACATAACCGACCTTTAGTGTCGGTTATTTAAGGCCTTTAGTGTCGGTTTCTAAGCGACACCTATGTGGGCGACGCTAAAAGCCCAGCCGTTACGCGTCGGTTCAAAAACCGAAGCCATAACCCTTCACGTGCCACCGAAAACGCGCCAGCAGGGCACTATAGGCGTCGGTTATTAGATAAGAAACCGACGCCATATACCTTCGCGCCACAGAAAGGGCGCCATCTTGGGCACTATCAGCGTCGGTTATTAGATAAGAAACCGACACCATATGTCTTCGCGCCACAGAAGGGCACCATCTTGGACACTATCAGCGTCGGTTATTAGATAAGAAACCAACGCCATATGCCTTTGCGCCACAGGAAATAGACACCAGTTATTTATATAAAACCGACACTGTAACTATGTGTGTCGGTTTTATACAAATAATCGACGCCTATTTTTTGTTTTTTTTCTGTCAGTCTGCAGACCTGCTGTATGGCTGGTCGCAGGATGAGAAACATGCAGTTCAGTTATGAACTGCAGGTTTTATGACATCCATTGATATCAGCCAACAACAGGCCACAAACCTGCAAAATTAACAATAAAAATATTCACACATTTAGCAATGCAACCTGCAGTTCCATTTGATTTTTGAACATTTAGAAACATTCATGTAGCTAGCAATCTGTAGTTCCATTCATTTTCACATTCACACATATAGAAACATTCATATAGCAACCAACAGTTTCATTCATTTTCACTCAGACACATGTAGAAACATCCAGACATGTAGAAACATTCACATATATTATAATTTAGAAATTCATTTACAAAATATCATTCTTTAGTCATTATTCGCTATCAACATCCCAATTATATCTTAAATCCCCCACTACTTGTATGGATGTTGCCCATTCTTCTCTTACTTCATTTAATTCTCCCGTCGTATAGGGAGCATGTACATCTGGTAAGGCCGTTCCTGTAGTGTGGTCAGTTTTAAACACCTGTAAAGAGAATGATGTATATATATAATTAATGAGCTATAAATAAGATTGATATATTTCATATTATCTAATGAGACTATATAATACCTCAGCAATACAATCGATGTCCATTGCGGCATATTTAATAATCATGTGCATAAATCGCATCACATAGTATCCACATGCCCATCCGTTGGCTTGTATAGCACACTATAAATTCAAACATACAAAATATTAAAAAATACAACTAATTAAGCATTGTTCACATAAATAATATATACATATATTGCAGTCGGGAACTTACATTCACGTTCTTCCAAATTATTTGCTGGTTCTTTTTCGTGGGGACCTTTCCTCCAGCCTTTTTGAACTCATCAAAACCCCTACATGTTAATGTAACACAGTACATTGCATAATTAAATAGTAATGTAATAACATATGTTAACGGATATGAAAATGAAATATTTCTCACCGGAATAATGCCATTTTCATTATGTGTCCATATTTTGTATTCAATTTACTCCTCTTAGGATCTAGATAATAGACGGTGAACATCTCAGGGACAATAACTAGTAACTCCCAATGCATACCACTAGAGGTAAAAAAGTTAAAAATTAATAACTCAAAATCCACAATAAAAATGTAATTTTCTTAATAAGCAAAGTAAACTTACTCTACATTGAATGGAGCCATTATCATCGTCTTCTTTTTTTGAGCAAAAATTGAAAAAGCCTCACAGCAGTATTGTTGAACTGACGGAGGGTCTTTAGCTACTAGACTAATCAAAGATGGAATCAAAAATCCTACATGTTCGAATGCAAAATCTGCACATATCTTGTCTAAGTAGTTGCAAAATATGTATTACGTATGCATTAATAAATAAGAAACCAGATCACCAGATCCTACACAAGGTATATGGATGTATAAAGAAGATCTCACCTTATACATAGCTCTATCACAGATGTATTCAGCCAATCATATCGAAACAACTCCAAAATATCTTATATAAATAGTTTGCTTTCGTATGATTGACCTGCAGCATTTGCATCTATAGAAACAGTTATAGGGAAATTTATATCATGTTCGCCTAACCATATTGACATACCCCTACAGTTAGGACCTAACGAGACAGTTAGGTCCTGTGGAACCCAACTGGGTAATGTAGGAGGTGGAAGTGGAGGCCTAGATGTTGTGGGTGTCTTCTTTTTAACCTTTATATATATATAATAATTTCAGATCAACTGACATCATAAACACACACTAACAATTTAACGTAATGTAAATTTACCATACAATTTCAATAAAGAGGACATCCGCTTTTAGCCACAATATCACTTTGCCTTCTGCCTCACCAAGCATTTCACAATTTGGGTGGGCATATGGCAATGGAAGATCCATCCACTTGGGGAATATATGTACCGGGCTCACACGAATCCAACCAGCTGGTAATGGAGACCCATGAAACATTTCCCCTGGTAGGGATGGGTAAGCCGACACCTCTGCAATGACATATTCATTAACTTTTAGACGACATGGCTTCAACCCCTACAAATTTTTATATACATATATACATATAATCTTGAAAACATATCATCTTGAATTAAAAAACTAGTTACTATGTCATAAAAATACTTACAGCGGATGTGCTAGGTGGTGGGTCTACAGGATTACTCCCAACCTCTGTAGTAGGAGTAGTGCGAGATGCCATAGGTACTGTCTGGTAAGTGGCAGTCTGAGATGCCTACCACTTTTTCATTGCTTCTTTTAGTTTCCTATCAATTAGCTTATCTACCTATACATGGATAAAAGAAACGTTAGCTTCTAATTATTGAATTCTCTTTTACAGTAACATTATAAAGAAAGAATATGTTACCTCCTCTTGTGAAAGTCCCGCTTTTGGGACATGTTTGCGCTGGGATGGCCCAAAAAAAGCTTTGATGCCCACACCAGCGCCTGCAGCCCTAACACGTCCAGGATGCTCTGGGTTACCCAGAGCAACTGTCAATTCATCCCTTGTGCCCTAAGGGTTGAACTTGCCTTGTTTCCTCAGCTCGTGCAGCTCCCGATAATCGCCAAAACAAAAATTTGTAATTAAGTAAACACCAAAAATAATCAATATTCGAACGATTGTTGTAAGAGTTGTATTTTACCATTTTTGCAGCCACCTCAGCAGTTGCGGGCTTCCTTATTTCTCCCTTCTTATTTTTCCTCCCAGCTATCCAGACATCATGGCGAGGCAGAGGTATGCTACCTATAGTGGAGGACTCCTGAGTAGCAGCAGACTGAGCAGTAGCCTCAGACTGTAGTCTTTGGCGAATTCCTGCATACCCCTTTGCACCCATTGTGTGGTCATGCACATTCAGTGCACGCCTTGATCTTTGTGCCTCACTGAGGGCCTAGTTAGTATGCACATTAATGATTTGGTTAGTAACAATAAATGTTAATCTTGAATAAGTGAATACAACATATATTAATGAGATTGGGACTGACGCCTAATACCTTGAATTCATCAGTTTGTCTTAAAGCAACAAACGTGTCCCATTCTTCTTTATCCAGGAAGTTCCACTGTTCAGTGGTTGTCTTCTTCCTCTTGTCAGCTTCTTTTATGTATTCTCGGGTGAGATTTGTCCTATAGTTCCTTAGGACTCTCCCAAAGCGTTGCATCACGCATTTACGATGCAACTTTTCATCCAATTCAAATATACTCTGCAAAATAGAATTCCTATTAACTAGTATCCAAAAAATTAGTAATCTACAAAATAGAATTGCAAATTAATAATAACCCACACATAGATCCTTACATATTATGTCTTTCTTCTCCTTAGAAACCTTATGCCAAGAATCTATCTTACAACCGCAATGGCTACGAGTAACATACCCAAGATATGAAACAAATGAATTGCGATTCACACCAGATGCATTTCCTACATTATCAAAAACCACAACAAGTTTGGGTCCATTTCCCCTTCTCTTGTCAACTTTTTGGTGTTGCTGATCAAGTGCTTCAGATGGTACATGTGCATCATCAACCTAAAATTTAACAAAATAAACACATTTACAAGATATAACTATAAATGGACATATAGATATAAATATATGATATATTTTTAAAACTTACATTGTGAGGCGGCGCATTGATGTCCTCACCCTCACGGTAATCATCAGTACGATCATCAGGAGAATGCTCAGCCATCTGAAAATTCACATTCACATTGTAAAGTTCACATTGTAAAGTAATTCAAATTGTAAAGCTCACATTGTAAAGTAATTCACATTGTAAAGTTCACATTATAAAGTAATTCACATTGTAAAATTCACATTGTAAAGTTCACATTCACATTGTAAAGTTCACATTGTTAAGCTCACATTGTAAAGTTCACATTCACATTGTAAAGTAATTCACATTGTAAAGTTCACATTATAAAGTAATTCACATTGTAAATTTCACATTGTAAAGTTCACATTCAGAAAAATAAAACATATAAAAAATATAAACATGCCTCTAATATTGCGATTTTTTATCAATTAACAATCCTTCATTGTGATCTCCGTGCACATACAAGTCATCATTAGATTCAATATTTGCTGGTGTTGGCAACCCAACTGAGAATGGACTGGAGTCATCATACTTATCATAGTACGGTTCTTCATCTATAGGATCTTCAATGAATTGTCTTTTACCATGAAGAACAACCGACCATTTATCATTTGCAGGATCATCGATATAAAATACTTGTTTCGCATGTGATGCCAATATGAATGGTTCATCCTTCTCGCCAATCTTTTCAAAGTTCACTAAAGTGAAACCCAATTCATCCACTATAATTCCTTTGGTGTTATCAACCCAATTACATTTGAAGAGCGGAATTTTGAAATCTATGTAGTCAAACTCCCATATGTCTTCAATGACACCGTAATATGACATTTTAGCTTCACGTGGACTCTTATCCTTTGCACTTGCAAAAAACATAGTGAATGCTTGAAGGGTGACCCCACTGTTTTGGACGACACTCTTATCATCTTGGCGCTTTGTGTAATATGTGAATCCATTAATGTCATACCCTTCATAAGACATAACAGTCAATTTTGGTTTAAAGGCGAGGCATTTGATAGTTTCAGTAATATCATCTGGTGTTTGAGATAGTTGATGTAAGACTTTATTTTCAAACCACTTAATAAATGTCTTGTTATGCTCTCTAGCAAGCCACATTGTATTGGCTCGAGGATATTGTCTCTTGATGAAATTGGTATGTTCCTCGATATAAACGGTTACTTCATCCATGTTGTGTAAAATATACAAGTGATCTTGTTCCAACTGCTCACGACTGATTACTTTCACACGTGATCCCAAAATTCCTTTGCCAAATTGCTCGTCAATATTCTTGTCATTATCAGGAGTGTCATTACCACTGAGAAAGTCATTACAAAAATCCATAACCTCTCTCGCCACATAACCCTCGATAATACTCCCTTCAGGCCGATAACAGTTTCAAACATCACTTTTAAAAATGCTCATGTATCGTTCAAAGGGATACATCCAATGCAAGAAAATTGGTCCCAACATTTTCACTTCCCTAGTCAAGTGGACAACAAGATGTACCATGATATCAAAGAACGATGGAGGAAAATACATCTCAAGCTGACATAGGGTAACAACCACTTATCTTTGCAATTTATTGAGAGTATCAAGGTCAATAACTTTGCTGCACAAACTGTTGAAAAAGAAACAAAGTCTGGTGATTGCAAACCTTACATGCTTCGGCAATATAGATCTAATTGCCACAGGAAATATTTGTTGCATTAGAGTGTGACAATCATGAGATTTAAGACCTATCAACTTCAGATCTTTCATTGATACCAATCTACGGATGTTGGATGAGTAACCCTGTGGCACCTTAACATTTACCAAACATTCACAAAAAGCTTTCTTCTCCTTTCTAGACAATGTGTAACAAGCGGGAGGTAAGTATGTTCTCCGATTTCCCATTTCATGAAATTCTGTTAATTCTGACCTTATTCCCATTTCACGTAGGTCCAGTCTGGATTTTATCCCATCTTTAGTCTTACCTGGTATATTCAACAAAGTACCAATGACACTATCACATACATTTTTCTCAACGTGCATGACATCGATACAATGTCTGACTGTCAAAGAACTCCAATAAAGAAGATCCCAAAATATTGACTTCTTCTTGAATAAAGATTTGTCACTCCGTGTGGCCATAGTACATTGTGATCTCTTACCAAATTCATTGACAAAGTCTTTTACTCTTTCATAAACAACCTCCCCTGGTATAGGTTTAGGTGCACTCCGTTCCTCATTCAATCCATTGAATGCTTTGCGCTCCCTACGATACGGATGGAATTTTGGAAGAAACCTTTGATGACCGAGATATACAGTCTTACCGCCATGTTTTAGTCTTGTTGAATCAGTGTTCTCTTCACATATAGGACACGCTTTAGCTCCTTTGACACTATATCCAGACAAATTCCCATATGCTGGAAAGTCATTAATAGTGAAAAACAACATAGCATGCAAACGAAATGTCTCTCTTCGTGAAGCATCATAGGTCATCACACCTTCACCCCAGAGTTTCTTTAAGTCATCAATCAAAGGTTCAAGATAAACATTGATGTCATTTCCAGGTTGTTTAGGACCCGATATCAACAATGACAGCATTACGTACTTATTTTTCATACACAGCCAGGGAGGAAGATTGTATATAATAAGCATGACTGGCCAAGTGCTATGTTGGCTGCCCAATGTCCCGTACGGATTCATCCCATCTGTACAAAGCCCAAGTCTTAGATTCCTGACTTCTTCACCAAATTCAGGGTACAATAGATCAATCTTCTTCCACTTTGGGGAATCTGACACATGTCGTAGGATCCCATCATTATTTTTCTTAACATCTGCATGCCACCTCAAATTCTTTGCATCTATCGGATTGGCAAACAAGAGTTGAAACTGTGATATTATAGGTAGATACCACATCACCTTGGTAGGAGAACCAGTTTTGGACTCCCCCGAAGTCATCAATTTATACCGTGACGCACCACATTTTGGACAATATTTCAAATCCGCATAGTCCTTTTGAAATAATACACAATCATTTGGGCATGCGTGTATCTTCTTGGCATCCATTCCTATTGGGCACAACAATTTCTTTACCTGGTATGTTGAGATTGGAAGCTCGTTTCCTTCAGGAAGCATTTCTTTCAACAAAGACAACAATGACGTGAAGCTTTTGTCGCTCCATCTATTGTTAGCTTTCAGCTTATACAATCTCAACACAGCGCTAAGCTTCGTAAACTTAGTACAACCTATATATAATGGTATCTCAGCATCATGCACAATGTTTCTAAAAATGGGAGGTGGATCAGTGTGCTCTACCCCACAACTATCCAGCATCACATCAACGATGTCTACTGGAACTGGTTCATTCACATCTATGTCATCGTAGGAAATTTCTTCTTCCACACAAGCACTACTATCGACATCCACTGGTTTCGGGTTTGAAATCTCTCCATGCCAGTGCCATTCTATATAGCCTTGTATAATCCCGTTGCACATGACATGACTTTTGATTTCATCACCAGTGTTGATTTTCAAGTTGTTACCGCAATGCCTACATGGATAGTAGAACCTATCTCCAGGTTGTTTCCTATGTTTCTCGGCAAATCTAATAAACTGGTCAAGACCAGAAATAAACTCTGGGGTACAGCGATTGCGAATGGACATCCATGATCTATCCATTCTATGATCAAAGAGAAAAAAAGTATATATTACAACAAGATTAGGGTCTAGGGTTAACAAATACATGTGATGTCATTATTATATATAATAAATGTGTACCACCTATCCCATTCTTGAACACCTAATCTCACTAGTAAGTGTATAATGTGTATTGGGTTTTCAAGAAAACTTCGGCAGCATTTCCCCGTTGTTCTCCAAGTACATATGTACTTAGAGAACAAACGGGGAAATGCTGCCGAAATTTTCTTGAAAACCCAATACACATGATACACTTACATCCTAAGCGAGATTAGGTGTTCAAGAACAGTCCCAAACCGGGGACTATTAATGTGTTGTCATTCTTATACCTAAAATCCTAGTTCTTCAAGTTAGGGTGATTATTGATGTCTTTAAAAGCATGATTGCCAATTTAGGGAAAAGTTCATCATTTACATTCCAAGCATGTCACATGTGTGCATTACAGTTCATCATTAAGCAAGAAGGCTGATTAGGATTCTCAATATACTCAACAATGAAACAAGTTTCCGAAAGAGGTTTGGTGAAGATATCTATAACTTACTTAAACATTCAATTATAAAGTACATATACACTTAATTCAGAATAGCATGACGCACAAAGTTGCAGTCAATATGCTTTGTTCTATAATGGACTATCAGATTGTTAGTAATGAAAATGGCAGTCTTTCTTTCTAGTGATCTAAGAATATCAAACACATATACAAGAAAATGCTACTATAGTTTCATCTATTGTGTAGCCTACAACAAGGTATTCAACTTTACTACCCACTGTTCTTTGTGCTTTTTATGATCTTTTGTAGCTATTACTACCCACTGTTCTTTGACAATTTTTATTATTATATAAAGCATGGGAAAGAAGAATGTATATGGTTGTGATAATAAAACATTGTCATCAGATTTCCCACCTGTGGGGCTATCAACACGACCCACCTGCAGATGGTTCCCATATCGGCACTCAAAATTGGGACAAACGAGGAGCAGAATGAGGAGAGGAAGAAGCTGGCGTACCTTGAGGGCAATGAGGTGAAGCTGGCAGCGCCGGAGCAGAGGAGAGCAGCTGGAGGTGAAGTTGGCAGCGCCGGCGGCGAGGATCAGAGGAGAACTACGGCGACGGCGGTGAGCGGAGACAACGATGAGGAGAACTGCGGCGACAGCGGTGAGCGGCGACGGAGACGAGCGGCAAGCGGCGGCGACGGCAACGACGGCGAGCGGCGCGCGAGGAGACGAATGACGGTGGGGAGCAATCGGGGGAAATTGCCAGACCTAGCGCAGAGTCGCAATGAAACAGAGACAATGGGGAGGAAAAGTTCTATTTGCGGGGCTATTAACTGTACCATAGGCGTTGGTTATTCAAAAAAATCGACAACTAAAACTAACAGTGTCGGTTCTGAACAACAATCGACACCAATACTTGAATATAGTCGTCAGTTTTAACTACAAAAAAACCGATGTCTATATTCATATGCCGATTAAAAAAATCGTTCTCGATTTATGACCATAGTCGTCGGTTTCTACTTAAAACCGACGCTTAAAGGGTGTGAAAAATTCCCCGCGGACAGCGCGGGAAAACTCATAAGCGTCGGTAGTGTAGTAAAACTGACGACCAAAATGTGTCTCGCGAATAACCTTTAGTCGTCGGTTTTTTATTTATCAACCGACGCCATATGTCAAATTTTGGAGGTAATTTTTTTCGCTGGAAATTTTGGATTTGGCGGTTAATTTTAGGTGTCGGTTTTTTATTAAGTAACCGACACTTAATAAAAGTAGTACCCGTGTCTGGTCACCCTTCATATATTGGATGTCGGTTTATGTTATCAACCGACACTATAGAGTTTAGGTGTCAGTTTATTTATACAACCGACACCTTGAAAAGTGACTTTATAAGCCATTTCTGTAGTAGTGTCACCACCTTTATGAGTTCTAAGATTTTATAATATTTCAAGCTCAAGGCATGTTCTACTAGATCTAACAGTTTTGTGTTTCATAAGGAACCTGAGATTCCACAACAATTTGTGATACTCTTTGTTCCTATTGTACCTATTTAGGGTTAATGTTTTCTTTTTGGTCTTAAACTTTTTGGGTTATACTTTTATCCCACCAATACCTTTGGAATTAAATTTCTTGTAGAAGTACAACTATCTTGGCAACAAACAATTTGCTATTGTATTGGAATATAAAAGTAGATTTTAACTAAACAACATTTATGTTTTTTGTTGACAAAGATTTTTAAGAAACTATTTTTTTATATAAGCTATCAATCCAAATCCTTATAAGGACATATCGGGCACCTCCCATAACCATATCTCATATGGTGTCTTTTGAACTAATTTATATGGTACATTGTTTTAGTGTAAAGCATGTACCCAAAAAGAAAATTGTAAGATTAGCTAGATTTATTGATATTTGCACCATGGCTTAATAGAGTATGATTCCTTTAGTATGACACATCATTATGTTTCAGGTGGATTTCATTGTGATATACTATCACGGTCTCTCGAGAAGTTCCTCAACCTCTTGGTTTAAAGTATTTCAACATCAATCACATACAAGTGTCTTAATACTTTTACCATGCTAGTTATGCACTTCATTCATGATCTCATTCAATACTTCAAGATATTTTGATGTTTATTTCACTAAATACAATCTACTATCTATTGAGATCATCAACAAATATAATGAGGTACTTTATAACTACTTCTTTCATGTAATCTAAAATGTATTCATCAGTATGTATGAACCCTAATAGAATACTCATGATCCCACTACATCTAGTGAAAGGTGCTTTACTCATATTGCCCAATGACTTGCATGTCTCTATTAGTTCAATAACCAAAAGAGTCTAGATAACCATCATTATGATTCTATAAATGCAATTCTCATTAATGTGCACTAGATGAAAAACCTATAGGTTTTCTTTGTTTGAGTCATCAAGTCATTCAGTATATGTCTTGTGCAAATTTGTCTTTAGAACTATCAAGTATAGTTTATGACACAATTGGGCACTTCCATATATGATCTTATCTTTTGAAAGCAAAACATCAAATATATTCATAATATTCTTGTCCATACAAGATATATGATGTTTTTCATTAATGGCAGGTACATAATAGCAATTTACTATTTTTATTACATGCCCATTACATGAATGATAGTTTCTGACTGTGGTGGCAGAAACTCTTTCTCCACATAGTTCTAGCTTACTTCTTCTCGGGTCCTGAAGTTAAAATCTATATCTCCTTCTTCTTCCTGAGTTCCTTTATATAAAGAGGGTAGTTTCTTTTCCAGTTTCTAGGATGGTGATAGTGGTGCAACTTTCCTTCCTTAGTCACTCCTCCCTTAGCTTTCAGTGTAGAAGACTTTTGCTTTTGGCTAGCTCTAGAACTCTTCTTAGCTTTGTGTTTACCTTGGACTTCCCTCTGCTAATCATCATCATAGATTTGGATTTTTCCTTCTTCATCTGTGCTTCAACTATCCTCAACATGCCAAGTCATTCTGATAATGTCTTGTCAAAATCATTCATGTTCTAGTTCATGATAAACTGGTTGTATGATTCTGATAGTGACTACAAAATCACTTACATGGCCAACTCTTCACCCAAGGGAAATCTCGGTCATGGAAGGTTCTCCACATACCCAATCAACTTAAGAGTGTGGGGACCTATTGGATCTCCTTCAGCCATGTTGCACTTGAACAACACCTTTGAGATATCATATCTCTCTTGTCTTACCTGATCTTGGTACATGTTCTTAATATGTGTTACCATCTCAATAGCATCCAAGTTCTCATACTGTCTCTGCAACTCATAGTTCATTGAACATAGCATCAGACACTCAACATCCATGACATTTAGAGTTCTTCTTGTAAGTATCTCTGTCTGCCTTAGGCACGGTGGTTGTGGATTCATCTAGCTCTAGTTTCTCTAGGACATAGAGCTTGTGCTATTAAGTGAGAATGATTCTCAATGTCGGTAACTAGTCATGGAAGTTGTTCCCGTTTAGCATATCCTTCTCAAGGACCGATCAAAAAAGAAAATGTTCTTGTGTTTTACATTATATTCTACAAAATAAATATTGTCACTTTTTCAAAAACATTTTTATATATTATTTGATAATTAGATGATATTAATTAGCCTATAATTAATTATCGCTCCCACTATTTTGTTCAAATCAATAGTTGTGATAGTAGGGATTTTTCTCTCATTCAATTTATGTGAATATTGACTCATTAGATGCTCTATTGAACCCAATAACATTCTTCATCCTCAATTTGATGATTTTGAATCACTTTATGCTCATTTGATGAGTCAAATTTGATTAGATATCACTTTGTATTTATATATGCCTTCAATTTGGGTTTTGAATTAAGTGCCATGGTTATTATGTGTAATCAACTTGTAATCAAAATTGAACCCATTTCACAAAATCTCTTCACTATAAAATGTATTTCATCTTGTATAGGATTCAATTGTGAATCCAACGGTCAAAAAATCACCTCAATTGAATCTATAAATCAAAAGTTAAGGCTTTTTAAATATCCCAAATTATATCCTTGATTTAAGGATTTCTCTCTCCTTTTTTGTGTTGGGACGACCATTTGTAGGCCAAGTTGGGTGCACGGCCCAGTTTAATTGACCACCTACTTTGACGCCTCATCAAATCCTTGTTCTCTTTTTCATCTAGTCACTGCCCTTGGATCTTAACACTTGGATCAAACCCCTAATCTAATGGCTTGGAGTTCATCTTCAAGCTTGATCCGTATTGTAGCAGTTGCAATAGTAGGGATACTTTTTGATGACCAATGGGTGTCGGTCTTGACAAATTCTATGAACTGAATTGATGTTTGCATCATCTGGGACTCCTTCTCTCTTTTCCCTATCTTTTCTCCCTCTCTCACGCTCTAGGACTCTGTCCCTTTCTCCTTCTCCCTTCCTCCCATCCATGGGCGCCACCACCACCATGAACTGGTCTCCTCGCCTCCATCAATCCCCTTCAAGGGACCCTTCAACTCCACCATGCCTTATCAAAACTGGGTGGCAAGCATTTGGGACATTTCAAGCCATGTTGCACCACTGATAATAGTGTTAGTGAGATCCCCTCCGTCATTCGCAACGGCTCCTGGCACAACTTTAGTGCCACGGTGAAGCAGGGCAAGGGGCGACCCTAGGTAGCAGCAAGCTTCTCGAGGTGCAACGAAGAATGACACATGATCACGGGTGTGAGAAAGCAACCGCTAGGCCGGCTGGACAAAACTCAGCTGGGTCGGAGGGGGGCCCATCAGGGGGGTCTACGTGGCCCCTCCTTGACTATCATATGGAGATCTCTCTATCTAGAATCTCCATGATTAGGATATGTCTTTGAAAAGTTTCTATTAAGCACTTATTTGTCCAAAATTGTCCATGCAATATATGCTTTTTTATCAGAAAAATGTGAACTATCCAATAAAATTGGTTTCACTGTGAGTTCTACTAATATGCTTAAGATGATAGTTTTTTTTATCTCTTTTTACATGTTTTATGTGATTTAATGCTCAATCATGCTCCTTTATGTCTCAAACTTATATCATTTCCTTATATAAGTAACTTGAACATCATAATGCACCAAGATTCAGACTTTGTACATCTTTGTATCCTAAAATGGTCTAACATTGTTTATATGACCTAAGATAGGCTATTAATGCAAATGATCACTTCTTTGATGCCTAATCTTGTCTGAATGTGCATGGATCCTTATTGTTTCTCTAAATTAGTATATTTCACTCTCAAATGTTATCCTTTTCTATCATGACCCTTCTTGGACACTAATTATGATCTTTTTATTCTTAATGTTCTCAATATGGCCTTATGTGCACAATTTTAATGAATGTTAACCCTTATGCTTTCATTGATCTAAAGTTACTCAATATGATTATTTGGACCCCAAATTAGTAACTTATCATGATCTATGCACCCAAATGCTTAGTGAATCATTCATGTATCTTAATGTGATTAAATGCCCTAATCTTGAGTTGAAATGGGATCTAGTATGCACCCAAATGCTTAGTGAATCATTCATGTATCTTAATGTGATTAAATGCCCTAATCTTGAGTTGAAATGGGATCTAGTATGCATGATCAAAAACTAAGTCTCGAACCTTGTATGAACCTTGATCTATTATAATATATGATACATCATGACTACAAATTTCTAGCGTAGTTATGTTTATCATACCTAACTCAAGTAGACCCCATCTATACCCTAATGGTGACAATCTTGCATGATTATAACTCAATATGACTAGTATGGCAATGTTGATGCTTATGTTGACTAAGCTTGCTCAAATCTTATGATTTCTCTATTTAAGATCTTAGAACTCAAATTATATATCCTTGATTAAATTGTGATGTGTCATCCTAAGTGATAATGAATCCATGATGTACTATGTTGCTTTTTAATGACTATGCATGATCTAGTTGAGATATTGAAGTCAATGATGAAAGATATGATACCTAGACTTAGATGACACATCCAACTACCATGAAAAGGATTAATGAGACCTAATATTGCTGGTATTAATCGATTTACACTCAATTCTTATCCCAGGATCACTTGGTTGACTCTATTTCCATGATCTACTCAAGCTTGTTATTTAAGGGTTTTCTAAACCAAGTTGTTAATTTTATGCTTTAATCAAGGTACTCTTTATCCTCCTATTGGCCAGACTAGTAGTATTGAACTTGCTTGTATGCTTGTATTCTTAAACTTCTTGGATGTACATACTTTCTTGAGCTACTTGTTCCCTATGATTAGTATGTTTGTTTTTCTTAAAATATGTTGAACAAACCTTGAACATAATTGAACTTGTCTATTATACAAACCTTATGCACCTACCTAAATTCTTGGGGTAAGGTGACAAGCCATTTTTAAATAGGGTTATCTCATTGAATCATGTCTTGAGGCCCGTTACGTATAATAAAATGGTTAGCTAATCTTAAGCACCCTTATGGACCCTTCCTCTGAGGAAGCGAGTCAATGGCCATGAAATTTTGTTTAAGTATAATAGAAATATGCTTAAAATACACTTGCATGTTAATAAAAAGGTTCTCAATGAGGTTGATTTATGTCTTTTTATTATATTGAATTTTTCCAATCATACAAGTTCTCTTAAACATGTGAGTTTAATTGTTTATAGCATACTCAACACAGTTGTGCTGACGTGTACCCTTTTTATGATTTTAGGTAACATGTACAGTAAGACTCTCATGTTATGATCGTTGGCACTACTATGATACCATGATGCTCTTACTCTAGTGATCTATAATGTCATGCAAATGGAATTTACACCGGATGATGTATGGGTTTAAGATCTTTTCAATACTAGTTTAGTTTTTCTTATGTTCCATGTTGTCTCTTATATTGCTCTTGTTTGTGATTTATTCATGCATATTTTATGTGACCCATTCTAGGGACAGACGCCCAAGTCCACTCGCCTTTGGTTGTGTAGTTATTAGGGGACTTAGGGTAATAAATAGTTCCACGAAATATGGTATCAGAGCAATCACATATCCTCTATGAATGTTTAACAACCCAATTCCACATACCTTAGAGAGTCTTCTAGAATGTATCTCATCTCTTCTTTAAGGACAACCCTAGGCCACTTATTAGATGATTATCTTCTCATCTCCTCATGTCATTCTTCTACTCGTGACTAACAATCACATGATCTCTCGATTATGGGTAGCTTATGTATGGGGAAAGACTAAAATTTGAATGAAATGATAAAATTTGAGTAGCACAATGATGATGTCATGTACTGACCTTAATTTCAAAACTCGATTATGAATAATGAAAATACTCTTGGAGTTAATCAATCATGTATGACCTCTCAGGTCATGTTAACTCAACTTTAGAAAATCTAAACTACAAGCTTTCTATCTTTGAGGTAAAATGATAATGATCTTGATATGATGAAATAAGGAGGATGTGTACATTATATCCTACTTTTATGAGGTCCCTATTTGATTGAATCCATGGTGCCCTATTCTTGACCAAGTGTCAAGCATGATTAAGAAAAAATTCCCCTATTTTGATATGTGCAATAATCATGCCATGAAATACTATGCTCTCTTATTCTCAAAGTCACGAGGAAATCCTTTTTACAAGAGGAATCTTGCAATTTATTTCTATGCCTCTTTGTAAGTCTTAATTTTGAAAGATACAATGGATATGGATATCAATCTATCCCTATTATGCTCCAACTCTTGAGTTCCCAACTTGACTCCTTGATTTCTAAACTATGCCCTTACCATGATCATGAAAGGAAGGGAACACAATTATGAACTTGATATTGTAAAATCTTGAATTATGGAATCCCTTTTATGATCTTGGTCTTTGTTATCATGACCTTATGAAATATAATTTGATAACAGATACTCTCACTATATGGATGAGTCAACCAACTAGTTTAAGAATTGATGTAGCCTTGAATGTCACGTAAATTTCAAAGGATTAAGAATAAATAGCTTGAATAGCACATATAATGAGTAATTCACTTAACACAATTTTGCCGTATCTTAGGGACAAGAGGAAAAGTCACTAAGTAAGTGACTGATAATAAGAATACCAAGCCCAGGAGGGAAGGTCACAAATGAGCTAAGTCTGGGAGGGAAGGCCACCATGAAGACCAAGCCCAAGAGGGAAGGTCACAAACAAGCCAAGCCCAGGAGGGAAGGCCACTGTGAAGACCAAGACTAAGAGAGAAGGTCGCAAAGAAGCCAAGCCCATGTGGGAAGGCCACCATGAAGACCAAGCCTAGGAGGAAAGGTCACTAAAAAGACCAAGCCCAAGAGAGAAGGTCGCCATGAGCCCCTAAGAGTTGGAGACAATCTCGATTAAAGAATTATACAAATAAAATAATGTGCTTGAATATTGTTAGATTAAGCTCAAGAAAAATGTATAAGACATCTCAATAAAATCTTAGGAGGGGTAGAACCCTAATTTACCCCTAAGGTCTAAAGTTTGAGCCTAAACCCTAACTTCAACTTGTTTGGACCTATGACCATGATGTCCAAACTTTACTCTCGATATTGAATAATGAAACCTTGACTCATTATTAATGATATTGATGTTGATTTAACTCCTATAATCATCATATTTTGATCTTGAGATCACCCTCAATATATGATTAATGACGTATGTGTTCCCAAATAAAAAAAATGTAAAATGATGATTATGTTAACTATCACAATTTATGAGTTAGGGTTAAGCCTCATATGGACTAGGGTGGGACCTTCCATCAATTTTGAGCATGAAATCATGATGCTGAAATATGATGTATGTCTCAATTGTTGAAATATGAAATCTCAAACACGGAGGTATGGCCCCACCTGGGCTGATGTAGAAGCTAGAACCGTAAACGTTGGGGTTGAAAAAGTCATTTTAGACTATTGATTCAAGAGATCTATTCATTTGATCTAAAAGTATGATTTCCCCAAATTGTGATCTATAGGATGAACTCTTGGAATTGGTGACTCATGTAACCTTTCTGAATTTGATGATTAATATGACCATGATTTGATCTTGATGCTCGATTGCACAATTTTGGAATGAGAATGATATTGAAAAGATAATGATCCCTTATTGAAATTATAGGATGAATGTGATATGACAATCCCTTATTGAAATTATATGATGACTGTGATATGACATATGAACTCCCAATATCAATTGAAGTATTGTGTTAATTTTGGGGATAATTTTTTATAAGGTGGGGAGGATGTGATAATCTGGATTTTTCTCTCATTAAATTTATGTACATATTGACTCATTAGATGCTCTGTTGAACCCAATAACATCCCTTACCCTCAATTTCATGACTTTGAGTCACTTTATGCTCAATTGATGAGTCAGATTTGATTAAGTATCACTTTGTACTTATATATGCCTTCAATTTGAGTTTTGAATTAAGTGTCGTGCTTATTATGTGTAATCCACTTGTAATCAAAATTGAACCCATTCCATTATTCTCTTCACTATCAAATTTATTTTTTGTTGTATAGGATTCAATTGTGAATCCAATGATAAAAAAATCACCTCAATCCGAGCTATAAATCACAAGTTATGGATTTTTAAATATCCCTAATTTATCCTTGATTTAAGGATTTTACTCTCCCTTTTGTGTTGGATCGACCATTCATAGGCCAAGCTGGGTGCGCATCCCAATTGAATTGAGCACCTACTTTTACACCTCATCAATTCCTTATGCTCTTTTTCAGCCAATCACTACCCTTAGATCTTAATGCTTAGATCGAACCCCTAATCTAACGACTTGGATGTCATCTTCAAGCTTGATCTATATTGTAGCAGTTGCTACAATAGAAACTCTTTTTGACGGCCAATGGGTGTCGATCTTGACAAATTCTAGAAATTTAAATGATGTTTGCATCTACTGGGACTCCTTCTCTCTTTTCCCTATCTTTTTTCCCTCTCTCATTTTCTAGGGATCTGTCCCTTTATCCTTCTCCCCTTCTCTCATCCATGGCATCCACCATCACCATGTGTTGGCCTCCTCACCACCATCAAACCCCTTCAAAAGGAATTGTCACCTCTGCCATGCCTTGTTGAGGTTGGGAGGCAAGATTTTGGGACGTTTTGTGTTGTGCTACATCAATGAAACCGGTAACAATGAGCTTCCCTCTGCCATTCACAACGGCTCATTGTATGGTTTTGGCGCCTAAGTGAAGTAGGGCAAGTGGCTACCCCAGGTCACAACCAGCTACTCATGGAGTAATGAATAATGACACCTAATCATGGGCGGGAGCCAGCGAATGCTAGGCCGGTTGGGCAAAACACCACTGGGTTAGAGGGTGCCCATTCGGGGGGTCTTCATGGCCCCTCCTCGACCGTCATATGGAGATCCCTCGATCTAGAAGCACCATGATCAAGGTAAATCTTCTAAAATCTTCATTAGTCTCTCCTTTGTCTAAAAATCTCCTGCAACATATGCTTTTTGATCAAAAAAGTGTGAACTATCCAATAAAATTAGTTTCAAGACCCAGTTCTGCTCTTAGCTCTACTGATATGCTTAAGATGGTAGTTTTTTATCTCTTTCTACATGTTTTATGCCATCTAATACTCAAACATGATCCTTTATGTCTCAAACTTATATTATTGCCTTATATCAGTAACTTGAACATCATAATGCACCACAATTCGAACTTTGTATATTTTTGTATCCTAAAATGGTCTAACATTGTTTATATGACCTAAGATGGGATATTAATGCTAATGATCACTTCTTTGATGCATAATCTTGTTTGAATATTCATGAATCCTTATTGTTGCTCTAAATCAGTAGATTTCACCCTTAACTGCTATCCTTTTCTATCATGACCCTTCTTGGACACTAATGATGATCTTCTTATTCTTAATGTGTCTTAATATGGCCTTATGTGCACAATTTCAATGAATGTTAACCCTTATGCTTTCATTGATCTAAAGTTACTCAATATGATTATGTGGACTCCAAATTAGTAACTTATCATGATCTATGCACCCAAATGCTTAGTGAATCATTCATGTTCCTTAATGTGATTAAATGCCCTAATCTTGAATTGAATTGTGATCTAGTAATCAAAAAATAAGTCTCCAATCTTGTATGAACCTTGCTCTATGATGATATATGATACATTATGACTTCAAATAAGTAGCGTGGTTATGTTTATGATGTCTAACTCAAGTAGACCCCATCTATACCCTAATGGTGACAATCTTGCATGATTATAACTCAACATGACTAGTATGACAATGTTGATGCTTACGTTGAGTAAGCTTGCTCAAATCTTATGATTGCTCAATTTAATATCTTAGAACTCTAATAATATATCCTGATATAGTTGTGATGTGTCATTCTAAGTGCTAATGAACCCATGACATACTATATTGCTTTATAATGCCTATGCATGATCTAGTTGAGATATTGAAATCAATGATGGAAGATATGATACATAGACTTAGGTGACACATTTAACTACCATGGAAATGATTAATGAGATCTAATCTTGCTGGTGTTAATCTAGTTACACTCATTTCTTATCATAAGATCACTTGGTTGACTCTATTTCCATTATCTAGTGAAGTTGTCCATTTAAGGTTTTCTAAATCAAGTTGTTGATCTTGCACTCTAATCAAGGTATGCTTTATCCTACTATTGGCCAGAATAGTAGTATTGAATTTTCTTGTATGCTTGTATGCTTAAACTGCTTGGCTTTATATACTTGTTTGAGCTACTTGTTTCCTATGATTAGTATGTTTGTTTTTCTTGAAATAAGTTGAAAAAACCTTGAACATAATTGAACTTGTCCATTATACAAACCTTGTGCACTTGCCTAAATTCTTGGGGTAAGGGCACAAGGCATGCTGAAACAAGGTTAGCTCACAAAATTATGTCTTGTGCACTTACATGAGGGCCTCACATATAAGAAAAGGGTTAGCTAATCTTAAGCGCCCTTACAAACCCTTCCTATGAGGAAGGGGTTCAATGCCCATGAAATGTTGTTTAAGTATAATTGAAATACACTTAAAATATGCTTACATGTTAATAAGAAAGTTCTTAATGATGTTGTTTTATATCTTGATAGTATATTGAGTTTCGCCTAGCATATATGATCCCTTAAACCTGTGAGTTTAATTTTTTTATAGGGTACTCAGCACAGTTGTGATGACGTGTACCCTTTTATTATTTTATGTAACATGTACACTAAAACTCTCATGCTATGATTGTTTCTTCTGCACTATTTTGATAACATGATGCTCTTACTCTAGTGATCTCTAATTTCATGCAAATCAAATTCACACAGGCTAATATTTGGGTTTAAGATCTTGTCAGGTACTATTTTAGTTTTTCTTATCTGTTATGTTGTCTCTTATCTTGTTCTTGTTTGTGGTTTTATCCATGCATATGTTATGTGATCCATTCTAGGGATGAACGTGCAAGTCCACTCACCTTTGACTACATAGTCATTAGAAGTGTGGACTTAGGGTAATAAATAGTTTTATGACAATAGTCCTTCACTACCATTCATAAGATTGCAGTGTACAATCATCTAGTTAGCCAAAATCAAAACCAATAAAGTTACTACCCAGTCAACATTGGCTCTCATAACCCATTACTAAGGTAGGAAACATTTTCCAACTACATCTCATGCAATTCTTAGATTGATAATATATAAAACTCCTTGTCATAGTCTATCTATATGCTTATAGGCACTTAATCATGTTAAGGTCACCTAGTTAAGCCTGACCCATAAGCCAACATGATAGAATATGCACCATGCTAAGAAAGACCCACATATCTACCATCATACTTCCATGAGATAGACGGTGCACCACGCTAGGGAATACCCACGCTTGGTCAATCAAGCTTTTAATTTTTGCTACTTATGGAAAGAATGTAAAACTTAATATTTATCGAGGGATTTTATATGCAAAAATACATATGAATATCCAATCACCACATAATTATAGTATGTATCATATGCATGCTATATCCATATGAAACATGCAATCAGAAATGCATGAACGATGGTTATGGCCATACTATTATAATTCTTTAGAGCCATAAGGAATTACTACCACCGAAGGTCCGCATCAAATGTAGAAACTAGTTGTTGATGAAGATATGTGTTGGAACCAGTCTAGGTTGATTGATTCAACTCTTGAACCAATCGTCTCATCTCTAGGTCAGTCAGTTGGTCTCTCAGATTGCTCGTCTAGTTTTTGGGTTCAAGCAATGTCTGGACTCTTCCAGCCAATCGTTTGGGCCACCAGTCAATCGATTCCTCCTGTCATCTGGCCTCCTCAGTCCCTCAATGGTTAAACATTTGAGACATCCAGTTTTCCTGGTGCAGAATGCCTTCTCATGATGAAATATAAATTGAAGCTATCTATCTCATATTATATTATAAAAGAGAAAACCTTGAGTTACATTTGAAGGGAATATAGGAAGAGGAGCATTAATTTACATTTAAAAATTAGGGTAGAGTCTCGGTATGCAAATTTAATAACAATATGAAATAAATCAAACAACCATACACACATCCATAGGGGTTTTGGGCCATAACCATGCTTACATCCACCATCAAAACACTTCTATGGTGATTTACATTGATTGCATATACATATACACACACAAACACAAACACACACACACACGTGCACACACACACACACACACACACACACACACACACACACACACATATATATATATATATATATATATATATATATATATACATACACACACACATATATATATATATATGTGTGTGTGTGTGTGTGTGGATATATATAAATTTATATTTGTGGCATCGCATGTGGTAGTTAATCAGAAATGCACATTAATCATCTTAATATTCACATCGCATAAAATAAAATAAATCCAATAATATCAATTCAAATCCAGATACACCGTAAATTGACAGGGCTCTGATACCACTATTGGAAGATATGAGTAATAGATAAGGCAACATAAACAAATTTTTTAATTCCTTATTTCCAAATCAATGAGATCACGTCAACAACAATGTATCTAGAAATGAAGGTGTAAGGCATATACCTAGTCCTGGAGCAAGTCCAATGACTTATCCTTGTAGCAGCGTGCTTCTTCTCTAAGAAGCACTTGAGCATTCGTCAGCAACGACCTCTTGGTGCAACACCATGGACAGTGATTCACAGCGTCCTCCTTTCCTCACCTCTATAGTAGTCCAAGCAAACCATTAGGAGCTGGATGTTGTGATACCAGAGCCAACAGATAGGAGTTTCCCCTTCAAATCCCATCATGTTGGTGCCAACTTGCTCTCCTAATTATTTCTCCTTTGTTATCCCTCCCTTTTATGGATATGACTTACTTAGGCTCTCTTGGTTACCAAAACCAAGAGAACAACAATTGTCAGAGCTTATTGTTGTGTCTAGGAAGCCCCAGTACTCATCTATTTGTAGGAGGGCCAAGATCATGTTTTCCAGTCATTTTGGGAGTCAAAGAGAAGAAATTTCATAAACTTTATACAAGTGACGAATGATGAACCGGTCAACTTAGTGTTAAACTGGTCGCTTCATAAGTGAACCAGTTGGTTCAAGCCTTGAACTGGTCGATTAATGTGCTTTCCTATTTTGAATCACATTGGCATTCAATATTCTATTAATGCAAAATATGATGTCAACGTCAATCCTTGATACAATTGAATTGATCATTGAACTGTGTGTTGAAATCATGAATCGATCCTCTCAAATCTTGAACCAATCAATTTACTTACTAAACATGTTGGTTCCTACCCTAGTTCATGCATTTTTCAGCCAATGTTGTTTTCAATTGACCTGACACTTGAATCAATTGGTTCAACACTTGAACTGGTCAGTTCACAGTCTAGTCAGTCAATTTCCAAAAATTGTTGTTTAAATTGGATACCTAAACACTTTACTAATCAAGTTAAACATCATTCATGAATAAAATCTTATTCCAAGTGCATCTTATGTGTGTGACCCTATAGGTCCCAAATTATGTTGGCAGTGAATGTCCATGACCAATTTATGACATCACAAGTATTGAATGGTATCTAGAAACACATCATTGCTACCCAAGTAATATGAAAATTTGGAGAATAACTTCAACCTACAATCCATGATCAGTGTTACCGTTATCATATAGTTCCATTGTCTCTGATATTCATATTGAACTTGAGGCATGGAATCATCATAATCTCAATGTTCAATCCATGTTCCTTGAACTAGAAAAGACTATATGAGATGCATGCGAGTTCACATATATTATGTTGATTCACACAAATATGAGCATATGTTTCTCAATCTCACTTATCAAGTGGCATGGATATCAATCTCATGTAGGAGGGACAAATCCCATCTACATCACTCACACTTAATCCCCATGTGTCACAACGCATCCGAGCATCACCTTTATGGTAATCCTTATCCAAGGTCACATTAAATGATATCAAAATATATCAAATTCCATGTGATGAGTGTAGTTATTTTAGGTATAAGAAACACATCACCACTATCACTATGAGAGATAATTTTGACTACCATTCTATGGTATCCATGTATCACTATCAAGGTGGGTCTGTCTGATACATTGTTCTTTAACATGTACCTGTGTACTTGACTTGATATCACATATCACGACTAATGAGACTATGTCTTCAATCAACACCCACTCTAGACTTATGTATTGCTATCATCTATAATTCTTGCAAAGTAATATCTGACTAGGGGCATAACTAGAATGTATGTACTCTTATCATACATATGATCTCATTGTGAAGGCCCTAAACCTGAAGACATATGTCATCGAGGAATATCATTTTTTATACATCTACTATGGTTGTGTCATCATATCATGATTGAAACAAACACAATAGACAAAATTACCTTTATCATTATCAAATTAGGTCTCCAATGCCTCATTATGATCATCGTATGATTGGCTATCTAGGCATACATTCCAACAGGGGATACTTATTTTCCAATGAGACATAATTTATAAAATGGTAAAAAAATAGCCTAATAATGTCCTTTTCTCCAAGTTACTAGAATAGTTGGCATTGCAATCCACAATATTAGCATCATCCATGAATTTGTTGAATTTATTCATTTTATTCAAATGATAAGACAAAGTTTCAATATTGTAAGAGCATTCATGTGCAACCTAGTGTAGTTGAAATATTGACCAATAATCCATGGAAGATTTTTGTGTGCCATGGCTAAATCATTTAGTGCTTGAAAATTCATATCTTTTGTTGGGACATGATTCCACATAAAGACCAAGAAAAAATATCACAATATTGAAGAAACATTGACAACTGTTGTAATGTTAAAATTGGGTGCTGTTGTAAATAACATTGTTGTTACCCCACCCGATAATAATACCACCAATAAGGCATGTATATGGTTTCTTAGCCTGACTTGTAATAATATTCCCTCCTGTTGAAACCAATTGTTAATTTGTGATTGTAGATTTAGTTTATAGTAATCTGATAGCTTGTAGATGGTTTTCTTGAATTTGGTTTCTAGTAGTTCAACATCTAATTGTTGAAACAAAGACACATGCATTCCATTAAGTAATTTTCATTAAAATGGAAATTTAGGTAGACTCTGATCTTTGACAAAATCCCAACCACTAGTCAAACAAATTTTAAACTACTAAAATATTCCATGGAAAAGGAATTTGATCCTTGGTTTGACTAGACTATATCCTTTTTCTATATCAATCATGGTAATTTATCAACAAAACTGATGAAGTAGAAATCATATGGCTAGGATATGATATTTTAAGAGAATCTAAATTGCTAATACTATCATCATACTCAAATGATATGGAGATAGATTCAATAGTGTTACCTAGCCCTCTATATATTTTTTTAGTTGACATTTTGAGATCAATTTCTTCTTAAAGATAGTCAATGATAAAACTTCTCTACATAGTATCTTCAAATTTCTTTTTTTTTTGGCATCTATAGAAATGCAATTAATTGAAGTCGGTTTTCCAATCGCCTTATTTTTAGTATTGTCCTTGGAGTTTTTCTTGTCCTTAACAATAATAGAAGATCTATGAGTTTCATTGGGATGTAACTATATTTGCATATTTTTGTTTGTTTCTTGAAGTTATGCAACCTCTTGTGTTGCTATGGTTGTTCTATTAAACTCTTTTCATATTATTAGGTTGTTTTTTATCCTTGCGGACCCAAACATTACCTTAAATATGTGAGCAGTCAGGTCAATCTCATTTAAGTGGAAATTAGATTTTTTGACAATTCTTATATGGAAGTTGGCCTTGTTCCTTAGACGCAATCCATGTGGAGGTATGGTCGTATACATCGTGAAAGGGAATAGTAATGATAAATGGATTCCTGGATAATACGTGAATAGAATACATGTGTTGACATCCATATGTTGGGATGGTTTTGAACATCATCAAAGGGAGTGACAATGTAACATCCCTGACCTGGGTTATGCTTTAACCCTAGGTGTTTTGTTTAACAAAGACAATTATATGCTTGCTCTTATCTTTTAAAAAGTAATTAAGGTTCAAGAGGAACTAATATTTCAATTTTAGTCCTTTTTGAATAATGTTGAAACAATGTTTGCTTAGTTTGGACTAAAGTGCAAATTACCCAATGTGAGGGGTTAACTTGCAAATGTTACTTGATAAATGTTCCTCATGTGTTGAAGCATCATGAGAATGAATATGATGTAGAGGTATGGCTTGGGAAAGCCTGAGTATCAAGAAAGAGCTGATTAAGCAATGTTTATGCATTAAAACCTAGTTTTGGTGCAAGATGCAATTTACCCAAAACCCAAGGTTCAATATGAAAATTACCACTTTAGAATAGTCCCTAATGTTTCTTGGCATCATTTATATCAAATAAAATGAGAAGGGCGTCTCATTTGTATCATTTTGGAGGAGAGAGAATCTTGATATTAAAATAATCAAGATTTAAACATAATTGGAACTTTACTTCAATTATATGCAAAAAATAAATATATTAATTGAGTGCCTTTCAACCAAAATTGAAATGGTTGAAATCCATATATGTGGACGACCATGTGCCTTGAAAAGGAACAAAAATATCTAAGGGAAGTGGATAAATCACTCACATTATTATAAGAAAAAGAAATATCTACTCACTTATTGATATTATTATAATATGATTTAAGGTGCTTAATTTGCTTTTCTTTAAATCATGGATAATTGAGAGGAATAAGAGGCAAAAGAGATAGAATCGTAACCAAGGAAGGGAAGGGGGAAAGTGGCAAGGATATGGAGGAGATAATCCCTACTTTCTCTCTCCTAAAATGAATTTTTAATAAAATGCATATATGCTCCTTTATCCATAGCTTGGAAAGGGAATTTCGTAGCCACTTTCATTTCTTACTTGCCAAAACAACCACGGGATCTTGGATCAACAGGAGGACGACCCCCAACCTGTTGGTAAGCTTCTTGACCTTCTTTCACCATGATTTCATGGTGGAAATAAAAAATAAATGATGGATTTCTTCTTTTCTCCATGCAATCTTCTATCCTAGCCATTACTTTTCACTCAAAAGCTTGAGGACGAGCTTGGTATAGTTGAGAAATATTATTCCACCATTAAATACGTGGATCTTGGAGCTTTAAAGCTCAATTGGAGGCGGGTTTTATAACTTGAACCCTTAATATTGTTATTGCATTCAATTCCTTATCAATTGTTGATCCTTTCTTCATTCTCGAAATTTTATTTGGTTGATTGATGCAATCTCCATGAAAATCATAGAAAGTTTCGTGGGTTTAGAGCTTGATGATGATGACATCATCATAAGCACACACCTCCCCAAATATCTATTGCAAATGGTTTTAAGACTTTGGTCCAAACAGTTTCACCAAACCGTTTGGAGACTAAACGGTTTGCAAACCGTTTAGAGCCTTGAACCCCAAACCGTTTAGATGAGTTGACCATTTGGATGGGTTGAAAATTTGAGGTTAGGACCCTAGTACATGTTGGATGAGGATCTAATGTTCCAATTGATTGAATCAATACATGGACAATCATCCAATTAGAAACCCTAATCGGGTTAAGTGCTGATTTTGCAATTGAATGAATTAAATCTTTCAGTTGTTTAACCCAAATGGTCTCAAGACCATTTGGAGATCACCCAAATGGTCTCAAGACCGTTTGGAGGTCAACCAAGACCGTTTGGAGGTCTCGGGTTGAGTATGGTTGAGTATTTGAAGGTCCAAAGATAGCAAATGGTAATGCAATCAATAGTTCAATTATTGATCAATCTAATGATCCAAACCCTAATTGCATTTTACAATTTCAAGTGATGGGATGGGGAAAACGGTCTCAAGACCATTTGTAGGTCATCCAAACGACCTCAAGACTGTTTGAGGTCAGTTCATGCCCAGTTTGAATGATGGTCCAATGATTTCTAAGCAATTAGTTCCATAATGACTAATATTGAAGGTTTATCGATTTCAACCCTAATTCAATTGGGTTCAAAACCCTAATTGATGATCAATTGAAGGTTTAATCAATTGAAAGATGATTCATTAATCTCAATTGAAGTATGGTGCTTAGGTTCAATTGATGAGTAATTACATGGATTCAATTGATGAAGGAATTAATCTTGGAAACCCTAAACCAATATGAGTGGTTGAGACCACTTTTGGTCCAATCGGTTTTGAGGAGGTTTGGACCAAATGGTCTCAAGACCGTTTGAGTTTAAACGGTCTCAAGACCGTTTGGGACCAAATGATCCCAAGCCAAATGAGACCCAAACGATCTCAAGTATTCTTTGATAAACGGTTTCAAACCGTTAGACCAAGACCGTTTGGAGGTCTAAATGGTCTTAGACCGTTTGAAGGTCATTTAAGCAAGACCATTTGAGGTCTGATAGGTCAAGACCGTTTGGGGTCTAAGTGACCAAGACTGTTTAACCAAAATCGTATGGACACTTAAGGTGATTGAGATCAACTGTTTAATTGACCATTACATGATGTAATCCAAGGGTGATTATGGTAATTGTACCCTTAATAAGATAGGGTGATTAGTACCTTTTGAATGATTAATATTTGATTATTATGGAATAATTAGACAGGGTTGCATAGTTCAATACCTGGAATAATTGTACAGGGTTGACATAATTCAATACCTGGAATAATTGCACAGGGTTGACATAGTTCAATACCTGGAATAATTGCACAGGGTTAACATAGTTCAATACCTAGAATAATTGCACAGGGTTGACATAGTTCAATACCTGGAATAATTGCACAGGGTTGACATAGTTCAATACCTGGAATAATTGCACAGGGTTGACATAGTTCAATACCTGGAATAATTGCATAGGGTTGACATATTCAATACCTGGAATAATTGCACAGGGTTGACATAGTTCAATACCTAGAATAATTGCACAAGGTTGACATAGTTCAATACTTGGAATAATTGCACAAGGTTGACATAGTTCAATACCTGGAATAGTTTCACAGGATTGGCATAGTCCAATACTTGGAATGGATGCACAGGTTTGACATAGTCTAATACCTGGAATAGATACACAGGAACAATATAAGCCCAATGCTCGTACTAGTTGCACAAGATTGGTATAATCTAATGCCTGGAATATTTATACAGGATCGGTATGGACCAATGCCTAAACATGACATGATGATGTACACTCTCATGTCCAGTATAAACCAATATCTGTTTAGCATATTGGCTAAGGCCATTAGATACAAACAAGAAAGAGTCATGGGTGACATATCAAAGTAATGAGTATCATGAGAAAAGCATGAGATGTTGAGCTAATACAATAGATAAATAATATACATGTTCTTTCTATTCCTTATAAAGAGAATAGATGATTTACTGCTCTATCATAGATAGTTGCAATAGTTAAAGATGAGAATGATATAAATTGATTATCCTCTGTTCAGATTTATATTATAAACTGCAATAATAATGTTTCTGGCAGAGAGTTATATCTCTCGCTGGGGCAATTTTCAATTATCTCATTCCTGTGGGATCCAACATTTTTTAGGTGGACGAGCATGGAAGAGATTGAGAATATCTTATAGAGGAAGAACTTCAGCAGCAGCAGGTACAACAGCAGCAGCTCAAGTGGAATGTGTTATCTGTCATGTCATATAGATAGAAGTCCTATGTGTTGTCTCTGTACTCTCAGGTCCTTAGATTTAGTACGTGATGGTTTTATGAACAATTTAAAATTTTGGCTTGTATGCCTCGAGGTTTTATGTTGCTTCAATATATGTTTTGACAAAGCAACTGTTATGTGTTATCCTCGAGATGAGATGGTACAATGTATGTACAATGTGAACCCTGATGTATATAAAGTTTTGGTTCTTTCATTAAGATTTTTCTAGGAAATGGATCTCTTTGCAAAATGGTTTTAGTTTTTAGTGATTTTTGTTAATATGCTACTTATGGTTATTTCACATAATTAGTAATGATTTGGCTATCGGTTTGGTGACGGTCGTTACAAGTTTGGTATCAGAGCTTAAGGTTTGATGAGTCTATAGAGACATAGGACTAAGGTGTTGAGTCTGTTCTAGTATCCTCTAGTATACCCTATAGTGACTTTTGCTTATGTAGAAGAAAGTGTGAAGTATAAAAATGACTGAAGAACATGAGGAACGCGTTTCTAAGAGTAATGTTGTTGCACCAGGAGAAGGTGTAATGGATCAGGAAAGAGAAGAACGAGTGCCTAAGAATTCCCATCTTGACCCAATCTGGATAGAGAATACTACTTTTTATGCTCTTGTTGGGCAGGTTAGGACAACAGTGATGAATATAGTGGATTGGATACTAGCAATACAACCTAGGTTACCAGTCCTCAATACAGAAACTTTGGGTTCTGAAAGGGTTCCTGAATGACATAGTCATGTTGGAACAGTGGAAAATGTGGGAAGGATTAACATATGGAAAGAAAATAAACTCTGCCATAAGTATATACAGATAGTACATCTGTGATGGAAATGCCCAAGGAGGGGCAATAAGATGAGAATTAAGGAAAGGTCTCTATAATTCTAGAGACATTTGCCTAGTTGTTCTAAAAAGCCAATGTTTTTGGTACCACCAGTGCAATAAATGCCTAGTACACCAGGACAGTAGTCACTAATTAAAGGCAAACGTCCTAACTTTCCACCTGTAAGAACTGCTGACTTAGCTTCTACATCAGTAATAAGACCAATAAGACTATGGTACGAGGACAAGACATGTTATAGATATGGGCATGTTAGGCATACTAAACCCTTTTATTCAAAAAGAAGGGAGGAAATGACCCAACAACCGAGGCAGACTCGACAGGGCTTATGAAAAACCTAATAGTGTAAAAAGGCAAAAGCAACAACATGAAACGGCTAGACTCTATGTTTGAGTCAACCTAAAGTGGTAGATGGCCACGAGGGGTGACAATCAGATAGAGCTTTTTCATTCTGATATGTCTTCTCTTGATTTTATCTGATAATCATAAGAAGGTAGTTGTTGTTGAGCTTCCTTTAATTAGTCCTATGAGGTCATGAGGAATAGATAAGAAGGATGAGAACTTATATTCAGTCCAATATTCTCTTGTATGTTTTTGAAATTTCTCTCTTCATGTAGAAAGGGAAGAGATGTAAAAGAAACACCTAGAGAAAATTGGAGATACTAAGTAGTAAAACTTAAAGAGATGAAACATAATATAAAACAAATGCATACTACCTAATTTTAGTTCTTGAATACCCTGGCCAGGTGTTCATCTATTGAAGGTAAGGTAAGTATGACACTCTTAGATTGCTATCCTTCTGATTACTCTGATCAAGTAGTCATTTTGAGATAATCTAAAGAGCATAATGAAATAGGAGACGTGGCACATATATTTCTACCGCATCCTAATTGATATATGAAGGAATCTGAGTTAATCACAAATCAACTTATAAACAAAAGAAGATGTTTAGTATAATGTATACCTTGGTTTGAGGACCTAGAGGTAACAGTTACCTGATAAAAGGTAACAATAATCAGTGATGAACTAAAGGTTTGAATACCTATATCTAGTAATCATGGTAAAAATGATATTAAGAAATAATGACAAGCGAGCATTTATATGATTCCTATGCTGATGGCAAGGAACCAAGAAAGAAATAAGAGTAAATAACTCATGAATAGTAGAAGGTTCATGTAATGTTTTAAGGAGATGATAATCTCTTCTCATAAATAAACAACCCTAGATAACAATAGGGTGATAAGAGGAATATGATCCTTTGTTTTCTTTTCTTTCACGGACATGCCAACCAAGTGGGTCTTAGAACACTTGGTGTGCATAAATTAAAAATTGATTATTTGATGGATACTTAGAAGAGTATTAGTTGTCTTGGACTTGGGTTCCAAGAAAAAGAGATGTATAACAAGAAATGTCCCAATATGAAAGAAAGATGAAATGTGATGTGCTTTCAGCACATGTGATGGATACCAATGTCAAGAATTATGGTATCAGATAATTTATGTTGACTACTGGAGTGGTTAACTATGAAATCAGTTTAACTATATTATATAGCATGGAAATTGTATGTTAGGGGTTTATGCCTTGCATAAACATGACATTGAGATGTTATGTGAAGACTTGATGAAATGATGGATAATACTTGTTTCCCTTTATCTGGGATTTCGGGGACGAAATCCTTGTTAGGGGTTTATAAATTGTAACATCCCTGACCTGAGGTATGCTTTAACCCTAGGTGTTTTGTTTAAGAAATAAAATTATATGCTTGCTCTTATCTTTTGAAAAGTAATTAAGGTTCAAGAGGAACTTATATTTCAATTTTAGTCCTTTTTAATAATGTTGAAATAATGTTTGCTTAGTTTGGACTAAAGTGCAAATTACCCAATGTGAGGGGTTAACTTGCAAATGTTACTTGATAAATGTTCCTCATGTGTTGAAGCATCATGAGAATGAAGATGATGCAGAGGTATGGCTTGGGAAAGCCTGAGTAACAAGAAAGAGTTGATTAAGCAATGTTTATGCATTAAAACCTAGTTTTGGTGCAAGGTGCAATTTACCCAAAACCCAGAGTTCAATATGCAAATTACCACTTTCGAATAGTCCCTAATGTTTCTTGTCATCATGTAGAGCAAATAAAATTAGAGTGGTGTCTCATTTGTATCATTTTGGAGGAGAGAGAATCTTGATATTAAAATAATCAAGATTTAAGCATAATTGGAACTTTACTTCAATTATATGCAAAAAATAAATATATTAATTGAAGTGTCTTTCAACCAAAATTGAAATGGTTGAAATCCATATATGTGGATGCAAGGCACGAAAATATCTAAGGGAAGTGGATAACTCACTCACATTATTATAAGAAAAAGAAATATCCACTCACTTATGGATATTATTATAATATGATTTAAGGTGCTTAATTTACTTTTCTTTAAATCATGGATAATTGAGAGGAATAAGAGGCAAAAGATATATCCTCATAACCAAGGAAGGGAAGGGGGAAAGTGGCAAGGATATGGAGGAGATAATCCCTACTTTCTCTCTCCTAAAATGAATTTTTAATCAAATGCATATATGCTCCTTTATCCATAGCTTGGAAAGGGAATTTCATATCCACTTTCATTTCTTACTTGCAGAAACAACCAAGGGAGCTTGGAGTAATAGGAGAACGACCCCCAACCTGTTGGTAAGCTTCTTGACCTTCTTTCACCATGATTTCATGGTGGAAATCGAAAATAAATGATGAATTTCTTCTTTTCTCCATGCAATCTTCTATCCTAGCCATTTCTTTTCACTCAAAAGCTTGAGGACGAGATTGGGATAGTTGAGAAAGCTTATTCCGCCATTAAATATGTGGAGCTTGGAGCTTTGAAGCTCAATTAGAGGTGGGTTTTATAACTTGAACCCTTAATATTGTTATTGCATTCAATTCCTTATCAATTGTTGATCCTTTCTTCATTCTCATAATTTTATTTGGTTGATTGATGCAATCTCCATGAAAATCACAGCAAGTTTCATGGGTTTAGAGCTTGATGATGATGACATCATCATAAGCACACACCTCCCTAAATATCTATTGCAAACGATTTTAAGACTTTGGTCCAAACAGTTTCACCAAACCGTTTGGAGACTAAACGATTTGCAAACCGTTTAGAGCCTTGAACCCCAAACCGTTTAGATGAGTTGACCGTTTGGATGGGTTGACCGTTTGAGGTCAGGACCCTAGTACATGTTGGATGAGAATCTAATGGTTCCAATTGATTGAATCAATACATGGACAATCATCTAATTAGAAACCCTAATCGGGTTAAGTGATGATTTTGCAATTGAATGAATTAAATCTTTGGGTTGTTTAACCCAAACGGTCTTAAGACCATTTGGAGATCACCCAAATGGTCTCAAGACCGTTTGGAGGTCAACCAAGACTGTTTGGAGGTCTAGGGTTGAGTATGGTTGAGTATTTGAAGGTCCAAAGATAGCAAATGGTAATGCAATCAATAGTTCAAGTATTGATCAATCTAATGATCCAAACCCTAATTGCATTTCACAATTTTAAGTGATGGGATGGGGTAAATGGTCTCAAGACCGCTTGGAGGTCATCCAAACGACCTCAAGACCGTTTGAGGTCAGGTCATGCCCAATTTGAATGATGGTCCAATGATTTCTAAGTAATTAGTTCCACAATGACTAATATTGAAGGTTTATCGATTTCAACCCTAATTCAATTGGGTTCAAAACCCTAATTGATGATCAACTGAAGGTTTAATCAATTGAAAGATGATTCATTAATCTCAATTGAAGTATGGTGCTTAGGTTCAATTGATGAGTAATTACATGGATTCAATTGATGAAGGAATTAATCTTGGAAACCCTAAACTAATATGAGTGGTTGAGACCACTTTTGGTCCAATCAGTTTTAAGGAGGTTTGGACCAAACGGTCTCAAGACCGTTTGGGACCAAACAGTCTCAAGACCCTTTGGGACCAAACGATCCCAAGCTAAATGAGACCCAAACGATCTCAAGTATTCTTTGCTAAACGGTTTCAAACCGTTAGACCAAGATCGTTTGGAGGTCTAAACGGTCTGAGACCGTTTGAAGGTCATTTAAGCAAGACCGTTTGAGGTCTGGTAGGTCAAGACCATTTGGGGTCTAAGTGACCAAGACCGTTTAACCAAAACTGTATGCACACTTAAGGTGATTGAGATCAATTGTTTAATTGATCATTACATGATGTAATCCAAGGGTGATTATGGTAATTGTACCCTTAATAAGATAGGGTGATTAGTACCTTTTGAATGATTAATATTTGATGATTATGGAATAATTGTGCATGGTTGACATAGTTCAATACCTGGAATAATTGCACAGGGTTGACATAGTTCAATACCTGGAATAATTGCACAGGGTTGACATAGTTCAATACCTGGAATAATTGCACAGGGTTGACATAGTTCAATACCTGGAATAATTTCATAGGGTTGACATAGTTCAATACCTAGAATAATTACACAGGGTTGACATAGTTCAATACCTAGAATAATTGCACAGGGTTGACATAGTTCAATACCTAGAATAATTGCACAGGGTTGACATAGTTCAATACCTGGAATAATTGCACAGGGTTGACATAGTTCAATACCTGGAATAATTGCACAGGGTTGACATAGTTCAATACCTGGAATAATTGCATAGGGTTGACATAGTTCAATACCTAGAATAATTGCACAAGGTTGACATAGTTCAATACCTGGAATAGTTGCACAGGATTGGCATAGTCCAATACTTAGAATGGATGCACATGTTTGGCATAGTCTAATACCTGGAATAGATACACAGGAATATTTATACACGATTGGTATGGACCAGTGCCTAAACATGACATGATGATGTACACTCTCATGTCCAGTATAAACCAATATTTGTTTAATAGATTGGCTAAGGCCATCAGATAGAAACAAGAAAGAGTCATGGGTGACATATCAGAGTAATGAGTGTCATGAGAAAAGTATGAGATGTTGAGATAATACAATAGATAAATAATATACATGTTCTTTCTATTCCTTATAAAGAGAATAGATGATTTACTGCTCTATCACAGATAGATGCAATAGTTAAAGATGAGAATGATATAAACTGCTTATCCTCTGTTCAGATTTATATTATAAACTATAATAATAATGTTTCTGACAGAGAGTTATATCTCTTTCTGGGGCAATTTTCAATTGTCTCACCCCCGTGGGATATAACATTTTTTAGGTGGATGAGTACAGGGGAGATTGAGAATATCTTGCAGAGGAAGAACTTCAGTAACAGCAGGTACAGTAGCAACAGCTCAGGTGGAGTGTGTTGTCTGTCGTGTCTTGTCGATAGTAGTCATATGTGTTGTCTCTGTACTCTCAGGTCCTTGGATTGAGTACGTGATGGTTTTATGAACAATTTAAAATTTTGGCTTGTATGCCTCAAGGTTTTATGTTGCTTCAATATATGTTTTGACAAAGCAACTATTATGTGTTATCCTCGAGATGAGATGGTACAATGTGAACCCTGATGTATATAAAGTTTTGGTTCTTTCATTAAGATTTTTCTAGGAAATGGATCTCTTTGCAAAATGGTTTTAGTTTTTAGTGATTTTTGTTAATCCGCTGCTTATGGTTATTCCGCATAATTAGTAATGATTTGGCTGTCAGTTTGGTGATGGTCGTTATAGACAATAGGAAATGGATCCTCAGTTGGGATGTAAATAAGACAAATGTTTTGACTTGGACAAATTCTAATCTTGTTGCACATGCAGGTGTATCGAGTAATTGAAATCCAATATAAAATCTTAATGAAGTTGGTGGTATTTAAAGCATATAAGTGTATATAATGGAGCTTGTCTCCAAGAGAATATGTGATAAAATTGAACACATCAACTTCCCAATATTGAGGAGGGAGTCTAGTTAATTCCATACAACTCGCACCAACATCACCCACCATTCAAGCAACCTCTATCAAGACCCCACTTAGATATCTTTCCAATCATAAAACCCATTTCTCTAACCATGATGATAGTAAGACCTACCAAAGGATCAACATTCATATCCTTAAGGAGAGTAAAATGAAGTTGTCTTTGTGATAGAACCTTAGGCTACATATTTAAAGTACCAAGGATGAGATTACTTAAAGCCTTAGTTGCCTCAAATGTTTTTATGGAAGCATTTGTTGGTCAGTTAGAAAATGTAAATACTATACTTTGATATATCCAAACTTTCATAAGGTTCATCAAACTATTAGGAAGGTCAATGTTGATATCCTCCTCCACACTCTCAAATGATCGATTATTTGAAAATTTTATGATATATCTGATTAAGATGACAAAGGTAGGTATTAGGATTTCATGGAAGTTCGGTTGGTGAAGCTGAGAGGAAGCCAGATTATGAGGAGCCACTCTTTAAAGATGGATGTTTGAGCTACTGAGATATCTTAGACAATATAGTAGTATAGGGGGATGGGATCAATCTAATTTTCTAGTTGTATGTCTTAAGTTTTCTTGGATAAGAGGTTTTCTTGGAGTCCATCTCTAAGAAAGCTAGTTATTTTAACAACAATAAGTGTAGTCACATGCATGTCCTTGTATATCCACTTCTTCAATTATGTATTTATTAGAGTTTCTCATTGCCTCAAAGGATAAGAAGGACAAGCACTTATGTGGTTCCCTCCTATATGACTCATCAGTATGCTTCTATGGAAGGGTATGGGTGATATAGATTAAAATTATTAGGTATTCTATTCTCTCAGAGTGAGTTGGATGGCTCACAATAAGATTGTGTGTATTGTTGCATGTTGAACATTTCTTATTACCCCTCATATTACCTGAAGAAGAAGATTTGTTTCTTTCTATATGCCCTTTGGTTTTGATGTTGTTGTTTCCTTTGTTATAGTCTTGTTTAGAAATACCTAGTACTTTGCAATCAAATGCAAAACTTCCCTAGCCTCTTCATACCATACATTTTTGGGTCTTCGTAACCAAAGTGGTGACAGAAGAAATGGGCAGTTTGTGGACTTTATGTCAGACTAAGAGAGAATTGATTTTGCATTGATATTTTTATGTGGAGGGCCAACTAATTACAGATAATATTGAAAATTACTTTAATGTGAGTTTTTAATATTAATAGGTGCACATATTGTTCCCTGATCATATGAAACCTCAATCATCTTTTGTTTTCCTTTTGTATCCATATGTATACTGTGTTTTGTATTTTCCTTATGTTGTTCTTGTTGGTTTCCACCTTCTTTTCTTCAACGTTTTCTATGATAATTTTGGTGTTGGTAATTGTTTTCTTGTATATACTTGAGTGGGACTAACCTTTTTGTTGATATAAGCTTAAAATACTACAACAAAACATAGTAAGAGTCAGGGTTAAATACCTAACCACAAATGTATGAAACCTTGAAACAAACTTATTGCTCACATACTGGACCTAACCTTTGTTCCTTGAATGGAGGCACAATGAAAAAAAAATTATACTGAGGGCCATTCATGAGTAGAAAGATGTTAAATTCCTAATTATTTCAACCAAAGGGTACATCAATATGGCCTTGAGTATAAGCCTTTACTCAAGATTGAACATTCAGGATAAATTATATTATTTTATAGATGTGTGTTTTATATCATTACATTTTATATTATGAATGTACAATCAAGACCTTTTCACAAAACTACACACCAATTTCCAAAAGTAAGTCATATATTTATATATTAATTTAAAAAATTATTATTTTTTTCACACCTGACTCAAAGAAGACACAAATGAATCTTATTCTTTTACACACAATGGGCTGAACATTTATGTTAAATTGTATCAATCAAATGTGATTACATGGGGATAACTTAAAAAATATAGATTTACGTCATTTGATTCACATAGAATCTATGTACAAGAATTTCCTACATGGTATTACACTCCTCACAAAGTATTGTCCAATCCTCTTAAAACATTAACTGGATCATAGTAATGAGATGAGTAATTACAATCACTAGATATTTTATTCTTATAACCATAAGTTATAATCTAGAAAACATAGAGAAAGGAATATCAAAAATGGGCAAGACACTTAGGAGTAAAGTTTGGATAGATGAATCAAAGACATCAAACAAAGATTAGAGATAACTATATGATAAAATATATGATTTACTTTTTGTTTTCCTATATTTGTAACATGGACACAAACTTGACAGTAGTTGCACTACTACGAGTCATAATCACAACTCTCATATTTTTCATTACAAATATATTTACATGATATGAGTATCTTATGTAATATATTTACATTTATGAATTTGTATTTCGTTTATGTCAAATAAAAAACATGATACTTGGTGTGTTTGATTTCCACAATTGTTTTTTATTAAAATTTTATGAAGCAATATCAGTGGACCACCTAGTTATGAACGAGGCTTAAGTCTTTTAGATGCATGGGATAATCTGAACCAAAATACAAACTATATAAGAGAACTTATCAAGTTGGCACAACCATCTAAAATAAGAACGATCATCGCTTCCATTGATAAGAAATCTCATCTAATAAACTCTATCACACAAATGTAAAAATTTGAAGTCATACCAGACACTATGTCCATATATCATTATTCGGTATCCTCATATTTTCATAAAATAGTCAGACCTGAGGCATCATACCTCAGGATGGACATCATAAGTCGATGTTGGAGATATGTGTTACGGGCTACACAAGATCCTATTTTTATGTGATTGAAAATTATAATATGTACACCTCAATTACATCTAATTAAATACTTATTAAGAAAGACAGGTGTGCAACTTCGGTATAAGGGATGGAGAAAAAAATATAAGAAACTTGAATCTTACCTAAAATTGAACCCACTTTAGTGATTTAGAGCAAACAATTCACCTTAGACAGATCTATTCTTATTAACATTCTTAGTTTATACACTGTTTTCAACACAAGAAACCTCCATCCATGCGTTAGTGTACAAGAGAAATTGTTTCTTTTTTATAGTATACACACACCATCTACATAAACACCTATCGGTTAACAACACTCAACATGATAAGAGGCATGCTATCTAGATCTATTTTGAAACCTATAAGGAAACCCCACCCACTCTCCACCGCATATTTGAAGGTATAACAAATAAAATACGTATTTTATTTGTTATACCTTCAAACATATTTTATTTGTTATGCCTTCAAATATGCGGTGGATAATGAGTGGGGTTTCATTTTGGATTCCAAAATAGTGTCCACTTAGCATATTTCATATGATAATATAGAAAATAGAAAGATGCGTCTAGTAAATTTTATAGGTACATGTTGATCCGCTAAGTGTTAATAATGGGAAAAGAAAATTGGATTAAGAATGATGGTATGAAAGAAAATATGCAAGGATATAGGAGTATATGCTGAAATAATCACTTTGAAATGCGGAAAAGGGAGAAATAATATAACAATATCTTACAATATATCATCACAGAAAAGGAAGAGAGAATAAAGATAAAAACTAGGTTAGAGGCCTAGCGGCTTGTTGAATGTCATTGACAGAGGCTGAAGAAGGCAAACTAAACAAGGGTGAAGCAGGGAGGAGGGTCATAAACTACACGGAGCCTGAGTAGTGGTGATGAAGATAATCGAATAGTGTGCATGTGAGAAGTTGGAGAAGCCAACAACAGGCAGTGGAGGCATGCAACCAACCAACTGTGTAGGGTGCCAACTGTTAGGAGAGTAAATAGGGTGTGGCACTGGGAAATAATATATAATCAGTAGATTATATTCAAGGATGTTTTTGTTTTCTAGAATCTCTTCGTAGAAGTTTTCGTCAATCTGAAGCCGACGATGTGAAATTTTACCTGATGAAGATTATGTTGTTCTACCGTAGCATTGATATGATGTGTTAATTGTTAGATGTAATGTAACCTTAAATGGTCAGATCGTTCTCGTTCATGGACAAAAACAAATTTAAGTAATGAACTGTCCTTATATTCAAATAAATAAGAAACAAAAAGAGATCGACTTGGTTGGCTTAGGATTGCACCTATATGCATGCTTAAAAGTAAGTTTGGTCTTATGCTCCACTACAACATTGATCGCAGAAACCACTATCTAGGTCACAGAATCTCTTCAATGCTTAGTTCTTACAAGAGAATTTTTAGGAATATGAATGAAGACCCAATAAGAGAAGATAACCAACAAAAAAATAAAAATGCGACTAGCCCAACCATTTGCTGCCTGATAGAGCGCTTTTCTCTTGGGCACAGAAAGATTGTGAATAACGGTGGCATGCAGGATGTTAGCCGCAATGAGCATTGTAGATCTTGAGGAGTATATAGTGGCCTAATCAGGGTTCAATTTTGCTGTCCCAGTTCTTGTTGTACTGGGGCTGTCCCACCAATACCCGAGTGACGCGTACTCTGCTAGGCTGAAGCCTAGCGTAACCCATAACACGTGATTCCTGGGCATGATTTCCTGCTGAACGCGAATGGATTGACTCAAAGTGGTAACATCTTAACTAGCACTAGGAATCTATCAACTCAGAACACGAGCGAATTGAAGCTTCCATACATTTACCAGCAGCCGATCGTACTGGCATGCATGCAGAGGCGGATACATTTGCAGTGATAATTATAGATTTCCTTGTCAGGCTTCAACAGCTTAGCATCAGCGAATCAATGTCGTTTGTGGTAACTGCTTAGCTCCAACCATCGACGACTCTGCGTTTAGTTCATCTCAGAGTGGCCGTTGAGTTCAAGTGAACCATTGTTGATCTCCAGAATCAATGGCCTCTCTCCGTACTACTGGTATTAGTGTCAAGCTTCTCCGGCAGTATCTCCAACCTGTCAGCATGGTTGTCTGTGAAGCTCCACCGGCCGATACGCACGGCAGAGTTTTCTTTCTTTTCTCCGGCTCAGTGACCCGGGCTGGAGAGTTGCTTCGACGCGTTCGACTTGAATGCCCGGTTACTCTAGACTTCCGCAAGCAGAGTATGTGTCACTCGGGGATTGGTGGGACAGCCTCGGTACAGCAAGAGCTGGGACAACGAAATTGAACCCGCCTAATCACATAGACAACAGAAAGGAAAAAATAGATAAGACACACCAGATGTTAAGCTTTTATAATACAAAATCTCCATGTACCAAGAAATCGATCAAATATGCATCTACCATCTTATTGTGGTCGGCGTCTTGTATGAATAAAGAAAGAGACGGAGATGCTAGATGCCATACAATTTATCCATCTATTGTCGAGTAGCCGCAGGCCCGAAGTTAAAATTTGATCCTCATCCTTACACTAGTATATTTTTTTTCCTTTGGTATCACTTTTTTTAACGTTAATTTTTATAGGAAACATATGTTATAGGCCTATAATGTTGGTTGATATAACAAAAATATCACTACTAGTCAAGTCTTGTTGATTAAAAAAATGTGGGTACTACTTTTACAATAAAACAAATTTATTTTTGAAAAATCGACGTCTAAGGTAGCCGGTGAAATTTAATACTTTAGTAGAAAGCTTTGATATAGGCATGTTGCTTCAGTTATAATAAAACTGATGACAAAGCATTCACGTGAAATAAACTTTGCCCCCAAAATGACTGTGTTGTCGATTTCTACTAAAGAAACCAACACCGTATGTCAAGTACACTGCAAAAAGTATTGTTTTCAAAAATTCAGTATCGTCAATTTTTTTCTAAAAGAGCTGACGACAAAAAGTTTTCGTCACTTGCCCCGCAAAAATTATTCCCCCCCAAATTGTATTATGTCTTCAATTTTGTGGTAGAAATTGTGAGGTTGACATTTTTTATTAGAGATAAGTACACGTGGCATCATTTTTTGTAGGAAAATTGACGACGGAGATTGACCTAAACCGTTAGATTTTTTTATAGCAACTGAAGACTAAAGTCCTAGCAAGGCTGGGATTTTTGTTAGGGATAAGTACATGTTGTTGACTTGAGAGTTATACCATTGCCCATATTTTGATAATGATCTAACCATTCCATTCCTATGTATCTAATATGTATGTTCAAGATTGATTTCAGGCTCTAGGTACATGAAAAGGATCAGATTATACAAGCCCTAGATTGTTCAAGTTCAAGTCAAATGTAATGCAAGTGTGCATTGGGAAACCACTCTAAATGACCTTAGATTATTTTTGTAATCACTTTTATTGATGATATGACTTGCAACTAAGACGAGAAAAATTAGGGACACTTAATTCCAAGGTTTAATCACTCAAATGTCAATTTAAAAAATTTGTCACAAGCTATTTATCAGTCGAGTTGGAAACTCGACCGATCCAGTGATGGATTTTCTAAAGATGATCCATCATTCGAGTTTCACACTCACAGAACTTGACTTACCGACTCACTGAGAAAAATTGATTTTAGCTCATCGGTCGAGTTTCAAACTCGACCGATAGTTTGAAAATTAGTTTTTTCATTTAGTGAAGTGTTCAAGTTACCTTTATTAGAACTCGACCGAATGTACTATATAGAAAATGAAGAAAAAGTGATTATAACCATTGTTGAGTTGTTTTGGGCAAAAATAGATATGTTGTAACTTGGAAAATGGCCATATTTCGACGTTAAGTGATCCCACACTCAATGGAGCACCCCCATCTATAAATAAGACCCCTTGGAGTTCATTCTAAGTTTGCTCATTCATACTATTCTAAGTCCTTACTATAGTTGAGTGTATTGTAACTCCTTGAGCCCCTTTCTCTCTCTAGTTTACACTTCATTTCGTGATTATGAGTGGCATAGGACAGTTATAAGAGAGATACTTCCTTATGCTCGTAAAGATCTCATTCCATTCCATCTTCCCTATAATTTTCCTCCATGAGGCAAAGGTGAAGTAAGGTACTCTGAGTGAAGGTGGAGTTATTGATGTTCTTCTTCAAGGGTGAAGAAGAGGTGAAGATCTTCTCCAGGTGAAGGAGAAGACAAAGGCTAGAGATCCAAGAAGAGTAGGTAAACCCTTGAAGGTTGAAGACTTGTGCAAGAGTAGGTAAGACCTTGGAAGAAGGCTGAAGACTCTTGCAAAGTGGGTAAGTCCTTAGTAAGGTAGAAGACTCTTTGTGTTTGGATGGGTAAGTTCTTTGGTGGTCTTGTGTTGTAACTCTTATTTGTGCATATATAGAGAAAAGCACTTTCAAAGTCCTAGAGATTGACCTCTCTAGGTAGTAGACTGACTCTCTCCTAGTTTTGGACAGTGGAACCACTCTAAATGACCATGTCAATTAAGTGCTTTCTTTCATTTTCTCTCATCCTTACTATGATTGTTAGTTCAAACTTCAAATTGCACTTAAACTATTAGTTTTGATTGATATAATTTGAAGGTCTAATCTATCTTGTGAGAATTTTTGAAGCTCTATTCAATCCCCCTAAAGAGCCCTAGATCCAACAATTGGTATCAGAGCTAAGGATCTTCTCCAACAATCTCTCATGAGATGAGAAGATGGGCGACAACCTACTTGATTCTCTCAACCTAGAGGGAGGCTTCTCCATCCATCCTCTAGTCTTTGATGGCACCAACTTCCTCTATCGGAAGAGGCGCATGTAATTCTACATTCAAGGCATTGAACTTTGACATGTGGAAGGTGATGGTCACACCATACAAGGAGCCAACCGGAGTTGTTGCAACATGGAGTGAAGTTGCACTCAAAGAAGCACAACTCAATACCAAAGCCATAAGCATCATCTATGCAACCCTTACCCCAACGGAGTTCAATCGGATCTCATCTTGGGACACCGGCTATGAGATTTGAGACAAATTATGCATCATCTATGAGGGCCCAAAGCAAGTCAAGGAGGCCAAGATCTACATGTTGAATAGCCTTCTAGAGAACTTCAAGATGGGAAAGAAAGAAGGGATTGCGGAGATGTACTCAAGCCTCAATGTCATCATCAATGGGCTGGCTGTTTTGGGTAACACTTTAGATAGAGGTGTTATCAACTCAAAGATCTTGAGGACTCTACCAAAGAGATGGGAGTCAAAGGTCACCTCCATTTAAGAAGTGAGGAGCCTTAGTGACATCCCAACCAAATATCTCATTGGAAACCTCCAAGCTCATGAGCCAAGGCTTGACAAGCAAGAAGAAGAAATCAAGCAAGAAGAGAAGAAAGCCAAGAAGAGTAAAGATAGTGCTTTCAAAGCACAAGTAGAGGCAGTCATCCTTCAACAACAACTTGCATGTCGAACTTCCCCTTCCTCCTCTAGTGAAGATGATTTCCCAAGTGAGCATGAAGCCAACTATATCAATGGAAAACACTTCAAGGAAAAGCAAGCCTCCTCCTCTACTCCTACATATTACAAGTGTGGACAAAAGGGGTACTACAAGAGTGAATGTCCCAAGTCAAGAAAGTCACACCACAAGGGCAGCTCAAAGAAGGAAGAGGAGTACAAGAAGGAGAGAAAATACCAGAGGAAGGACAAGAAGGAGAAGAGACATAAGAATGCAGTTTGGGAAGCTTCATCCTCAAGTAGATCAAGCTATGAAGAAGATGGAGAGTGCCACCTTGCTCTCATGGCCTCTACTAGTAAAGAAATTGGTGAGGTAACTGAGGTGAGATTGCATGATTTATCTAAGGAAGCTATTATTGACATGCTTATTTCTACCCATTCATCTTTTGCTAAATGTAAATCTAAAAGAAAATGGTTAGGAAAAATTATTGATGACTTGTATGCTAAACTTGAAATTCTTGAGCTTAATGAGAAAACTCATCTTGAGAGCATTGGTAACTTACAAGGGCAATATCTTGATCTTAAGCTCCAATACAATGGAGTTGAGGTAGGGAATGATATCTATATTAAGAACATTAAAACTCTTAAGGAAGATAACCAAAAGTACCAAAAGGAGCTTGAAACTCTTAAAACTGAAAATGTTGAATTAAGCTTCTTGTTGATGCTCGTAAGGATGAAAGAGATGTTTATCTTAAGGAAATTCAAGTTCTTAAATCTAAAAATGCTAGGTTGCTTGGTCAAGTTAATGATTCATCTTCTAGACCTATCTTGCCTAGAAATGATATTGCTTCTATTTCTCTTGAGAAAAAATCTTATTTGATTAAAGCCCTTTGTCTTGAGGCCGACCTTGTTCATGCTAGAGATGATATTGCTAGTTTGTCTTCTACTATCATATCTCTTAATAATTATAATCATAGATTAAGGGCCTCTCTATAGAAATTCCTCAAAGGGAAAAACTCCCTAAATGAAATCCTTGACCATTCTATCAAACAAAGTGGTACTAGTAGTTTGAGATTTGTAGGGGGAGCTCCAAAGGGCAAGAACAAAGCCAAAGGTAAGAAAAAGAGAAAGGAGACCTCTTTCTCTGTAGGAGAGTCTTCAGACACTAAGAATCCTATGGTTTGTTCTTATTGCAGGTGTGATGATCATTACTCTACTTATTGTGCTTACAATCCTAAGGGGACCAACCCAAAGATGAAATGAGTCCCCAATCTAACTCTGGATCCCAAAGTTTGAGTTGGGAACTGACATTCTCCTTTCTTGTAGGAAAAAGGAAGATGGATTGTTGATAGTGTCTGCACTAAGAATATGACAGGTGATATAAGCCACTTCAACAACTTCACTAAAAAGAAAGGAGGTTCGATCACCTTTGGGAGAACAAGAAAGGTAAAGTCAAAGGTGAGGGTGATGTAGGTGAATCCTTATGTATCAAGAATGTTCTCTTTGTTGATGGCCTACATCACAATTTAATTAGTGTTAGTCAATTATGTGACAATGGTTACCTTGTGTTATTTACTTCCTTTGAATGCTTGATTCTAGATTCCCTCACCTACCAAGTTATATACAAGAGAACTAGAAGTGGTAATCTTTATGTTATTGTTATTGACTATATTAAGCCTATTACTGGTAGATATCTAGTAGTCAACTCGAATGATATTTATCTTTGGCATCGTCAGCTTGGTCATGTAAATATGCATCAATTGAATAAGTTGAGCAAAAAGGACTTGGTCAAGGGACTTCCTAAATTGGATTTTGAAAAGGATGAGGAATGTCAAACTTGTACCCAAGGAAAGAAAACCAAGTCCTCCTTTAAATCCAAAGGAGTCCTTAGTACCAAGAGATCTCTTGAACTTCTTCACATTGATCTATTTGGACCATTGAGAACTCAATCACTTCGTGGCTCTAAGTATTGCCTTATTATTGTCGATGATTTCTCTAGATATACTTGGACCTTCTTTCTCATTTCTAAGAGTGATACACTTAATGTTTTCTCGAAATTTTGTAAATGAGTTGAGAATGAAGTCTCTTGCCGCATCGTTTCCATCTATAGTAATCATAGGGGAGAATTTGAAAATGATCTTTTTGAACATTTTTGTCAAGAATCTGGTTATGCACACAACTTCTTTCACCTCGAACACCTAAACAAAATGGGGTTGTAGAGAGGAAGAATAATTCTTTACATGAGATTTCTAGGACCATGCTTCTAGAGTATGATACTCCAAAGAAATTTTGGGCTGAAGCTGCTAGTACCACATGGTTTGTGCAAAACCGGGTTTTCACACATCCTTCTTTGAGGAAAACCCCCTATGGGCTATAGCGTGGTAGGAAGCCTTCTATAGAGTATTTTCATATTTTTGGATGTCCTTGTTTCATTTTGAATACAAAATATTCTCTCAACAAGTTTGATCTGAAATCTTACAAGGCTTTTTTTCTTGGCTATAACACTACTGGCAAGGCTTATTGAGTATTTAATGTTGAACTTGCTAAAGTAGAAGAATCCATAAATGTTAAGTTTATTGAGACTAATACCTCTATTCCCAAAAATATTTTTCCAAATGATGATGTTGCAAGTGAAGTGATTCCTATTCTAAAAGATCTCAACATCACCTAAAAGGGAAAAGAGGGGGTCATTCAAGAAGAAGAGAAAGATGAAGAGAAGAAGGATCCAACTCCCCGGTTTGTTAAGAACCACCCAAAAGAGATGATTTTAGGTGATCCATTTGAAAGAGTGAAGACACAAGCTGCATTCAACAAAGAACAAGCCAACAACGCCTTCATCTCACAACTCGAGCCAAAGAATTTCAAGGAAGCTCTTAGGGATGATGAGTGGATCCTAACTATGCAAGAAGAGTTGGAGAAATTTGAAAAGAACAAAGTATGGACCCTAGTGCCAAGACCAAGTGATAGGAAGATCATTAACACCAAATGGGTCTACCACAACAAGCTTGATGAAAGTGACAAAGTGGTAAGGAAAAAATCAAGGTTAGTGGCTCAAGGCTACAATTAACAAGAAGGTATAGATTTTGATGAAACATATGCACCTATAGCTAGACTTGAGTCCATTCGTATGTTACTTGCCTTTTCTAGTTGTAAAAACTTTCTTCTTTATCAAATGGATGTTAAAAGTGTGTTTTTGAATGGTACAATTGAGGAGGAAGTGTATGTTGAACAACCCCTAAGCTTTGAACGTTACAATTTACCTAATTATATTTATTTGTTGCAAAAAGCTCTCCATGGACTCAAACAAGCACCTAGATCTTGGTATGAGAAATTAAAGATCTTTTTGTTAGATCATGGGTATATCATGGGTAAAATGGATTCTACCTTATTTCTAAAGCACAATTCTAGCAATTTTCTTATCATTCAAATATATGCTGCTGATATCATTTTTGGCGGAACTAACCTTGATCTTTGTAAAGAATTTAGTGATCTTATGCAGAATGAATTTGAGATGAATATGATGGGTGAGCTCACATTCTTCCTCAGCTTTCAAATCAATCAAACAAAAGATGAAAACTTCATCAACCAAGGCAAGTACACAAGTGAGTTACTCAAGCACTTTGGGATGAAGAATACCAAGCCGATGGATACACCCATGTCAAACACCGCTAAACTTGGCAAAGATAAAGAAGGTGAGAAGGTAGATGAGAATCTCTATAGAGGTATGATCAGAAGTCTAATTTACTTAATTGCCTCTAGACCTGATATAATGTTTAGTTTTGGCTTGTGTGCTTGCTTTCAATTAAACCCTAAGAAATCACATCTTTTAGCTATTAAGAGGATTTTAAGGTACTTAGCCAAAACCAAAAATTTTGAACTATGGTATCCCAAGTCAAGGGACTTTACTCTTACTACTTATAATGATGTGGATTATGCAGGGTGCTTGATTGATAGAAAGTACACAAGTGGCACTTGCTTTCTCCGAGGACCTTGCTTGGTGTCTTGGTTCTCCAAGAAACAGAGCATAGTGTCATTATCAACCACTGAGGCTGAATATGTTACAACCAGGAGTTGTCGTGCCCAGGTTCTATGGATGAAGCAAATACTCCAAGACTTTAACATTCATTTTGATGCTTCTCCTATCTATTGTGATAATACTAGTGCAATTAACTTGTCATTTAATCCTATCTTGTATAGTAGAGATAAGCATATAGAGGTTCGACATCATTTTCTCTGTGATCACATTGCCAAGAAGGATATCTATATCACGCATGTAGACACGAAAAATCAGTTGGTGGACATCTTCACTAAACCTCTAGCTAGAGAGCAATTTAACTTTATTAGATCTAAACTACTCATAACTACTTTGAATGAATCTGATATGCCTTTTTCTAGTTGTCATCTATTTTATATGCTTTGCCTATGTTTTGATCACCATTTCTTTCTAATATGCTAAAATTCAATAATTCATGTTCTTTTTGTCTTATTTTCTCTTGTTTTTGTTTATTGTTTGCAAATGCCTATTTTACCACAAAATAGTACCAAATGATGAGTGATATGTGCCTAAGTATGTTCAAAATACATAATGGACTTCAAAAATAAATTTAATTAGCTCACTAATGGATAGAAATTAGGATTTTTAATTTTAGGTCGGGTTGACCATCGATAGAGTTGCCAACTTGACCGAACGGAGGCCGAGAGATTTTTAAAAAGAGCATATCAGTCGAGTTTCTGAGTCACAGAACTCGACCGATGAGCGGGTTGGACCAAACTTAAGATAGGTTTGATCAACTATTCTCCCTCTCAACTAGAGAAAAGTTGACCGATCCAACCTCTAGCTCCCTTAATCACTCAACCCCAGCTCCAACCTTCCTTTCCCTAGCACTAGTTCAACCTCCCTTTACCTTCCCCCTTGCTAGCCTAGGTTTATGGATGAGTTTTGGAAATGATTCCTTAGCTTTTGCTCTCTACTTCCTCTCCTTTTCATCTTTGTGGCATCCAATAGGAGGAAGAGGGTTGCCCTTGCTAATGCACCTTCATCTTCATCCAACTCTCGCTTGATTCCATTTGATGACACCTTCTTCGTCTCAAATGAGGCTCTAAATAGGTATAAGGAGCTCCTTCCCATGAACCCTTTCCCTTTTTGTGCCCTATTTGAGCCTAGACCACGAAGATAAGAGGTCATAGATCAAGTAGCGGAGTTGCTTTATGATCACCATCTCTCAGCCTTGGGTGTTGAACACGCATGCTATAACAATTCCATCACAAGAACCAAAGTCGTTCACAAATTCTATGCAAATTTGCATTAGAATTATGACACCCTCATACCCCCACCTAATACTCAAGTAGTCCTCACATCTATGATAGCCGCGAAGAAATTCCAACTCTCTGAAGATACCTTGAACATCTTCTTTTCGGGTACTGAAGTGACTGACACCTGGTGTAAAGACTATCCATAGTACTTTGACTTAGTTGAGCCTGAGGCCTTCTACAAGAAATATGATCTTACTCTCCTTGATATTCATAATTTCTTTAAGAAAGCCTCAAATCCTATATAGTAAGAAGTGCACCCTTCCCTCCTTTGCCTTGTACCTCAAGAGACACATCCTTGTCCTAGTTGTAAACTGCAATATTCACCCAAAGAAGAATCAGACTGAAATTACAGAAAACACTACAGTAATCATGTATTATCTCTTGAAGAACATTAGAGTCAAGTGGGCGAGATGTGTTCTCCATCATATGACCTGCTTTGATCAGGTAGGAACACCCGTGGTACCCACCCACCCTACCCAACCCTGATATGTAGTCTATTCCATCTTTCCACTAGAAAATCTCTTTTCCATGACCTTCACTACAAATCTGCCCAGAAAGGAGTTTGTGTCAGTGAGACCACTCTTCAGAAGTTTGTCCCCATCCTATCCTCCACCACACCTGGAGCCTCTACCTCTACCAGAGAATCTTCACCACCTCGTCCTACCTTACCTGCCCGTGCCTCGTTCCATGTGTCAAATGAAACCCTTATGGGCTACATGATGCATCAACATGCATATAACCTTTAGGTTCAAGAGAACATGTAGTAGGACCTATGTTCCATCTTGTCTAACATGAACATGTCCTTCACACACCCCTACCCTACCTACCAGCCCTACCCAGAAGGTGACTATGCATCCATTGCATATGATAATTTATACCCTGCCTCTTCTCCTGCACCTTCAGTTGCTACACCCTGTTCCGCCGGTAGATCTAACCTTGGTGTGCTGCTTCTGCCAGCTAGCCCCTTGGCCCCTCTGCTTGCTAGCCTCATTAGTTCTACTCCTTTCTTCCTGTAGACCAATGAGCTCCATGCTCATGGTATGTCTTGGGGATTAGCAGAATGCACATTGGCCTAGTTGTGGTTTCGGTCCATCTGCTGATGAAGAGATGACGGACCAGGCTGATGAGGAGGCTATTGATGAGGAGGCTGATGAGGATGATGGTGATGCTTCTGATGATGGCTCTGATGGCTTTGCTGGTGACTCTGGTAATGAAGGTGATGATGTTGCACCTTCAGATAGAGATGACGACTACGAGCCTGAAGCCTCTGATGTTGATGATGTTGTGGATGTTGTAGGCATAGATGACCTAGATGTTTAGTTGTTCTAGTTTTTAGTCTAGTTGCGCACATGTTCTAAGCTGTACTATTTAATCATCCATCTTTAATCATTTTCACTTGTAGTAGTTTTCTAAGAAATTACTTTCTGGGTTGTCATCTTAATCCTTTATACACTTACTCTTTGATTTACTACATCTCAAGAGTTGGTGTCATGTTTTATCATATTTTGATTATGAATTAGATTGGTTGTTTCTATCATCTCTATTTAGTATATGCCTTGAGATTGCATGTTGTGCATGTATGCTTGGTTGTGCATAGAGATGACTTGTTTTGTGCTCTTCTATCCCCCTTCCTTTTTGATAATGTCAAAAGGGGGAGAGAAATTCAATGTTTGAATCTCAGACATATTGTTTTTATTGATTATGTGATCCTTTTCTTGCTTATGATATGCTTTATCGTGTGACTCGCTAAAGGACCATATAGCATATATGTCATGTTGCTTTGTGTAGGTACATTAACTATGTAGGTTAGGGTAAGCATAGATTGTGAGGGAGAAACTCACATTGTTCAAGTCTTCAATCCCCTTACAATCCACAAGGCAAAGGTATAACTTTAAATATTCTTTTCAATATGATTGAGGAATGGTTTGTCATTATCAAAAAGGGGGAGAATGTTGACTTGAGAGTTATACATTGCCCATATTTTGATAATGACCTAACCATTCCATTCCTATGTATCTAATATGTTTGTTTAAGATTGATTTCAGACTCTAGGTACATGAAAAGGATCAAATTATACAAGCCCTACATGTTCAAGTTCAAGTCAAATGCAATACAAGTGTGCGTTTTGGGATATCACTCCAAATGATCTTAGATGGATTTTGTAATCATTTGTATTATGATTTAACTTTTAACTAAGATGAGAAAAAATTAGGGACACTTAATTCCAAGGTTTAATCACTCAAATGTTTATATAGAAAATTTGTCACAGGCTGTTTATCGGTCAAGTTGGAAACTCGACCGATCCAGTGATGGATTTTATGAAGATGACACATCCGTTGAGTTACACACTCACAGAACCCAACCGACCGACTCACTGAGAAAAATTAATTTTAGCTCATCGGTCAAATTTCCCAGAACAAACTCGACCGATAGTTTGAAAATTAGTTTTGTCATTTAGTGGATCAATCGAGTTATCTTTATTGAAACTTGAACGAATGTACTGTATGGAAAACATGAAAAAAAAAATGATTATAACCATTGGTGAGTTGTTTTGGGTAAAAATAGATCTGTTGGAACTTGGAAAATGGCTATATTTTGACCTTAAGTGATCCCACACTCAAGGGAACACCCCAGCTATAAATAGGACCCCTTGGAGTTCATTCCAAGTTTGCTCATTCATGCTATTCTAAGTCCTTACTATAATTGAGTGTGTTGCAACTCCTTGACCCCCTTTCTCTCTCAAGTTTATACTTCATTTCATGATTATGAGTGAGATAGGCCAGTTATAAGAGAGCTACTTCCTTGTGCTTGTAAAGCTCTCATTCTTTTCCATCTTCACTACCCCTTTCCTCCATGAAGCAAAGGTGAAGCAAGCGACTCCAAGTGAAGGTGGAGATGTTGTTCTTCTTCTTCAAGGGTGAAGAAGAGGTGAAGATCTTATCCAGGTGAAGGACAAGGCAAAGGATGAAGATCCAAGAAGAGAGGGTAAACCCTTGAAGGCTGAAGAGTTGTGTTGAAATATTCTTGAAAATTAAATACACATTATATACCTACTAGTGAGATTAGGTGTTCAAGAATGGGATAGATGGTACACGTCTCCTTAAATATGTAAACCCTAAACCATAAACAATAAACCATAATCTTTTAACCCTCATCTCTAAACCTAATATCTAAATCTTAATCTCAAATTACTTGATTCAATACTCATTTTCTCAGTGATCATAGAATAGAATGCTCATGGATGTCCATTTCAAATTTTCTGCACTCCAGAGTTTGATACTAGTGTTGATCAATTTATAAGATTTATGAAGGAATATAGAAAACAACCTGGAGATAGGTTCTATTATCCATGTAGGAATTGTAGAAATAAATTAAAAGTCAAAACTATTGAAGAAATTAAAAGCCATGTCATGTGCAACGGGATTGTACAAGTCCATACAAAATGGTAGTGGAATGGAGACATTTCTATTATGAGATCAGTAGATGTGGATATAAGTACTTGTGTTGAAAAAGAATTTTTCAATGATGACATAGATGTCAATGAAATAATTCCAATAGAAATGGTTGATGTGATGCAAGCTAGTTGTGAGGTAAATCTTACTGATCCACCTTCCTTATTTAGAAACATTTTGCATGATGTTGAGATACTATTAAACTTAGGTTGTACTCACTTTATGAAGTTGAGCATTGTGTTGAGATTGTATACTCTAAAGACTAAGAATACATGCAGTAACAAAAGTTTCATGGCTCTGTTATCTTTATTGAAAGAAATTCCTCTTGAAGGCAATAGCTTCCAATCTCAATATACGAATTAAAAAATATTTTTCCCAATAGGAATGGTTTCTAAGAAGATACATGCATGCTTGAGTGATTATATGTTATTTCAAAAGGACTATATTGATTTAAAAGACCGTCCTAAATGTCAGACGTCAAGATAGAAGATGATGACTTCGGGTAAGCCAAAACCTGGCTCTCCTACAAAGATGACGTGGTATCTACCTATAATACCACGGTTTTAATACTTATTTCCAATACCATGGATGTCTATAATTTATCTCAGTATGTAGAGGTAAAGAAAAACTATGATGGCATCCTACTACATGTATTTGATTCCCCATAATGGAAGAAAAATGATTTATTGTACCCTAAATTTGGTCAAGAAGTCTGGAATATAAGACTTGGGATTTGTACTGATGGGATGAATCCATACGACACATTAAGAAGCTAACATATCACTTGGCCTGTTATGATTGGTATATAGAATCTTCCTTCCTAATTATTTATGAAAAATAAGTATGTCACGTTGCCCTTGTTAATATCAAACCCCAAACAACTTGGCAATGATATTTTGTTTTTCTTGAACCTCTACTTGATGACTAAAAGAAACAGTGGGAAGAAGGTGTAATGACCTATGATGCTTTGTGTAGAAAGACATTTTGTATGTATGCCATGTTTTGCACTATTAATGACTTTCTAACATATGGGAATTTGTCTGTATACAATGTAAAAGGATCCAAAGCATGGCTTGTATGTGAGGAGAACATTGATTCAATATAATTAAAACATGGCAATAAGACTTTATATCTTGGTCATCAAAGATTTCTTTCAAAAGTGCATCACTATTGAAGGTTGCACAAAATATTTAATGGATCGAATAAGGAGCAAAATGCCCCTAAACCTATATCAAGGGAGGTCGTTTATGAAAGAGTAAAATACTTTATCAATGCATTTGGTAAGAGATGACAATGTATTATTCCTACATGGAGTGAAAAATCTTTATTCAAGAATAGGTCAATATTCTAAGATCTTCCTTACTGGAGTTCTTTGGCAGTTAGCCATTGTATCATTGTCATGCATGCTGAGAAAAATGTATGTGATAGCATCATTGGTACCCTGTTGAATATACCAGGTAAGACTAAAGATAGCATTGAACCAAGAATGGATCTATGTGAAATGGGTATAAGGAAATAACTAACAACAAAATTTAGTAGTGATTAGAAAATATATTTACCTCTGTCTTGTTACACATTGTCTAGACAAGAGACGAGAAACTTTTTGTGAGTGCTTACTTGGTATTAAGGTACCACATGGGATACTTTTCCAATATGCATATATTGGTATCAATTAAGGATATAAAGATGATAGGTCTTAAATTTCATGATTCTCACACTCTAATGTAGCAAATATTTCTCGTGCTATTCAATCTATATCACCGAAGCATGTAAGGTTTGCAATCACCAGGCTTTATTTCTTCTTCAACACTCTATGCAACAAAGTTATTGATCCTGAGAATCTTGATAAGTTGCAAAGAGAAGTGGTTATTACCCTATGTCAGTTTGAGATATATTTTCCTCCTTCATTCTTTGATATCATGGTACATATTGTTGTCTATTTAACTAGAGAAGTGAAAATGTTGGGTCCAATTTTCTTGCAATGGATTCATCTTTTTGAACAGTACATCAGTATTTTTAAAGATGATGTTCAAAACCGTCATCAACCTGAAAGGATGTATTATTGAAGGTTGTGCGGTTAGGGAGGTTATGGACTTTTGAAATGAATTTTTGAGTTGTAATGAAGCTCATGTCAATGAAAAGAATATTGATCCCTATTTCAGCAAAGGGACTTTAGGAGTGTGAGTGAAATGAGCTGTGTGAACAAAAACACTTGTATGTTTTACACAATATTGACAAAGTGGAAATTTATCACACGGAACATACCAATTTTATTAATACAAAATATCCTCAAGCTAGCACAATATGTCTTTCTAGAGAGCATAACAAGACATTTATTAGGTGGTTTGAAGATAAAGTCTTCCATCAACTATCTCAAACACCAAATAATATTGTTGAGAATATCAAATTGCTCACCTTTAGATAAAAAATGATTGTTATGTCTTATGAAGGGTTTGACATAAATGGATTTTCATATTACACAAAATGTCAACATGATAAGAGTTTCATCCAAAATAGTAGGGTCACCCTTCAAGCATCTTCATGTATTTTTCTAGTGCAAAGGATAAGAGTCCACATGAAGCTAAACTGTCATATTATGGTTTCATTGAAGACATATGGGAGTTTGAGTACACAGATTGCAGAGTTCATGTCTTTATATGTAATTAGGTTGATAACAATAGAGGAGTTGTAGTGAATGAATTGGGTTTCACATTAAAAAAATTAAAAGATTGTTGAGAAGGGTGAACGATTCATAATGACATCATCGGTGAAGCAAGTATTCTACATTGATGATCTTAAAAATGAAAAATAATACATCGTTCTTCATGGGAAAAGGTAGTTCATTATGGATCCTGTAGGTAAAGAATAGTACTATGACAAGTATGATGACTCTAGTCCACTCTGAGTTGGCTTGCCAACACCAAATTTTGAAGCAAACACTTACTTAAATATGCATGGAGTTCACACAGAAGGAATATTAACTGATCAAAGATCCAACCAATACTAGAGGCATGCATTTTATTTTTAAATTGATAGATTTCCATTTTATATTCTTTATTACAGTTATATATGTTTCATAGTGAAAATTACACGTTACATTCTTTATCATTTAAAAAATTCATTATTTGACTATTTTTAGATGGCATCTGACCATGAGGTTGAGCACCATGATGATTTGCATCGTGAAGATGAGAATCATGTCGGTTTAATGTGTATTGTTTTATTACATAGATGTGCATTTTACATTCTCTAACACAATTATTATATCAGTGTGCATTTTACACTCTCTATCACTTACAAGTGTTTCTTGACAAATTTAGGATGAGCATCCTGAGGATGTGAACCCTGAGGCTCTTGATGGCTCTACAGAGGAACAACATGGTTATACACATAGAAGAGGCATCACCATCATGAACAAGTTAGTAGCATAAAGGGTTAAAGTAATGAAGCTGGATGTTGACTTTAATGATGCATGAAATCCAATTAGAAAGGATCACGGTACTTTTGTGCAATATTTGTGAGTTCTTACTCACTGCTAAGTGGATATAACAATAGAATCATGGTATAAATTTGATCCTTCTGAGAAATACTACATATGGAAGGAGTTGTGTGTGAGGTATTCTATTTTTTAAAGATATTCAAAATTCAATTTTTATAAATATGTCATTAATTATATAAAATTTTATTGAGCATCTTTGAGCTTGATAAAAACTGCATTGTAACATGATGATGGAACAGTGTGAGAGACCATTAAGAAATTATGATACAAGTCTGACATGAGAATACATGATGTGCAATAAGAAGAAGTTCACTACTGAGCAATGGGCCTATCTTGACCCGAAGGTATGGGAAGTGTTTGTTGCTTCAATACAAATAAATGAATTTAAGGTATTAAGCCTCCTTTATTTGTACATATTATTCTTAATGGCTAAGCAGATGAATTCAATATGTTTCATAATATATTATGTATTTAAAGTATATTGTTATGAATTTTATGCATAATTAACATATGGTTTGGATTAACCAGGCTTTACATGATGCTCAAAAAGAAATGTGTGCAAAGAATGTGCACGATTACAACTTGGGTCCATGTGGCTACAACAAGCAGACGCAAAAGAAAATGGAAGTGTCTTCTTATGAGCAGCGTACTCCTAATTCTGATGAGTCGTATACTACTCCTGAACCTTTATTTTGCCATGAGGAGTAGATAGTTGCAAGGACAAATCAATCTAGAAAAATACCCAACCTCACAATCGTCGAGGTAGTTGGAAAATGGTAAGATTTAAATATGCATACTATATGTTCCTCTTTTACCTTGATTGCCAATTGTTACATTTTACTTACTAGTTATGATTTATGATGATTATTAGGAGCTCTATGAGAAAATAAAAGAAGGAAAGTTCATCCCTGAGGGCCAAAGTGATTAATTAATGGTTTCTCTTAGTACTTTAGAGCATCCTGGTCATGTTGGATCCGTTGAGGCTAGTGTCGGTATAAGATCCTCTTTTGGGTCATTAGAGAAGCACAAATCTGTCAAGAAAGGAGGATTGTCACAAGAACGTGTACAAGACATGATTACAAAGGGAATAAAGGATGTAATGAAATAGTATCATGCTTCTCATTCTCTAATTTCTTAGAGAGTACATGTGTTGCTCCGCTCTTCATATGAGGTGGACCCCCTTGTGGTAGAGGTGGTTGGGAGTAATCTCATAGACCCTCTAGCTAGCACACTTGGTGTAAGTCTTTTTGTAATATAATAATCTTTCAGGTGAATTTATAATATGATTACTTCTTAGGAGTATATAACTATATAAAAATTTGTAGGGGTTGAGTCTATCTCATCTTTTACTAAAAGAATATGTTGTCGCACTAGATGAGGCTTACCCACCCCTTCCAAGTGACATGATTCATGGTCATCAATGTCCTTTGATGTGGTTCATGTGTCTCTAAGGCTTGTCTATGGTGCTTGAAAATATACACCACTACCACATGCCCACCCTGAGCATGAGATGATTGGTGATGTAGAAGGTTGCATGGGTGTGTATCCCAAAGCAGTACTTGTCTACACTGAGGTAAGAAAAATTGTATTGTTTTTGTATTTGTGATTCTTTTCTACTTATGTATATAATTGGTAATTGATATGAGAATATATATATGTGTGTATATATATACATATACATATATATATATGCTAGTCATAGCACCTAAGAAACCCCCTATAGTTCATCCTCTACTTCCTCCTCCAGATACTCAATTACCTACTTGGATTGCAAAGGATCTATCTGACTCGCTAGGTCCTAGGTGCAGGGGGTTATACTATGGATAAGAAACTTAGAAGAAGGGTCGACTATGATGGTCCATATTAAGGAAGACACAATAGGTCAAGCTCACGATACTAGTGTACTCGTGCAAGATGTTGTGGAGTGATTTACTTATGCTTGGTTGAATACAACTGTGATAGAACTTTGGATATGGTGAGATATTATGACTAAATATCTCATTCTATATATATAAAAGTATATTTTGAACTACTTTCTTATATATTAATGCATGCATATATGTTTTGTAGCTACTTATATAGGATGTGTGGAGAGTTCGCACTAACCAATATGACATTTCTAGTTCCATCATTGATTAGCTGTGCAGATGAAGACCCAAAATATGTTACTAATTTCTTCTCTACTGCATTTAAATATTTTGGTAATGCAATAAAGAGTGTGATTATATATCCTTTCAATGTTGGCTAAGTTCAGAGCACTTTCCTTATAATTTTTACTAATAAATTATATTTTATTGTAGATTTTGAGTTTTATTTTGTTTTCCTACTATTCACCTAGTAATAATCATTGGGTGTTATTGGTAATTGTCCCTAAGATGCTAACCCTATATTATCTAAATCATTATGGTGAGAAAGTAGACATTGGGGGACACACAATGAAGAAGGCATTCCTTACGTGAGTAATTTTTATATTTATCAACGTATATTAATGTCTACACCATTAATTACAAGAGTATTTACTAATCCAATTAAATGTTTTACTTTAACTTGTAAGACTACAAAAGGATTAAAAAATACCGAGGAAAGACATATCAGAGAAAAAATCATTAAGGTGGAAGGGTGTTAAGGTAGTTTCCAATGCATATATGTGTCAACTATGCTTATTATTATTTGTTGGCATTTCACATAACTATAAATCTATAGTTCCCTATATAAGATAATGGTTGGACATACAGATACTACGTGATGTGATATATAGACCTAATATCAGATAGAAGACACTAGACGTCTATTATATAAAAAAGGTAATCTATATATAGTCTTGATCATCACAAGTATCTAGTCTCATTTGATGGTATGAAAAAATCAAATCAAACTCTAGAATTATATCATTCTCTTTGCAATTGTTTGACATGATAGAGTCCCATACAAAAGAAGAGTATAGATGAGATACGAGAAGAGTGATCACATGCCTTCATTAAGGAAGTCATCTTTGAATATGATTGGGATACAATATGAATTTTCTAAACCTTGATGTCATTTATTTTTAATGTACATGTGATGGTTATGACTTTTTGCAACTTTAATTTTGACACGAGTGAATTGATGGTGCATATGTGAATGATGTGTGTATATATGAATGTGTGTGAATGAATGTGAAGATGGATGAATACAATGAGAACTACATTGGTACATTTCATGAGAATGAAATTGGATAGTGGATCTAGTATGGTGTTTTTTTAAATGTGTGTGTGCACGAGAATGGAATGAAGTGTTGAAGAGAATGAAATGGAAGAATGAAAATATATATGGGTAGGTGAATTTTGTGTATGTGTTTGTTATTGTTGGTTTTGTTAACGTGTTGGACTTTTGTTAAGGTGAACACAGAATGGACTTGTAGTTCTAATGAACTGGAGGTTCTTCATCCTACTAAACAACCGAACAGTAGGTCTGTAGACCTATAAAAAAAACTTATTATAGGATTGATCCCATAGATTTTTTAGACGACCACCAATCACAATGTAGCATATGCTCCTCTCTCCTCTTAAAAACCCCATACCTAAAAAATGGAGAGAGAAACGTACACTATGTAATATAATAAAATTCTATTGGATCCTACCAAGTTATTATAGGATTGTCCGTATAATAAGTTTTTCCACAGACCTGTTATTTATGTGAAAGAATATTTGTGGCATTAGTTATTAGAAAAAAAAACCAACGTTACAGATCTGTTTCGTTGGTGTTTTAACCAATACCGACGACATGTCTACCCTTATCAGTTAAAACTTAACATGATAAGAAAGTACAACATTGATTTTGATGATCGGATTGATGTACCAGATTATCTGTGGCATTGATTATTTGGGGGGGGGATGACACTTTTACATGTGCCATTTTTTTTAACCACAGCTGATGACACATCTACCATTATCAGTTAAAACTTTACCTTAATAAGGAGGTACAATGTCAATTTCATGGACCCAATGATACAAAGCTATTATGTGACACTTTATCTCTTAGAGTTATCAGATGAGTCATCGATTTCTATTTTCGTAGAAACTAACACTCTTTATATCGTTGTTCCCAAAAAAATGACACAGAAGGTCCTTAGTTGTAGTGTCACCTACTTAGGTGTCGATAAAAAATTGATGTTATATGAGTAATTTAACTGACACTGAAGGTGGGATATGTACTAGTGTCAAGTCACTCTAACATTGTTGCATGCCTAGAGAATGGTGGTCTAGAGAATCTGACAAGTTGAAGAAGAATTATCCTAATTTGATGCAAGTGCAGAGAAGAAAGCGGGTGTTTCACATATGGTAGGATGTGATGGGAGGAGAGAAATTATTTCCTTATGGTTGGAGGTGGCCCATTGAGAAATGAGGAAGATGCTATTGGAAAGTGGAGGAAGGTGGGGGTTTAGGTGACCATGTATTCCTTACTTTATTTTCTTCTTAATAGAAATTGATTTAAGCTTGTTGTGCGTCTTCTATATGTCACTTTACATAAATGATTAAATTTCTTTAAGTGTTTTAGTGCTCAAGGTCCACGAATTTATGGTTAAGTTTAGTCCTTCAATAAAAATATTGTACTGCCCAAAACTTTTGTATCTGACCACCCAGCCTTGAGCCATAAGAAGCTATGTTGTAGTGAACCAATGCTATGACATTTTGTGTCATACTAATTAGATATGGATTTCAAAGTATTACAGGTTCAATATGAATTATGGTGTTGGAAGCCATAGTGTTGTTACCTATAACTAGACTTTTTCTATAATCTCTAGTTTTTGTAATATATATAAAATATTATGTGTAATAATTTCCTCTGTAGAGATCGTTTATGTCCCAATACAAAACTCTTGTGGTGGTAGTACATTTGTATCATCGATAAACCAGTCTATAAGTTGACTCACTAGCAATACCTTTCATCATACAATCATATTAGATATAACGAATTAGAACTTAGAATCCTACTCTATCCCATGATTAGAAAGCCAGTTAGGTTTGTTCTTTAGATGTGACCAAACAAGAATTAAAATTTAGAACACATTTACTTAATAATTTAATTATGTAGAAACGTGTAAATAAAATCATGAAATATATTACATATATTTTCTTTACTAACATGATGAGCAAATAAAAAAGAATAATTTGCATTGGAGTTGCAATTGTTAATTTCATAGTAATATTGTCACATAATTTAATTAAAATAGAATAAATAAATTAATGATGTTAACAATGTAAAAGGTGAATTTTTGTTCATAATAAATATATATAACTCATTTTGTAACAAGGTGACATCACCAGGACTTAATATAATGTTTTGATAAATATAAGGATAATGTGTGAAAAATAATATTGGTGCAATAATGCATAAAAGAAAATCTCAAAATTAAAATATAATGATAAAAATGTAATTCTTGGGTGCCAATTGGCTGGATTGTCAAGTTTCACATTGTTTTTATAATAATAACTATCTTAATTTTATTTAGAAAGGCTAAAAGTACTAAATAAATTACTAAAAGTCCCAAAACGATAAAATAAACTTCAAATTTGAAATGCACATACCAAATTTAGCCTATATGTAATTTTGCATCTAATTTGGACAATATCAAATACTCTAGTGTAATTTAGGAGAGAGAATGTACATTTAAGCCCAAAATATCAAATAATATGTTAATTAATGTCAAAAGAGAAAATTAATTATAGAATCATGGTCCTCATGTTTAGGTGTGCAAACTCAATTTGCAATGTTTATAATTTCTTATATGTTTTGGTGTATCCTAATGATCCCAAAATTTGTTGTGAATCTTGTAATCATTTACTAGATCTATGGTTAAGATTTTAGAAATTTTGGAGATCATTTGAATAATTATAAAATTCACATGTGCCAAAAATAATAGTTTTTGGAGATATTTTAGTTAGATGGCTAAAAAAAATTAGTTTTTGATGAAACTTAGTGGAAGGGTTGCTACGCTGGTATTGAAGTGTGATATAAACTTTCAGGCTAATCATAGCTTGTTTGATGGTTGAAAACAATTATACAAAAACTATACTCAAACTGAATTTAATGGTTCAAATCATATACATTATTTTGGTGAAATAATAAAATATTCATATCATGGTATTCCTTTGTCCAAATAAGATGAAAATTTAAAGGGACACTTTTGATTACAATTTTGATTTTTTCTAAATTTTAAAGAAATTGTGGATTCACCATCTTGTAGGTATGGGTTATAATAATGCTTGAAGTTATATGATTAAAAAATGATGTGATTTGAAAAATGTTTAAAAGTGTTCACGAGAAAATAAATTCGTAGTGAAGCATTGTGTTACTTTAATTAAGAATAAGTGTAAATTTGGTAGAAAAGGATTTACTTTGGAAATCATAATGATGTTTTGATGGTTTGGTGAAAATTAATGCCAATTATGACTTTTTACATATATTTTGTTAGGAGAATTATGTAGACCTCCAAAATATTTCGATTTTTCTCTCTTTATTAAATAGAGAGAGACATAGAAGTTTTATATAATAAAGATCTAGTAAATATTTCATAATGATGGAAGTTATGGATTTTTAAGGTTACAATATTTTGAAAAAGAAAGTATTGAGGTGTATAATGTTGTTTTAAAGACGTCAATTTAATTTAGTAGTAGGATGGTGGCAAACATAAAAATATGGTATAAAATATTAATATATTAATTACAGCAAGGAATCATTTTATGAGATACAAAACTTTTATTGCGGTAGAGAAGTTTCATTTTAAGAAAAATATATACATTTTCATGTAAAGAACTAATTACATTTCATAACATATGCCTTAGCAAAAAGTTGTTTGAATGGTTAAACCAAGTAAAAGTGAGTTTCTTTTATCACAATGTGCAATTAAATTATAAAGGAATTTGGACCACAATTTTTCTCCTCCAGTTATATAAACACACCCTAGTGCCTATGTCATGCACACAACGAACAACTTAGATTGCTTCCCCGACCCCTCTTGTGATTTTATCCCAAGATTGTGATGCCAACATGTTGTTGCAGCAAGATGGCATCTTCCTCTTGATCTCTAACTTAACACTCAAGTCAAGGTATGTTTGTATCCTCTATATTTTTATATTGAGCAGTTAAACCAAATTATCTCTCTGTTGATAGCCTACACAATTCCTTTCATCTGAGAAATTATTCCATGTGTAATATTCTACTTGATTCTGCTAATATGATGACCTTCTTCATTAGATTTTCTTTTGGCTCTAGATTGTAATGCTTTCATGAGAAAACCATAAATGATGATATGTACCAGTCTTGCCTACTTATGTGGTTGATGCTTGTTTTTGTCCATTTTTGTGATGATAAATTTAATTGTTCTACAAAAGACTACACCTTATACTTGCCTCCATATTTATTGTATGCTTTGTGATTCAGTAGTCCTAGAGTAGTGTAAGTACTTTGATTTTTTTGGGTTTTATTCCCTATTGAGTGCCCTTTCCACTCGTATTTTAATAAAGGAGCGCACCTTTCCACCCAAGGTGCGTCTTTCCACCCTTTACTATATTAAGAGTTTGGCAATTTGTCATTCTCTATCAGGTTTCAAGGTTGTGAGCCTTAGTCGTCATTGTTATTTATATTGGTCTAGTGATATGTTTATATTGCATGCATGCAGGTTAATATATGTTGATGGGTTTTGCGCCCAAAAATGTATATGTGCTTTTATGACACAATTTTTATGTTGGTTTGATGACAAATATTCTCCTTATTATCAAATTTTGAAAATTCTTGTTCCTTTATGCCCAGTTGGGTAGTCCTTTCCTTCTCCTTTTGCAAGCCTTGTTTATTTGACGTCCTTTATTCTTTATATTGCTCAATCCATATTTAGTGTGCATATACTAGTGTTTACTGATACATCAACTTTTCCCTTTCGTTGGTGTATGCTTCCAACCCCAGGTGTAGGACTTGGAAGATTGGACATGGTGATATGGACTTGCTAGGTGAAGTTCTTGGGGAGAGAGAGTTGAGATAGTTGGTTATCCCTCTACTAGATCCTTATGTTGTAACTTTCATGTAACCATACATGAAATATGATGATGTACTTATTGTAATCAAGTTTAAATTGAATATAGTCATGAAATTTTGTTCTGCTACTATACTTTGGTCTCTTTTTTAATATCAACATTTGAGAAGAAGAAAAAAAGTTATGTCTATTCGGGCATGCTTGTAAGTATGTTTGGATAGACAATTTTATTATCAAATTAAGTAGGGAGTGGATCCCTTATTGGGTCACACTCCTTACATCAGAACAATAGTATTTGTGATCAGAGTAAGATAGAAGGAGCTCTTTATGAGATCTATCCAGCCACCATGTATTCATGAGATGGTCATTGGAGTTCTAAAGAACTAAATTTACCTTAGAAAATTCACTAACTTGATCTTGATCCATCATGTATCGATGGTTTGGCAATGTTGTTGCCACTTAGATGGTATTTCTTGCTCATTTTCTTGACTGAGTAGCAGGTTGGAGATCACATGAGATATTTTTTCCTTTTAGTAGATGATCAATGGTCGATCTAGAGGATTCATTTAAATAACTACAACTCAAGCTATTGTTATATAAACAACTATCTAGGTTTTGGCCCAAGGATCTATGGCATTTGGTATTTGGTGAGTTATATAAAACCCATTGGGAATCAACATGCCTTAACTTTATTGATTTTGGTGTGATAATTTCATATGACTCACATGTTTCTTCTAACTTTTTAAAGATATAATGCCCAGATTTGGATGTGATAAGCTATAAAAATAAGAGTGACAAAAAGCGGTGGAAGGATCAAGGGGATATGGATAGAAGCACCAAACTTACCAAGAAGACAACTAGTCAAATGGCATAAAACTTACTTTATCATGTCATCAATGTGAGCAAGCACCTGACTCATGTCCTGATGCAAAAGAGAAAAAAACTAACTTGGAATCACCCCCAAAACTAACCATGAAAACCATGGGAAAATGTGACACTAAGGAGACAACTTAGTGTGATTTACAGAGGAAAGAGCCATTCCAACAATCAATCAATAGGATATGGTATGGACAAATGAACAAGCATATAGTACCATGTCTTTATGAAAGCACAACATCCCTAAAGGATGGACATAGATTGACATCCAAAGAGATAAATGATACTTAGTTGGAGGTGGGCAGTGGTATGCCTACATTTGAACTTTTTTGACACTAATATGATGTTATCTTATACAAAAACCAATCTATGAAAATATGTGTGGACACAAAAACTGTCAATACTTTAGTGATATATTTTTTGTCTTATATTGTTGTTGGAGTAAAGTGGAATAACGTGATTGATAGTACCCTTGTTTGAATCCTTTGATTATATTATGGATGAGATCATGTCAATGTTATTACACATTATTTGCAAAATGAGATTACGTGTAAACCACCCAAATATGTATTGGTATAGATGATGAAATTGTACAAATATGATAGTTCACATGACTAATTTTTTATCAATTAATGCATCGATCGTTTAGGTTGATCCATACCTAGCTTCCATATATTGATTGACTGTTTATCATTGTTTTCATAAAAGAATTAGTTGTGAAATATGTTTCATTTGTAGAATCAATGTAGAATGTATCACACTCATGATCAGTTCAATGTAACCTTACATGATGAAATCATAAAAGATAGACGTGATTATATCTCACTTATATATCTATTGAATGATGGTGAGTTAGGTTAATCACATTGAAAAATGGTTATATATATAACATATAGCTTTCCTATAGAGATATGATAATGGTTTTTATCCATTCAACATATATATGCATGTCACGATTAACATATTCTAATATTTCATTGTGAAATTTCTATCTTGTTGTAAGATATAAAATCTTTAAGAAACTAGTTTATTTGTATCTTATAGCACCAATCTCTCTTTGAAAAGCCTAATGCTTTGACGGTTGCAAGTAAGACAAGATTTCTCTATCTATAACACATATGTGCCCCATTTATTTCCTTGACAACTCCCCTATATCATGGTGGGTTGATGTCTTTGTTGGAAATGTTAATTGCATAACATGTAAAAATGAGATGATTCAAGGATGATGCTTTATTTGTTTTTTAATAACTTTTCATTTGTGATGATGAGAGGTCATACCCTATCACAGATCCAAAAGAGAGGCCTTTATTTGTTTCTATAAACCTTCACTTTAGTTGCTCCAACTGGGGTATTCAACATGCAACATGTGGCTAACAAATTGACTAGGCTGACTGGTTGAACCAACTGATAAGTGCAATATGAGAGTTTGTAATAATACAAATTTCATAGAAAATATAATTACTAAATAATTGAATAGTAAGGTTAAAAATAAAATAAAAAGATCAATGAATTATCTTTATCAAGCCCTCATTAGAACTTACCCTAGATAAGAGTTCCTCTATAGGCATGTACATGTCTATGTGCTTTCTCTCCCTACTTAGAATGTTTAAATCGAACTTCAACCAAGTCTCAATCTCTTAAGAGTTTATTTATAAACATGGGGCAACAACCACCAAGAAAGAATATTGCACAAATAGAAAAAGAGGTTTGACTTGGATATGACCATCACCAAACAGTGAGAGAGGTTAACAAAAAGTGTATCCACCTGAAACAAAGTAAAGGAATATTTAATCAATCAAAAGACTATTCTATCTCACATTTTCATAATTTTATGATTCAGAGTGCATTACTGGTTAAAGCATTCATTAAAAAAACTTATATTAGACCAGATTTAGTCTGGAAAAAGCATGTGTTATACTACATCTGATTGGATGTGCCTCCCCTGTGACCTATCAAGATGTGTATTATCAGCTATTATACGCATGTGACTTATGATTTAGCATAGTTTATTAAAAGATCGAATGCATGTTAGAGTGATATGAAAATATTATGCAACATATCTGAATACATGGCATGATAGAGTATACTTTAATTTTGTTACACAATCATATTAAAAGATACCAAATATCAAAGATCATTCTCTGAATCTTGAGTCCCAAGATTGGTCACACTACACATCAATAAACTAGTAGTTAGTCCTACTATAATAAACTAGCAGTTAGCCCTACTATTAGGCATAAATATTAGGAAAAAGAATTTAGCACACTTTTACAAAAAAAAATGTCAATATAACACACTTTTCAAAATATTTCTCAAAATAGTGCACTTCGTGTAGAACCCGTCACTTAAAGTGGCATTTTTTGTATCTGAGTTTGAAAAGTGCCACAAATAATGACATGTTTATTTAAAAATATAAAAAAAAATAAAAATAAAAAAATAAAAAAACGCCACACAAGGTGGCACTTTCATGTGGCGCAAGATATAAATGTCAAGTTGGAAAGTGCCACTTGTGTGGCGTTTTCCAATTTTTTATTTTTTTCAAAAAAATTATTTTAAAATAAACATGTCAATATTTGTGTGCTTTTAAATTCTGTATACAAAAACCTCCATATGAAGTGGTGTTTTCTGATCAAAGTGTACTATTTTGGAAATATTTTACAAAGTGTGTTGTGTTGATAAATATTTTTACAAAAGTGGGCTAAATTAGTTTTTTCCCTAGATATTATCTAGACTAACGGCTCAAGGATGGGATTCTGATTTGAGGAGTTATGTCCCAGTTATGAGATGTGGCTAGGTTGGGCTTTCTAGAAGGTTTTTCAGTATAACCATAGGGTTTGTAGTCTCTTTTTTCTGGTCAAGGTTTATTCAAGTTGAGGAACTGCCACTTTGATAGAATACGAAGCTTGTGGACCTATCTAGCAGGGGCTTGAGAATGGGAAGCGGCCTTCATGGTTATCATGTGCCACAAGTACAGGTACCACACAGGTAGGGTAGTTGACCGTTGGTTTGCGGTATCTTGAGCATCCTTCACCATCTCCATCAGTGACACACCTTAATGCAATGTGCGTGGAGCGAGAAGTACATGCACATGCATACATGCACGTAGGTTGCATGCAAATGGTGCATACGTTGCATTAAGACATGGCACGTTGAGAAGCGGACAAAGTCGGACAGAAATCAACCCAAAAGTTGTTAGCGACCACCTCACTATTAACGGTTCGGTATTCCCATAAACAACATCCATTGCTCCTATATCTTCAAGGGCTTATGTCTTCCTTCACCGGTTCCAAGACAAGCACAGTACAGTAGAAACAATGTATAACCAATTCCCTTCCCAGAATCATGTAGTGAAGCAATCACCAAATACTTACACATTTGTCGAGCATGATAGGTTTGTTGATGGAGAATATGTGCATGTATGTTATGCATCCACGATGTAAAGGAAAAAGGAAATATATGCGGAAGCGTTATCGACGAGTGTGTAAATTTAAGATGATAACTACAAGTAGATAGAGGAAAGAAAAATACCAAATTTTTACGTAAAAAATCCTCACAATGAGTGAAGAAAAAATCAAGAGGCCAACCACGGGCAAATTCATTATAAGAAGCAAAGATACACTTTTTTCTCTCGGGTTTTGACCTCAAATCCGAGAGATCTCTATTATTCTACCACCCTAGAACTTTCCAGGAAGATATACTTCTACAAACTGCACGGTGGTAGATGGCATGAAGAAGAACATATGGATGTCTTGACAGTCTTGTCCTGCTTCTTTCATTTTCCTTTTCTTTTTCTTCTGTCTTTCTTTGCTTTCTTCCCCGTCTCCAAGGTGCTGACTTTTTGTATTTTCTGCCTTGCTACTGCAGCTGCCTTTTCTTCCCTTGACGGCTTCCCTTTGCTTGTCAATTGGTAGCTTGGCTGCGTCACTCTTGTGTTGCTTGCAGCTGGAATTTATATCCCATGGGCAACGACATCCGCGAATGCCCTAAAGGGCCTCTTGAGCTGAAAAACTACAAGGCCCAACAATCTTCCCCTTCTGCTCAAGGAGGAGAGTGTCATCACTCATCACTGAGAATGTAAGTCATTTAGCTCTTTGCATAACTCTAACTTGTCTCGTATCACCACCTTGGTCATCATATCAGAAGCATTCTTCTCAGTATAGATCTTCTTTAGAATCAGCAGCTTCTTGTCAGTTACATCATGAAGTCAATGATGTCTCACATCAATGTACTATATCCATGCATGATGCATTGTTCTCTTGCTCAAGTCAATAGAATTCTGACTATCACAAAAAATAGTCGGATCAATCTGATTTATACCCGGATCTCCTAAAAATCTCACAATCTAGAATATTTCTTTTCCTACTTCCACTTCTATAATATATTATGCCTCTATCAAAAAAAGAACAATACACGTTTGCAACTTGGATAGTCAATAAATGGCTCCCCTACAAAAGTAAAAATATACCCAGAGGTAGACTTCATGTCAATGTCACCTGCCATGTCAGCATCAATGAAGCCTTTCAGAACTGATTCAAAACCACCAAACATCAAACTTGTGTTTCTAGTGCCTCGTAAGTATCTAAAGATCCACTTGACCGCCTCACAGTGATCTTTCCCAGAGTTTGAGGGAAATATGATCACAACACCATTTGCATGAGCAATACCAGGACGAGTACACACCATTGTGTACATTAAACTTCCTAAAATCGAAAAATAGGGAATCCTAGCCATCTCCATCTTCTGCTCATCAGTACATTGGGGTGACTTCTTGCTTAGCTTGAATGACCTAATAGTGGAGTTCTCACAACTTTGAACTTGCTCATGTTGAACTGCTCCAGAATCCATTCAGCATAGCCCTCCTATGACAACCAGAACATGTGTTTCTCCCAATCACATGTTATCTATATCCCCAAAACTTGTCGTGTTAGTCCCAAATCCTTCATCTGAATGGTTTTGGAAAGCTCTATCTTCAGTTTTTAATTAAAGTGACATCATGTACCACTATCAACATGTCATCCACATAGAGTAGAAGAATAATGAACTTGTCATTGAAAAACCTCCTAATATAAACACATAGATTTGCACTTGTCTTCTAGTACTCGTGACTTTGTATGAAAGATTTAAATTCCTTGTGCCATTACATGGGAGCATGTTTTAGACCATACAAACTCTTCTTCAATTTGTAGATGAAGTGATCTTTTCCCTTTCCCTAAAAATCATCTAGCTACTCCATTTAGGTCTCCACGGCTAGATCACCATAAAGAAACATTATCTTCACATCCATCAACTCAAGCTCCAAATCAAGGCTAGCAATCAAGCCTAGAACTAATCTAATAGAAGTCATTTTCACAATAGGAGAAATATCTCATCCAAATCCAGCCCTAGTCTTTGACTAAAGCCCTTCACAACAAGTTTAGCTTTGTATCTGATATCTTTCTTATTATCATCTCTCTTCATCATATACACCCATTTGTTCTTTAGTGCTCTTCTACCCTACAGAAGTACCACAAGATCATAGATGCCATTCTTCTAAAAAGAAGACATCTAATCCTGCATTGTCTGATGTCACTATGCTCTGTCTCTATGAGTTTGTACCTCGTGGAAAGTTTCTATCTCCCCCTGACATGTAAGAAAAATATATTGTGATGTCAGATATCTAGATGAAGGATGACAAGTTATGTCAAACCTCCTCAACTACTGCTCTACGTATTCCATTTGGTGATGATCTTGCTCCCCCTACCCATATGTCTCTGACTACAGGTCTATATCACTCAACTTTGCATCTAAAGTGGGAACACTCAAAGTTCTATTACTCTACTTAGGATGATAACTCTGCTCTTCTTCGTTATCTAAATACTGCACATGTGAAGAAGTTGAAGCATCCCCATACTCATCGTTAGAAGAACTATCACCTGATCCTGTAACCCTTTCATCATCACTCTCAGGCTCTGTCACTATCTGACTCTCATAGAAAGTCATATCTTTGTGTATTCCCATGGTCTTTTAAGGATCTCATAACCTATAGCCATACTACTGACCTCCATAGCTAAAAAAGATACATGGCACAATTTTATCATCTAGATTTTGCTTCTTTTCCTTTGCAATATGTGCATAAACCTTGCGTCCAAATACTCACAAATGAGCATAAGAAGCATCCTTTCATGTACATACAGTCTCATGTATTATCAAACCCCAGAGGAACTAATGGAGATTGATTAATCAGTAAGTAGGCAGTACTCACTACCTCACCCCAGAATGTCTTTGGCAACTTTGTAGTCTTCAACATGCATCTGACCACTATAATATGGTTTATCCTCTCAGCTATACCATTGTGTTGTGGTATGTTGGGCTTTGTCATTTCATGTCGTATGTCGTGATGCAAGCAATAGTCCTGGAACTCCCTAGAAGTGTACTTTTCTCCATTTTCCATGAGGAGAGACATCAACTTTTTCTTAGTCTCCCGCTCCACCATTGAATAAAATTTCTAAAAATACTGAAAGACTTGATCCTTGTTCCTTAGCAAGTAGTCCCATGCCTTCCTAGATGCATCATTAATGAATGTTATAAAATACATATTGCCACCCAGTGAAGACACCTCAAATGGACCACATTCATCCAAATGAACTAATTGTAGAACATTTGGCTTCACCTTTAATCTTGTCTTTAAAGAAACTCACCGATACTTTTCTATCTAACATGAATCACATGAATTGAGACTGGTATCATTCCCAAAAGAAATCAATCCCTACTTTGATAAAATCTACAAGCCTTTTTCACTCATGTGCTCTATCCATCTTTGCAATAGATCTACATGGTGATCCTCAACTACATGTATATTGCCACCTTTGAGCACCTTAAGTTGGGTCTTGTACAATGTGTGACACAATTTGCCTCGTATGATAACCAAATCCCCTTGGTGATCTTGCATTTTCCACCACAAAAATCCAAATGACAACCTTCTATTTAAAGAATGAACGAGATATCAAACTCAGTGGAAAATATTGAACATAACAAACATCCTTGAGTGTGAGTGAGCAACCGACACTATTATGATCACAAATGTCTCCAATCTTGATAAATTCTAGAGAAGTTGGAATCTATCATATTCAACCTCCTAAATTCTCCCTTCCTATATGAAGTGAAGAACTTCTTACTAGGTGAAGCATGCTAAGAACTTGCAATATCCACCATCCACTCAAAATCATCATCCTCAGCATGCAAATGCTACTTCTGGACTGTCAAGACCACATCATCATCTTCCATGTCTTCTGACATTGTTGCTATAGTATTCTTATCGTCATCCTTCTTGTCTTAAGCTTTAGACCCATATTTTTTTTGCAAACTTTACAATCCTTTTCGAGATGACCCAGCTTGCTACAATAGAAGCACTCTCTAGTCTTCAACTTGGATCCATCATGGGACTTGTTGTGGTCCTGGGACTCATGTTGGCTCTGAGACTACCTATGACTCTTACTCTATTAGCACCCATGCTCTCTGTGAAGTGTACCTATGATCCATTATCACCTAAGGTTTGTTGTCGAGTCTCTCATTTAGTAAACTGTTCTTCACCTGATCAAGTGTCAACTTGTCTTCTTGTGTAGAATTTTTTACTATCACAATGAGTGTCGCCAACTATTAGGTAATGATCCCAGAAGAATTAGTGCCTAGAGTTCAACATCAAGAACCATCTTCATGGATCACAATTGATTTTCAAGGCTTTAGAATTCATTCATGTGCTCATCAATGCTTGTACCATCTTGATACTTCAAGTTCACAAACTTATTAAATGAGAAAGATTTATTTTTGACAATCTTCCGCTCATATAATTTCTTAAGATTCTCACAGATCTTTGGCATTAGTCTCCTCTGTGATGTGATGGAACATGGAAATATCTAGCCACTTTTGCACAGTTCCAATTATCTTTGTATTTAGTTTCTTCCAATCAACATCAAATATATTATCTAGATTTTATCCTTCTATCGGATCATACAAATCCTTGTAATAAAAAATATCTTCCATCTTGGATTTTTAGATTTGTCAATTTATGGTTGTCAACTTTATCATCATTGCATCATCATCCTTCCCCATATAGATCTAAATCTATCCAATTTAGGCTCTGACACTACTTGTTAGGTTTGTTGATGGGGATTATGTGCATGTATGTTATGCAACCACAATGCCACAAAGAAAAATATGTGGAAGTGTTACTGATAAGTGTGTAAACCCAAGATGATAAGAAAAAGAAGATAGAGGAAATAGAAAGACCAAATTTTTCGTCAAAAATCCTCACGACATGTGAGGAAAAGACCACATGACCAACCATAAGAAAATCCATTACAAGAAGTAAAAATACAATTTTTCTTCTTAGGTTTTGACCCCAAACCTAAGATAATATACCAAGAAGGAGAAATAAGAAATACCACACCGTAGGGAGAGATCCCTAAAATTCTACCACCCTAGAATTGCCCAGGATGATGCCTTTCCACAAAGTGCACAATGGTAGATGGCCCGAAAAAGAACATGTGAATGCCTTGACAGTCATGATTGGCTTCCTTTATTATTCTTTTTCTTTTTCTTCTTTCTTCCTTTGCTTTATTCCCCATCTCCATGGCACTACATTTTTGTGTTTGCTTCCTTACAACTGTGGCTGCCTTTTGTTCCTCCTTTTCTTGTCAACTGGTAGCTTGGCTACAACACCCTTGTGTTGATTGTGGTTATGATTTATATCCCAGGAGAAGTGGCATTCACAAATGCCCTAAAGGGCCTCTTGGGTTGAAAAACTACAAGGCCCAATAGAGTACTCAGTTCTCAGATAATTTTATGTTGAGAGTTGGTTTCCTTTGCACGTGAACTCTGATTTGGGCCCGAATGTGCTTTATAGACACATGGTAGGCATGCCTTTTGAAAGATTATTTAGGGTAATTTTGGGAAGAACAATACCACCCGTGTGCATAGAATGGAAGAAGTTGTTCCCTATACTAATGAAAAATGTTGTCATGATTTAACATGCATGCATTGACATCTTTTTTTCTACCCCACATTGTACCACCCCACCTCCTTCCCATTTTCTAAACAAAATGAAATGTAATATCTCTTTTCTTCGATGAGTTGCTTGCATAGATCACCAAAGTTTTTGTATGGGAGCTCATCAAAGTTGTTGCTTATGTGTTGGAGCATAAGTCAAACTTACAAAAGTCAAACAAATCAACCTTATTTTAAGCTCAATATTCTATTTGTTTTTGTGTAGTTGGTCATGTAGCTTACTCAAGTTGCTTTATTTTTGTTGCATTTGAATGATCCAAAAAATTCACATTGGCCACCATGTATCTTTTCATCACTGTTTTTTTTCTCTGCATCTATATATACCTAAATTTTCTGTAGAAGTTGGAGTCTACATCAGAGTTCTAGATAAGAGGGAAAATGTGTAATGTCCAACCCCTAGACATCTCATCCAAGTGATTACATAGTTCTATAACTACAATAGTGAGTCATAGAAAAATTTAGAACAATCAAACACCGGTCTGAGTTGAAAATATAAATTATATTTTTTAGCAGCGGACATTATATATTAATTTTACATAAATGTACATGCAGCAAATTCTTAGTATATTTTGGTAGAATCATAATACTCATGATGAGGGAGGTGAAGACCTTGTGAGACAATGACTGGCTGAAGTATAGAGGTATTGAAGTATTTTTTACCACTTAATTTGACTAAAATTATCTCTGTGGGTGGATTGTTAAATATTATGATTCTCTTCCTACCTTTTGTTGAGTAAAGTGTATATTGTATGCTCAGTTTTGATATTAATATATGTAACCATCGTGCATAAATCTTGGTATCAAGATTCAAGTAGAGAAAGAATTATGATTCAACAACCCCTCAAACCAACATTCAACTTTGTTTTGAACCTTATTCAGCTAACAAATACCATTATAGATGTATCATACAAAACAATATTTAAAAAGAATGAACTAGTATTGGAGTACTCTATAAACCACTATTTGTTACAATGTTAAACAAATATCCATCTATTACACTAATCAGTATGTAACTATTGTATAAATAAATAGTCAAGCATTACATAGTATTCGACCATTATAGAAACCACAATAAGCCATTACATGAACGATCTTGCATACACTGATGAGCACATATTTAAATTGTAATTCATACAAATATTTAATGAACTTATGTTTTGTATATATGTATATGTATATGTATATGTATATGTATATGTATATGTATATGTATATGTATATGTATATGTATATGTATATGTATATGTATATGTATAGGTATATGTATATGTATATGTATATGTATATTTGTATGTGTGGGTGAATAATTGTTTAGTTATATATGTTAAGAATAAACAAGTGATGTCAATCGGGAGTTGGAGATGATACATTCATTTTTTGAATTGAGATGCCTCAGGGTGATCTGAAAGTCCAATCATAAATAGTGTAACCATGAGTATTTGAAATGTAACTGCATTTTTATTACGATATGTTAACATCGCTATTTAATGAGTATATTGGTAGTACATTATTCTCTACAAGTTCTATGGATTTGTCTACAAAGAAGTATTTCTGACTCAATTCCATGGCTTTTTAGCACATGATTCAATTGATATATAGGCAAACTGGAAAAGTCATTATTGCAAGGTTAAAGAGGAATTTATCTATGGCTACGAAGTTGAAGTAGGAGGATTGGACATTGAATGTGCCTACTATCAACAAACAACAAGATGGTTGCAAATGTCAGATCTTCACCATTCACATGATTTATTAGTGGAAGAGAAATTTTCCTAAATATGTTTTTAATCAATGGGCATTGGTTTGCATGTAGATGGCCTAAAATTTAGGTTGCAACACCTAGAGTTGTTCTTTATCAAAGTTTATTTCAACATTCTCTATTTGTGATCCCATTTGGTGGTAAATTTGGGACTTATGTGTGTATAAGTTGGCATGACATGTTTATACGTGAGATGAATGCCATGTATGTATATGAACATTCTCATATAAGTTTCAATGTAGAATTAAACCATGATATGTATAGTATGGCAACATGATTCATACACAACATATACTAGAAATCAACTATGTTTTAAAACATTATTGAGGAAATGCACAAAATAGTATTCTCATATCATATTCAAATAAGATTAAGGAAACAAGTATCATACTTCAACATTTACCATATTTTAATCGGGAAAATATTGATATATAAATTAGTATCCTATAACAATGATATAAACTAGAGGTATTCTCAATGTATAAGTTAGATGGAGTTAGTTGTTGGGTGAAATTAAGCATCCTCTTATTCAGGGATATATTAAGTACCACTTGTGTTGGTAATATGCCAATTCAATATACTACTATTATAGAGCAAGTGGATCCATTTCGTAATGTGCACTATTCATAATATGAACACACTAAGAACTTGTATTTGAATATTATATGCATTATTATTTGTTGAAATTTGAAAAAAAAGTTTAGACAATGTGAGAACCAATATTTTATGTGAACATTAAATCACAAAATGCATGAAGATTTGATTAGGGGAGTACTAGGATCCGAATCTAATGTAAACCAGTACTCGATCCCAAAGATAATCATCATTTACTCATAAGCATTTAGTACCAATAAGAGTATTAATAAACTTGTATGCCATGGTTATAGTGATAGAGGTGAATGTAATAGTTACAAAAGCCAACTTCGGAAAATATGCCCACAATCTTTCACACATTGCAAGAGTAAGGATCCAAACTGTCTATGAGGTACAACTAAAAAATTAGTTGTAGGATGGGCTAGGAGCACTGACTCCTTTGACTTTATCTTTCCCCATAATGACTGAACCAATCATGGTCTTCTTAGATCCATTTGAGTCCTCTAAACCATCATAGAAGTCAAGATTACTATTAGTAGTGTTGGTGGAGGTTATGGGGGTGGGGGAGACCCAGACATGTAGGTCCATCATCTAAATGATATTTAGACCTAACTGAGGAGGTATGGTCCTCCTAAGGTGCCTAGAACTTAAGGGCATATATTCTAATCAAAATATATGAGTTTGTTGGGTGAATTAGCCAAGCACATCAATACAGAGGGCCATAACATAGAGGGATATGGAGCATGGTGGATGATAGCTAGGAGGGAAGGAGTATTGAGAGACACAGTAGTAGGGGTTGGAATAAAGGGAAGTTATCTATGTTGTCGTATTAACCTTCCCTATGTGGCTTTCCTTCTCCCTCACTAACTTTGTCTAGCCTTTCTAACATGTTACTCTTTTCTCCTTGTTTAAAGTGAACCATTAAGTAGAAGAAGACGTTTGAGCATATAGTATGAGGAATAAGTCCATTGAAGGCAGAGTTTTTTTTTTTGCATGCTTGTTGAATTTGTTTACTCAGACATGAAGGAGGACATGAAAGTTCTAGTGGACACAAATAATATCACTTATACTAATTCCCACCATGCCGAATCAAACCCTCTATCCCATCAGTAAGGCCTAAGAACTTGTTAGGGCAATGTCCAAAGTGAATAGTGAAATGTCTACCATGGGAATGTCTTCAACCAAATCATTGTATAGAGGTGTGACTTAACCAATCCATTGGGAAATGAAGGTGGTTGTAGTTAATCATAAGTTGGAACATGACAGAGAATGAGAGGAAACTACTAGTTGTGTTGATGAGAGAAAATTTAAGATGGAAAGGTTGTGGTGGTCAGAGATCAAAAGGCACTAGAAGAAGAGGTTAAAGATCTGAAGGCACATTGGAATCAAGTAAACTTCATCCTTGGGAAGTAGGGTAAGAACACAAAAAATATCAATGTAAATAGATATGTAAAATTAATATAGAACCATACATAGTCACATGTCAAAACTTGGATGCTCTCTAAGTAACCAAGTTTCAATATGGAATTAACTATTCTTCATTCTTGGTAAGCATCATCTAGATATGTCGCAAATATATTAACTTTCACATTTTCCACATGAGAAATAAAAATAAAATGAGTCAACATCGGTTCATATTCACAAATCACGGTTCATATTTGAGTTAGTACATGGTTTATAAGAAAACTAAATCATTTTTCGTATTCAATCAATCATGCTTCGTAAAAAAACTAAATGATGGCTTGTAAAACAATTGAGTTATGGTTCATTTTATAATACAATCATGGTTTGTAATTGATGAATCATGTAAAACTTCTAACTTAATGTGAGCATGAATATTGAGAATATTTTATTAACATTTTATTGCTGATCCTAAAAGATTGAACACATGAACATAAGTTACAATCACTAATTCCACCAACCATCTGTTTCTTATCATTTTCTTCGGTCTCCTACATGATTTTTTGATAAATAATGCACTACAAACAAGCTACACTAATACATGATTAGTTATTTGTCTTACACCAAATAACAAATAGTAGTATACTCACTCGTATATACTACCATGTCTTAAATACTTCACTATTTCTCATTAAATATTCACCATATCTCGTTACATAGTAGATACCATAAAAGAATCTCTCCAAATATATTCCTTTATTTCTTACATAGCCTGTAGAAGACCTAATTTAACATATTTCTTTCAAATCTTCTCCTTCCTCAGAAAATTCTCAATGGTGGATCTTCCTCTTCTCCTTCTTAAATTTTTTTTAGAATCTTATCTTTCCACCTCTTCTAATTGTAGAAGGTGATCTTAATTCTCTCCTTCTTAGACGTACTGACGTCGTTTTTCATACGAGGGGCCATTTAGAGGCTAGAAAAAAAAGGATATTGCTAAAATTGAGGTGTAATAAAGAAGAATAAAAGTAGAATCAATGATGGTTTTGCCGATGCAGTGGTTGTTCAGGACAAACCACTTTTGTGGGTTCATGATGAGAAATTACAAGTTCATTGGGCTAATCAAAATGACATGGAAAGGTTTTTTTAGCATGTTTTTTTTATTTTACCCTTTAAATTTGTAACTTCTCATTATAAACCCATCAAACTAGTTTTCCCCCAACAAAGTCAAATTGTCAATGCATAGCACATTTAAAACCTAGTTCACACTATATTCAAAATGTGATACCTATATAATTGAATAATGGTGTTCACAACTAGTTAATATCAATTTCTTAGATGTGGCATGTTGTTGGATGGCTCGATTTTGAGAGATGTGAATTTAGTATGGAAGAACTAATTTGATATGGTGTGTCAATGTCTCATGACACATGTCACATATTGTGAATGTTTGGTTGTGCAAATATTGAGTGGCATGGTATGCAATTATTTGCACACATCATGTTTTGTATAGGCCACATCTCTCCCATTAACCTAATTAATTGAGAATCCTAATGTAAAGAGGTATCTAACCCCAACGTATGACATCATATTAAAGAAACTCAAAAAAAGTATATACATAAAGAGTGAAATGCTACATGTCGACTCAATCAAAAATAAACATGATATATCTCAACAGCCATAAAGCTAATCTCAACAAATAATTATGCTAAAATAAGAAAGATTTCATATAAAATGAGCATTTCTCATGTATATAAGGTATCACCCTTAGAACATTTTTCATACATTAACAACAAGGAAGGATTCTCAAAGAACAAGATATCACATAACATCTCTTTATGTTTACAAGCCTTAGCAGCCATCATAAGATAAATATCAACTGAAGCAGACAACAAACATGTGATACAACATCTTTCAAATTAGGACTGAGTGTGTAGGGATTCTATCTATACAACACAACCCCACTAGGGCTCGAAGACATTTGTGTTGGTGTGTATGCCCAGAGAGCCAATCATATAATGATTAGGATGTGGCATTAAATACCTGATTTGATCATAATAAAGGTAGTTCCATCTATTATGTTTGTCTCGGTCTTAAGATGATGACACAGACATAAGTAGATGTCTAAAGAATGATGTTACTCGATGACGTATGTCTTCAAGTATGTGACTTGAGCAATGAGATCATAGATATTCTAAGAGTACTTACATTCTTGTTATGTCCCTAGTCGGATATTACTATGGAAGCAAAATAGACAACAGTAATACATATGACTAGAGTGTGTATTGACCGATGAAAGAGTCTCATTAGTCATGAAATGTGATATCAAGCCAAGCACACAAGTACATGTTAGAGAAAAGTGTATCAGATAGACCACCATGAGAGTGATACATGAAGACCATGGAATGGTAGTCAAAATCATCTCTCATAGTGATAGTGGTGTTTGTGGTTCTTAGACCTAAAGTCACTAGATTCACCACATGTCATATGGTATACTTTGACATCATCTGACATAACATTGAATAAGGATTGCCACAAAGGTGATGATTGGGTAGTTGTGATACATGGGACTGAGTGTGAGTGATGTAGAAGGGATTTGTCTCTCCTATAGGAGATTGATATCTAGTTCCTCTTGATAAATGAGATTGAGAAATGTACGGCTTTACGGATGTGTTTGAATATGTGATATGTGAACTCATATGCATCTCATACAGTATACTCTAGTTCAAGTAATATGGATTGAACGTTGAGAGGATGATGATTCCATGCCTCGAGTTCAATCTGGATATCAGAGATAAAGGAACTATATGATCATTGTAACACTTATCACATATTATAGGTTGAAGTTGTTCTCCAACTTTTCAAATTACTTGGGTAGCAATGATGTGTGACTAGGCATGCCTCTTCGCTTATGATGTCATAATTGGTTATGGAGATTCACTGCCAACATAATTCTGGACCTATAGGGTCACATGTATATGATACACTTGTATTAAAGGAGTTTATTCATGAATGATGTTTAGATTGATTACTAAAGATGTTTAGGTATTCAATCAAATAATAGATCAACTGACTGGACTTAGAACCATCAAGTTCAAGTGTTGAATTGATTAATTGGAGTGTTAGGTTGATTGAAAATTGAATTGGATGACTTTTGCATGACTCAGGACACCAACCGATCGACTCAGGTTGGTGAGATGACCGGTTCACCTAGTGAACCGATCGGCATAGGCAAACCAATCAAAGCTTCTGGTGACTTTCCTAAATCATGAGAATAGTTGAATCATTTCACTTGTTCAATTTGAATGGTACAAGGATTAATATTGGTTATTAATTGGAAACGAATTGTGAATCAATTAGAAACAAGAAACTGTGCAAAATGACTGTTTCGCTAAATGAGATGAACATTTTTCTCATGAGACGGTCCTTTTGTTGTATGAAATTATAATTTTGCAGTTTGTTGGTTATAGAAAATTCATGATTCCTGACCCTTCTACTACCACACCAATTGGGAACCCTAACCCTGGCCTCTACTATAAATAGAGGGGTACTAAGGGATTCCCAATACACACAATTCAAAATCAATTGCTCTGACAATTTTTTTCCTCTCTTGTTGTGGTAACCAATACAGAGCCCGAGCAAGTCCTACTCGTTAATGGGAGGAACAGCAAGGGAGAGAACAACTGAGATCAATTGTAGGAGAGCATGTCGATGACTAGTACACCAACAGAAGGGGACAACTCCTTCCCATTGGCTCTAGCTATGATGCCCCTCACCACAAACTATGAGATTACTCAAACTAAGTGCGGAAACAATACTAAACAAGCAGATTAATGAAAAACACAAGAAATTAAAACTGATTGCATAAGGCACCAACATCAAAAACTTATTACATAAAGATCCATAACCTACCATATTTATCATATATCTCATAAAACATCATATTAACAACATGTTCCATAGATATACCTATCATACAATGATATCTATTTCACTTTCACATATATATGTACATCTACCAACTATATACAACAAAAGGGCACATAAGCCAAAAACTCATTTCTATATCACAACCACAAAACACATTGAACTATTCCCAAGACTCGAGTGTATATGGATGACTCTAGGACTCTTAGCACCAAAAGACCAACAAGCAGCATACACAACCTTATCATCTACTAATCTTTGTGTTGCTCCTCCTCAGTTGCACGATCACCACCACGTCATGCATGACCACCTAAAAGATGTGGGAAACCCACAGAGTCAGATTCCAAATCTCAGCAGGAGATATAACTCTCCACCAACTCTATTATAAAATAGATATAACATGTAAATAGCAGATAGTAAGGCCATTACTATGATATGCAGGTGCAATACTAATATGAGCATAATATTCATCGTCATCAACTAAGAAGATTAAATTACTATAATAGATTAGATATGATTAACTATATAGATCTGGTAGCTATATCAATCAGTAGAACAGTTATACAACTATGAAGGAATATGAAGAACATGTATCTATATATCTATCAACTATACTATATGAAGAAAGTAAGGCCTCATCCAATATTTCCATATTTGATCCTATGCAAGTATGTTGCATGGCTGATTGTGTTTTATTATGCCCTGAGGATTTGAGTTGTACCACCCAAATCCAACCAACCGCTACTAAGTCAAAATTGGTGCCATACAAGGTCCATGGAAGAGTCGAAATCCACAACCTCTCCAACTCCTCCTTATCAGCATGAGAGTAATCCGCAGAGATGTGTCATTCAATTGCACAAGTGACTCATAGTCAATAGAAGGATGGGCTCACGCATGGCCATCCACATATATCAACACCTATCCCACCTTGGTATAGGTAAGGATGCTAGAAGAATAGGCTCATGCATGGCCATTCATATTACGACAAGATTAGCTCATGCATGTCCATCGCACACCACCTATAGTGAAGGATGCAAGGGGATACTCGACTTTGTACCCCACATACACAAAATATGTGCTCCGAGTTAAGCTCGTTTCACAATCCAGCAAGTCCTGACATTGAATAGATCTATGGCATAGGGCAAAACTACATGTTCAAGTTCCAGTTAATTAGTTAAGTTCTTATAATATCTTTTAGCATCAATCAAGTTATAACGTAAAAAGCTAAAATAAGTTCTATGAGATAAGGGCATAACATAACTCCAGAAGATATAAATTGTGTATTGTAAGAACTTCTCACACTATCACCACATGATGCTTGCATTATTTCCATTCACATCATCATTATCAAGTCACATGACCAATCCCTCATTTCATCACGGGAAACACTAACTCATAATAGGTAATCATCACTATTAGATCATAGGATGCAATCACCACATTCTTGTATCACGTATATAATCAGCATGCCTCACATGGGCATGTTCAACCTATCTCACATCATGGCCATCAAAGCGCACACACTATTTATGGTCATCAAAGTCATGACACCTGCATGGCTAGAAGATCATAATCAAGAGAGATAATCACATAACATTGTAACCATCCATGATAAGGAAATAAGCAAAACATGTTCACTTTTAGGGTTTAGGGTTTCCTCTTAATCCGATTAGGGTTTATAAGGTTAGGGTCAACCAACCATCTTAGAATCACCATCCTCCATCATCTTGGAGTGTGATATCATTAGCTAATATCATTAGAATAGATTGGATAACACACTAAACAACATTATACAAGTTCATACATGACTATCATTAGGTGTTCATATGTGCTTCATAACCACTTATCGTCACCACATGTAACCACATAGACACATGGGTCACAGCCACCCTCCATGATATGTCGTGAATGCGACATCCACCATGGGTGTCTCGATCCTCAACACCATCAACATGTCATGACCCATCTCCTTCATGTTGGGCCCACCTCATTAGGGTTAGGGTTAGATATTCATCTTGACCACCAACTATGTGTCGCGATCGTAGCACATCAACCACCACCATGTCGTGACCGCAACGCCTCTTGGTCGTGACCCAACGCACCAAGGGTTGTCTTAGTTAGGTCAAGGCAAGGAACTAAGGGTCACTAGGTTGCTAAGCACTAAGGGTCCTCACCCATCAACACTAGGTCCAACATCACCACAAGGAAAGTACATCTTGACCCCAAAGCCAACTAGGTCATGGACAACCACCATGGGCCACATCACGACCACTACGCCCATGAGTGTGTCTCGACCACCAAGCTAGCTAGGTCTCGACTACACCAAGGGTGAACATCCAGGTCACCAAAATAGAACCCAACTAAGGAAGAACTGTGATCACCATGAAAGGAAACCTCAAGCAAACTGATCTCCACAAACCCTAAGGCAAAGGTCCAAGAAAAGCATAACCAAAGGAAAAGAAACCATGCCCAAAATAACTAAAACTGAGACTAACTTTTCTCCCACCTCTAGGTTCACAAACACCAAACATGAAGGCTAGATCAAGGGTCAACCATGGAGAAGGAACTCCATGAAACATCTATCAAAATGGGCACAAGAAAGATTAGGGTTTTGGATTACTTCCAAACCAAGCACAATAACTCTACCAAATGAGTTCTAGGGTTTAGTATGATATACTATCATGATGGAGAGGCATCATAGAGAGATAAGACAGCAACTAAATGTAATGATAAGTGCAATAATTGAGAGGGTTTAGTGTTAAATAACCCACCTTAAGAAGATCACCACCAAAACTCCAAGGGATGGAAAAGCTCTACCAAAATCTCCACACTCAGCCTCAAGAGAACTTAAAGAGAGGGAAAACACTAAGGTCAAAGGGTAGCTCAAGAAAGAAAGCAAAACCTCAAAACCAAACTAAGAGAAAGAAGGGGGAAAAGAGAGAAGAAACCCCCTCTCACTGGGGTGTTGCCTTGTCAAAACAGGGCCCATTACCCTTGTGATGAGGAGCTTACTCTCAAGAATGACCACCATGTCAAAACACAGTCTAAGGCCGAGAAAAAGGAAGAAGATGGGGGTAGGAGATTAAAAGAAACATCAACTTAGAAGACAAACACTCACCAAGGATGGAAGATGAGCTCAGATCACCACTACCACCACATGAAAGAGGAGATAGATCCTCTAATCTCCAAGGACGGACCTCCTTGCTCCAGCAAGCTCCAAGAACAAGCTAGGAAAGAGGAAGAAGATAGATGATCAAAAGAGTTACAAGAGAGAAGAGATAAGGGGTTATATAGATGAAGGATGAAAGAGAGAGAAAGGGGTTAGGTGTAAACACACTAAAGAACCCAAGGGACACTTGTCCTTATAAAAGACCAACATGCAACCACTTCAACATGACATGCAAGACATGGTGATACACTCTAGGTAGTGCCTCGACCACCATAAGAAACTGAAGTCGAAACACACCTCTCCAAGACTTTGTCTCGACCTAAGACAAACTTGGTCATGACCACCACACCAAGGGAAGTTTCTCAATTGTGACACCCCCTCCACAAACCCCAGGTCACGACCTAGGTCGAGATAAATCAACAAAGGTCACAATGTCAAAGCACACCAACCAACCCTAGAAAACCCTAATCACCACTAAGGGTGACACCACCCAACCAAGGGCCAAACAAAGTGCCTCAAAGCACCAAACTCTCTCTAATGAAGCCAAGAGAGAGAAGGAACACTCTAGAGGTGGCAAATTACACATCAACCCCCTATATTGGGTAAATTGAAATGTGCACCAAAACTAGCATAGAAAGCACAAACCACATCCAAACAAGCTCAAACTTGAAACTTCATCTCTCCACAAGACCTAATTACATCTCAAAGGATTTGAACATGATTAAGCCAAAGAAAATAGGGTTACCCCAAAACTCAAGTCAGGGGTCTTACACTAGTAGTGCAAATATTAAACTGGCTAATGTGCATATCTATTTGATTACCACATACCCTCCACAAACTAATATATATATACATATATATGTATATATATGTATATATATGTATATATATGTATATATATGTATATATATATGTATGTATATATATGTATATATACAAATCACTCATGTCGCCCTAAAATAAATGTTGATGGTGGATTGAAGCATGGTTATGGCCAATAACCCCATATTTTTGTGTGCATGATTCCGGTTTTTTATTATTGTTGTTACTCAGATTATGAACTGATCCTCTCTCTCCTTTCCAAATGTAAATTATTTCTCTTCTTCCTATTTCCCCTCGAATGTAACTTGAGGTTTTTCCACAGACAATGTAATAATAAATAGGACAATTTTAATTTATGTATCATCGTGAGAAGAAGTTATACACAACACGAAATGATTGGATCGTGGGACGAACTGACTGCTTGGAGGATCGAGGTGGCCAGACAATAGGAGGAGGAATCGATCGAATGGTGGCCCAACCAATTGACTGGAGGAGTCCAGTCATTGCTTGAACCTGAAGACCAGATGACTGTATCAAGATCCCAACTGAGTGACCAAGAGGTGAGCCAACCGGTTCAAGATTTGAAGTGATCAAATTGGATTGGTTCGAGCATAGCTCTTCATAAACAATAGGTTACATATGATGTGGACCTTAGGTGGTAGTAATACCTTGTGGCTCCAAAGAATTATAGTAGTATGGCCATAACCATCGCTTGTGTGTTTTAACTATTGTATGTTCTCATTTGTGATTATAACATGTATATGATACGTACTAAGTATGTGGTGATTGGATATGTATATGTATCTATATATTAAATCCCTTAATATAAATATCAAGTCTTAGATGTTTTCCATAAGCAACACACATGAAAAGCTTGATCGACCAAGCGTAGGTTATGCCAAAGTGTGGTGCACCATCTATCTTGGGGAAATGTGATGGTAAACATGTAAGTTATGCCAAAGTAGGGTGCATGTTCTATCGTGTTGGATTTTAGGTCAAGCTTAACTGGTGATTCTTACAGTGTCTAAGCCCAGAGGCATGCAGATGGTAATGGTAAGGCATTGCACATATTATCTATCCAAGAATTGCATATGATGCAATTGGAAAAAGTTTCCTACCTTAATAATTAACTATGGATGTTGGAGTATTATCTAGGTGATAGTTGAATTATTTTGGATCTTGGACACTAATAGATTGTACACTACAATCTTCGAAATTGATACGTGAGGGTTATCAATTTGAAAAAAATAGTGGGAGAAATAATTAATTAAAGTCCTAATTAATATCTCTTACCTATCAAATCAAACAAATCAAACATGTTTTGAAAAATGTTGCAATATTTCTTTGTAGAATCTAATGTCAAACACAAACACGTTCAAATTGTGATTAGTCCTTAAGAAGGATAGAGTGGGATAAAATTGCACGATTGGTTAAGGACTTTAAAAAATGTTCTCGTCAATGAGTAAAGGCTCTATGTCTTTGATAGACCGAAGCTAGAGGAACCCGATCCAAATGCACCTAAGGACAAAATGGATGCTTAAATTAAGCATGCCAAAGATTCCATAGAAATTGAGCACCTTATGCTATGTTGTATGAACTATGAGTGGCATGAACAACATGATAACACGTACATTTACTAAATGGTAATGCATGTTTAGAATCATGTAAAGAAATTAAGGTATAATGTCCCCAAAGTGATGTATGAGTGCAAACTGACAAAGGGAGATCTAGTAAAGCCCTATTTTCTCAATATGATTGGGCATGTGGAGAAACTAGATATTCTTTTAGGTCAAGAGTTGGCCACAAGTATGGTTCTATAATTGTTGAATGAATCATATATTCAGTCTATCAAATGTTTTCCATGTTGATATCAAAGCATGAATGAAGAAGGACAAATACCTGATAGTGATTAGAGAAAGTAAGTCCAAGGGAAAAGGTAAGGCCAAGAAGTGTTCTAAGGCTAAGTTAAAGTCCAAGTCTTTAGAACTCAAGTTATGGAGAAGGGTAAGTGCAAAGGAATTTGTCCTTTTCACTTAAAGGAACAAAGGAAGAAGAAAGAGATAGAGATCTATACTTCATGTCTCAATAAGAAATAAGCTAGAACTATAAGGAGTAAGAGTTGTTGTCAACACATTTGGAATATGTCATTCATGGGCATATAATTGAATTGGTGAATTGATATTATGTATCTGCTATTGATTATAACATTGTGTATCTTGTATGAACAAGAATAAATTGATGTTTCATTTTAAAGATAAGATCTTATATTGCAATGTCCTATGTCATATAAACTATACTGTATGGTTGTAGAGACAAATGTGTATGACACATGTACTGAATGAATTGATGACTCAAACAAAGAATACCTATAACATTATCATCTAGAGCACATAAATGAGAAATGCTTTTCTAGAATATATATGATGGCTATCTAGAATCTTTTGGTTGTTGAACCAATAGAGACTTGCAAGTCTTATTTGTTGTACAATATGACAAAAGTATCTTCACTAGATGTAGTGGGAGAGCAAGTATTCTATTAGGGCTAGTACATACTTATGTAAATAAGACCTCGTAGAATAAATGCTAAAGGTAGTTGCAAGTACTTCGTTATATATTTAGTGATGTTATCAGTAGATATAGAAGTTTGTATATAATGAAATACAAATCTGAATCTCTTGAAATGTTCAAGGAGATTGTGAATGAAGTATGTAACTAACTTGGTAAAAGTATTAAGATACTTCGATATGATTGATGTGGAAATACTTTGAACCAAGAGTTTGAAGACATTCTACAGAGACTGTGATAGTGTATCACAATGAACTCCATCTGAAACATAATGATGTGTCAGAAAGAAGCTATCACACCATGTTAAGACATGGTGTGATTATCAATAAAATATAGCTAATCTTCCAATTCTCCTTTGGGCACATACTTTACACTAAATAATGTACCGTCTTAAATTGGTTCAAAAGACGCCATATGATATATGGCACGAGAATTGTCCCAATATGTCTTTTATATTCATTTGGATTAAAAGTTTATATAAGAAAATATTTTCTTGAAAAGGCTTTATCCAAAATCACATCAATGTTATTTTGTTGAAATATTACTTTTATCTCAATCCAAAAACAAAGATGTTTTCTGCCAAGAATGTAGTTCTAAAGGAATCAACGGGAGTAAAAGTGGAACTCAAAATGTTTGAGACAAACAAGAAAATATATGAACCTTACAATGGGAACAAATAAAATCACAAGTTGTTGTGGAATCTCAAGTTCCTTATGTAGCACAAAACCTTATAGTTCTAGTAGAACATGCCTTAAGTTTGAAAGATTATGATATCTTCAAGAAGGTGGTGAGTTAATCATGTACTATGATTCAATTATCTAACTGGAAGCTGTTGAGGAACCAAAATCTAAAACATGGATTGAGACCATGAGATCCAAGATGGACTCCATGTAAATCAACAAGGTATGACCTAGCTGGATCCACCTAAAGGTGTAAAACCCATAGGGTGCATTTGGGTTTTTGTAAGAATACCAACATGGAAGGGTATATTGGTTGCAAAGAGTTTCAAGCAAGTTCAAGATGTTGAACATGATGAAGTCTTTCACCAGTTACCATGGTCAAATCCATCTGGACCATGCTTGTTGTTGCAACTTCTTAAGACTAATGAGATTTAGCATATGGATGTTAAAACCCCATTCCTTAACTGAAAAAATTATAAGGATGTGTACATGACATGGTCTAATGGTTTTATAAATTCATTAATGCAAATAAAGTTTATAAGTTGCAAAGGTCAATCTAAGAATTGAAGTAAGCATCTTAGAGCTAGAATCTTCTATTTGACAAGACAGTCAAAGGGTTTGAGTTGAGTCAGAATGAAGATGGAATCTGTGGTTATAAAAGGATTTATTGGGGGCATATTTATATTCCACATAATGATGGGGAATAATATCCTAACCCTACAAATATTAAAACCTATCAAGGAAAGTACCTTCTCTGAAGGGTTTAGGTGAAGAATATTGAGATCTATAGAGATAGATCTACATATCTTCTTGACCTAAGAAAGAGCATAGACATTGGAAAAATGCTGAAATAGTTCAGCACGTAGGGCTCAATGAGTGAAAACGTATCCATGTTCCATGCAGTTAGTCTCTTAGGAGCCTAGTGCCCCAGTTCTTGTGAAGAATAGGAACACATGGATAGATGCCATATGAGTTCAAAATTGAATCTATCTTGAATGCAATGATATGTGTTTATCATGCTATCTCGTATGTATTGGACATGATGAGAGGATATCTAGTCATCTCATATGCATTGGACATGACGAGAGGACATATATATAACTACCTAGTAATCTTGTATGTATTGGACATGATGTGAGGGTATATGTCATATGCCAGTGATAGTCACTGGACTACCATAAAGAACATCCTTGGATGCTTGTGAAGCACTAAAAGGATCGATTCCTTAGTTATGGTAATAAGGAAGGGTTGACTGTAAAAGGTTATACTGATGTAAGCTTCCAAACTGACAAATTAATGATCACAATCTAAATTTATGTTTGATTTTCAAACAAGAATTGTAAGCTAGAAAGTGTTCTGAGCTAGTGACAACTGGTTGAATCTAAAATAGAATTTGATTATCTTTGTGTTATAAGAATAGCATTTGATATTGTATGGATCAAGAAGTTGATATGGGTGAAATTGTGCGAGGTTCCAAGCATTGACGACATAGTAGGAATACTATGACAACAATGAAGCTACTAGATAGTTTGGGAATCACATATATCATACTATGGCACTTCCATCTCATATGAGATGTTTTAAAGAAAAGAGATGTGAAAATTTGAAAAATACCAGCTTTAAGAAAACGTTGGTAAACCCGCTATAAAAGCAATTTCATAGCAGAAACATGATGAACATGTTAAGGTCACTAGGAAAAAGATTCTTGGGTGATTGGCTCTAAGTGCAAGTGTAAGTCTATTGGTATGTATGTCCAAAGAGCCAATCATATGATAATAGGGATGTGGCATTGACACGAGTTTACCGTGTGTAATACGCAAGTGAACGTATCGAATTAATAAGGCCTTGTGAGGCCTGAGTTGAACACAGGTAAGTGTTTCTCTAGTAGACTACTACCAACTACAATCAAATCAGCTAAGCCGGTTGTAAAAGGTTGAATTGGTTTGAGTTAAAGAACAAATGTAGAAACAAAATGAATTTAAAGGTTGAATTACTTAGAGATGAAATGAATTCCTTAGGACAGAGGTTTCACTACATATAACACTAATAATTGACCTCACATACACTAACATCTATTATCTCAATCCTTGGATAAGGAGTCGGTAGCTAGAATTACCTGCTCCCGCTATGTAATTCACTACCTAATATAATGCCAATCCCACTTCCATAGTTGTTGGTTGACTAGTTAGATGATTTATGATTATTCTCTGATTTTCTTCTCTCGTTTACACTCCACTTCTCCCAAAGGGCACAGTACACGGGTAATCTATGCTTTATGACCCTCAAGATCTCTCCCAAGATGACTAAGCATCTATCAATCCACTCATGGTGATCAAGCACATGTAGAACACAAAGCTTTCATAGATTTATATCTAGTAAAAAGAGATAAAATTGATATTAATGCATAGAAATCAATCATAGTGTATATATGGGTTACTCCCGAATCCTAAGGAATATAGGTTTTTAGCCTTGCATGGTTTTCATTAATGAATTCATGGAAAGAAATAAGAAACATGTGAGAAACATTAGGAAACTAATGAAACCCCTGAATCTATGTTCGTCCGGAAGATCCCCGCCATCATACGTGCATTTAGCTATCTTCTGACTATAGAATCATCCTCTGGAGGTGCCTAAATCTCCTCAGTTGAAGCTTTCGGTCCTCGGTTCTTCTCTTCTCTCTCTGATTATTGTACAATGAAAATGGATGCCAACTTTTTGTCTGGCCATCGTCCCCCTAAGTCATAGAAGGCACATAGGGTATGAAATAACATCCACCATTCGATTACAGTGAAATCTACGGATGGCATGATTGGATAGACTCGGTAGTACTGACTAGGTGATTTATTAGTACTAAGTCACTTAGGTTTAGTCACATGATCCCTATCGTGTCAATACTATCAACTGGACTCAGTAGCACTGAGTTTTGTGATTTCGAACTGCCTCCCTGATGTTAACTCAGTAGCACCGAGTTGGCAACTCAATAGCACTGAGTTGTCTTGATTCATGCTGAGGCTTATTGATGTTGATTCGGTACCACTGACTTCGATTGTCGATAGCACCAATTTTGGGAAAGTTTCTGGGTCCATCACTGATGTCAAGTCGGTATCACCGACTCTTACCAGGTCGGTAGCACTAAGTCTGTGGATCTTCCTTGTACCTAAAAATGCAGAAAAACATCATAAGTAGCTGGGATGCATAAAATATTACATAAAATAGTAAAAATCATATAATTTGATGCATTCAATAGAAACATGACATCTATGACATTTCATGCATACTAAATCAAATAAATGACTAATCTACACATGAAATCAAGGAAAATGTGCCTATAATGACGACTAAAAACACATGCATCAGGCATTAAATACCTAATTTGGTAATAATAATAATAATAATAATAATAATAAAGGTAATTATGTCTATTATGTTTGTCCCAATCATGAGATGATGACACAGATGTAAGTAGATATCTAAAGAATGATGTTACTCAATGACATATGTCTTCAAGTACTTAACATGGACAATGAGATCATATATATGTTAAGAGTGCATACATTCTTGTTATGTCCCTAGTCAAATATTGTTGTGGAAGCAAAATAGACAATAGTAATACATAAGACTAGAGTGTGTATTGACTGATGATAGAGTCTTATTAGTTATGATATGTGATATCAAGTTAAGCACATAGGTACATGTTTCAGAACAGTGTATCAGATAGACCCACCAAGAGAGTGATACATTGAGACCATGGAATGGTAGTCAGAATCATCTTTCATAGTTATAGTGGTGATTGTGGTTCTTAGACCTGAAGTCACTAAATTCATCACATGTTGTTTGGTATACTTTGACCTCGAGCAACACTCTCTCTAATCTATTTGACAAGAGTTAGCAAAAGGACATAACACATATATTCCTTTATTAATCAAATCCATTATCGAACCCTAAATCGACCTTTACTGACCACTGAATCGATAATTGCTCTAAAGTGACCAAAAACTTTCAAAAAAGATGTCCACCTTCAGTCAATGACACTATCAAGAAAGTAGTTAACGTCATAATTACTCAGACATTCACTTGGTGTATTGTGTGATTCCCTACACTAATTTGCTCTTTCCTAACTACCAACTACTTGGAAGCAGATCTCCGTATAAGCATGAATGAGGAGATAAATCATTAGAGTGTCCTACCAATAAGAGCAATTAATGATTCAAGATGGGTGGCAAATGAAAATACATAAGTACATCCAACCTATTTATGCATAGAGAATAATGAACCTAGATGGATGAAAAGAATGACATGCATGTATCCTAATGCCTACAAATTTTTCTTCTTATGAAATGATGCATGTATGAACGAGTTGAGATCCTTTGACAACTCAAAAGAATGCACATGTGGATTAAATCATCACTTGAACAAATGTGCGCGGGATATACTTTTTCCTTGTTTCTTTTTAACAATTTTCTTCTTTTTTATCTTTTCAAAAAGGCTAATTTTTATGCTTCTTGCCTTCATTATTTTTTCTTTTTTTTCTTGGAGGTCTATCCCTACACTTTAGCTTCATAACTTGAAATTAAAATCCACATGTTCAGGAAAATATGCATGTGATGCTGAAATGTATGCAACTACATGAATTGTGTTATGCATGCTAAGATGGTATGCACTAAAGTTAATGCATACAAATGCAATGTTTTTCTTTCTTTTTTAAATGCAAGCAAACTAACTAATATGTTCCTATCGTTCCATGCAATGCAATCAAAGAAAATAACTTGTAGTACCCATGAATTTTTGAGGTGGTGAGTCAAAAATGAATGGAAAAGAAATAGAATCACACAAATAAAAGACAATGCCTTACATTATATTATGATGTGTCCCTCTTAACTGACCTGTGTTCAGGGTGATCTTAAAGGTTCATTTCCTATATTTTCATTTAAGGTCTCATTATGGTTTGGTCAGTTTAGGCTCAACATCTTCATCATTCACATTCCCGAGTTGATTCAGACTTTCATGTATGTCCTAAGTCCTAATGTTGACTAGTTCAAACACTTCCTCAAGTGGTGTTACAGAAAGATTTTGTAGTTTAAGTTTTTAAGGATATGACCTTTTTCATGCAAAAACATAGAGAGTAAAATTTATTCGAACACAAAACCATACATTTACTACTCCACAATTACACTAGATAGACGTGGATCCTGCACTTATACAACTAAAATTAAAATAAATAACCACAAGATAAAAATAAAAAACAAGGATATGATGTTGTTCCAACACCCCCCTAAGCTTGAATATGACTATGTCCACATAGTCAATACTCACACCCAAGAGGTGGAACAGTGGTACCAGGGCTCAGAATGATGGAGGTGGCATGTTGGGGTCTTATGGAGGGAACATCCCCTGGAATGAGAGGTCTGTAGGCGGCATTGGCGGTGGTTGTGTGTACTCCTCAAAGTATCCATGATTCTAGTAGTTATCGAAGAAAGGATGTTGGTACTGCTCCATCCGCTACAGGCACATGTGAACATTCTCTTGGTTGGCCAAGAGAATGTGTTCATTCTCGTAAATCGTCTGTTAGTTCTGGTACATCCTTCCTTGAATGTCCAACATACCGAACAGCATTGCCTGATGCTGCTGATGTCCAGTCTGGATCTCCTACAGCAAGGTATACATACCTACCATGTTGTACGGGTCTTGATCCTCCTGGAAAGGGAGTGGGGCAGAGGAAGTTGAGGCAGTGTAGGTGCAGGCCCGTTTGTGCGGGACCTCTCTCCTAGTGATGAGGATGGTGGGCTCCACCTCATCAACTTCATCACCGTTGTGCTCCTTGTCGTTGCCCTGAGCTGCTGCCCTGGGCAGATCTTCTACTCCTCCCTCATTCAGTGGTCACTGGAGATGGTTCACCCTATACATGCTGAAGATAGGGTCGGGGAGGCTCCAATTCTGAAATAGTCCTCAATGCGTGCAATGCGCATAGAGCACATTGTGGTGGCATTGAAGAAGGTGCACCTTGTGAAAGTGTAGGAGGTCCAACTTTGTTGTATCCTCCAATGGCTCAAGGGTGGAAAAATCAAGGTGCAAATGTGGAGAAATAGGGGTGATGAGACCCCCAAATAAAATCGGTACCTTCCTTGTCACATTGCACCTCACAGAAATCATATGAAGTAAAAGGAAAGCTCCAAAGTTAACAATCTTTCCTTCCATTATCCTGTAGAGAAAGTAGAGGTCCACCTTCTGGACCTTTCCTTGAGCTTGATTGGATTGAGTAAAAATAGTATTGGTGCAAAGGCGGTGAAGGATATGAGATAAAGGATGCTCAATATCAGTAACATAACTGATATGCCAATTTATATGAAATCTTGTTGGCACCTCAATCAACTGCTGCCATGTCAAGTCGTAGTCGAAATTAGATGGGGTCGAGCGTTCTGGGATATGAGCCCAGTTGATGATATGGTTGAAGGCCCTTAGTGTGATAGAATAGTTGTTGTTGAAGAGGTGGAAGTTGACCTTACCTTCCTGCCATTCACCTACTATCTTCTACTTGGGGGCAATGAGAACATCAAGAGATGCCAAGAACTCTAGGACGAGATCTGAGTAGGTATACCAGTTGCTGAAGAAAGGATTATCTCGCTCCATTTCTTGTTTCTGACATACCCATCGCATGTTGTCAGTAAAGCCCACCGTTTGATCAATGTACAATCACCATATCGTGTTGGGATGATCTACCTTGTCTGCAAATTTTCATATAGTTTCCTTATCTCTAAGGACGGGTGTTGAATGTGGGTTGGCTGGGGGACCAACTCAGCCTGCGGGGGAGTAACTCCTCTTCTAGGGGCCATGTCATTGATGCAAAAAGGAGGTTAAGAGAATAGAAGCTTGGGGAAGATTGTTAGTGTCTGGTGCAGCCTTACTCTGAAATGGAGGAGTGGATGTTGAGGGTGTGAATAAAATGGCTCCACAACCCCTCCTTATATAGATGAACATGGTAGAGTCGGTACTACCGACTTCTGAGTCTGTGGTATAGAGTTGTCTAGCACAATTTGTGGTCAGTTGCATCGACGGCTTGCGGTTGGCTGACATTGAAGGTGTTGATTGTCCCGAGTCAGTGGTATCGACGATGAGTCGGTACTACTGACTGGTGTCATGGATCGGTACCACCGACCGCTCGATGAAGCGCATCATGGATGTTGGATCACAAACACCCAGATTGCTGATGTGGTGAGTCAGTAGTACTGACTTCAAGGTCGGTAGTATCGAGTTGTTGAAATTTTTAGTGCTTTTGAATTTGTGGGCTCGGTATATCGAACCTGGGTGCATCCAAAAGTTGGTAGTACCGACTGAAAAAGTCGGTAGCATCGGGTCCTTATCATTGAGTGCTAGAAAGATCTTTAGAGACTTGGTGGTACCGACCAGTTGATTTGGTGGTACTGAGTTTGTGTTGTAGTTGCTGACAAAACGTTGACCTCATTTCGGTGTGACCGACTATTAAACTCGGTGGTATCGACTTTCAAGCCCTTCACACTCCAAAAATGAGTCAAGGAAATTGAACATAAAAACAATGCAATAAAAATTGGGTTGCCTCCCAACTAGCATCATTATCTAACGTCCTAGACTAGATGGTCTTTAGAGAAAGAATCTATGGAATAGTGCAAAGTTGCACCTCCTCTATCTGTGGCTCTATCTCCCCTCCAAAACATTTCTTTAATCTTTGTCCATTTACAAAGAATGACATGTTCCCATCTACAATGTTCACAACACCATGGGGAAAGACTTTTTCAATCACAAACGGTCCACTCCACTTGGACCTTAGCTTACCCGGATGCAGCCTAAGCTTAGAATTGAAAAGGAGGACTTTCTAACTTAGGAGAAACACACTATTTAGAATGTGTCTATCATGAATTTTCTTATTCCTTTCCTTATATATCCTAGAGCTTTCATAAGCATCCCTCCTAAGCTCATCTATTCATTAATCTCCAAAAGCCTCTTTCTACCTGCTTCATCAATGTTGAAATTCAACTTCTTCATGGCCTATTTAGCTTTATGCTCAAGCTCTACAGGTACATGGCATGCACGGCCATAGACCAGACTAAAAGATGTTGTTCCTATTGGGGATTTGTAGGTAGTTCTATAAGCCCAAAGAGCATCACTTAGCACATAACTCCAGTTTGTCCTACTGGCTGAGACCATCCTTTCCAAAATTTTCTTCACCTCTCTATTTGACACCTCAACCTGTCCTTGAGTCTGTGGGTGATATGGAGTACCCACTCAGTGTTTCACCCCATATTTTCTCAATAAAGATCCAAACTGTCTATCAGTGAAGTGGGATCCACCATCACTAATAATTAGGTGGGGGACACAAAACATGCAGAAAATGTATTCCTTCACAAACTTGCACACTACCTGCACATCATTGGTGTGAGTTGGAATTGCTTCCACCTACTTAAACACATAATCAATTGCAAGTAATATATAAAGATTGGAATTAGACAACACAAATGGACCCATAAAATCTGTACCCCAAAGATCAAAAACTTTAACCTCCTGAAACACATTTAAGGGCATTTCATGTCTCTTAGAGATATTACCTGCACGTTGACATGCGTCACTACGATGAACAAAGTTGTGAGCATCTTTAAACAAGGTAGACCAATAAAACTCACTCTCTAAGACTTTAGCCACAGTCCTAGAGCTAGCACGGTGTCCACTCGTGGGTAGAGAATGATAGTGTGACAAGATTCTCTCTACCTCACATTCAGGTACACATCTTCTTAACATCCCATCCCTACATTGCTGAAGAAGAGTCGGGTCATTCCAAATATAAAACTTCAATGAGTGGAAAAATCAATTTTCTCTTGGTACCCCCAATCCACACAAAATTCCTTACAATCTAGGTAATCAACAATATCTACAAACCAAGGATCTTCTGTTTTAATTGTAAAAAATTTATCATCTGGGAATTCCTCAATAATGGGGATGGATATATCTTTTTCGTCTGCCCTTTCTAACCTAGACAAATGATTAGCTACAACATTCTCTTCCCCTGCCTTGTCTCTAATTTTAATTTCAAATACCTGAAGCAAAAGAATCTACCTAATCAATATGGGTTTGGCATCTTTCTTTTGTAACAAGTATTTGATGGAAGCATGGTCTGTCCAAACTATCACTTTAGCCCCAACTAGGTATTGGTAGAATTTTTTAAAAGCAAACACTACCGCTAGTAGTTCTTTTTCAGTAGTAGTGTAATTCACTTGTGCATCAGTCAAAGTCTTTAACAAATAATATATGACAGTTGGAGTCTTGTCTATACGTTGACCCAAGACAGCTCCTACTGCATCATCTGATGCATCACACATTAGCTCAAAGGGAAGGCTCCAATTAGGAGCCTGCACAATAGGCACGGAGATCAATTTTTCTAAGGATTTCAAAAGCTTTTAAATAGCACTCATCAAAGGAAAACTTGACGTCTTTCTCTAAAAGTTCAAACAATGGTTTGGCAATTTTTAAGAAATCCTTAATAAAATAGCAGTAAAATCCAGTGTGTCCTAAAAATATCCTTACTCCTTTCACCGATGTTGGTGGAGGTAGTATGGAGATGACTTCAATCTTTATTGGATCCACTTCCATGCTTTTATTGGACACTTGTATCCAAGAACAATCCCTTCACTTCCCATCGTGTGTTACTTCTCCCAGTTTAGAATTAGGTGAGTGTCCTCACATCTCTATAGCACCATGTCAAGGTTATATAGACAATCATTGAAAGATTCCCCATACATAGAAAAATCATCCATAAAAACCTATAAGAACCATTCTATCATGTCAGAAAAAATGGTGACCATACAATGTTGAAATGTAGGAGGGGTGTTACAAAGACCAAAAGGCATCCGTCGGTATGTGAGCATGCCATAAGGGCAGGTGACAGTGGATTTCTCCTGATCCTTAGGCTCTATGGAAATTTAATTATACCCGGAATACCCATCAAGAAAACAAAAGTGTGAATGGCCAGATAATCATTCCAATATCTGATCAATAAAAGGTAAAGGGAAATGATCTTTAAGAGTGGCTGCATTTAACTGGTGATAGTCTATGCACACTCACCATCCTATCACTAACCTAATAGAAATCAATTTATTAGCCGCATTAGTATTGACCGTGAACCCCCCCCCTTCTCAGGAACTACCTGGGTAGGGCTAACCCACATTGAATAAGAAATTGCATAGATTATACTTGCCGACAATAGCTTGATGACTTCCTTCTTTACCACCTCAATCATAATTGGATTGAGATGCCTCTGAGGTTGGACAATTGCCTTATCTCCTTCTTTGAGCTAAATCTTGTGTTGGCACAAGGTTGGAGAGATCCCTTTTATGTTAGCTATGAACCACCCAAATACAGCTCAATGGTTTTTCGACACAGTGAGTAACTTTCCTTCCTCTTCACCACTCAAAGAAGATCATATGATCACTGGGAGTTTTTCCTCTATAGCTAAGAAGAAATACTTCAGGTGCGGTGGTAATGGCTTCAGTTCCAGGTCTGGTGGACTCAATAGATATGGGACCAATGGTGGGGGCGGTGGTCCAAGGTCTTCAAAGTGTCTTGAATAGTAGCAAGGTACTGACTTTAGCATCAAAATGCACACCTCTAGATGGTTGTTGTAGATGTTGTCCTCCATTCTGTTCATCAAGCATTCTTCTAAGGTTAGTTTGGTTGATGACTGTATCATAGAATTAGCTATATATTCTTCTACTGCAATAGGGTCATAGTCCTCTCCCTCATTGTCTGGGTAGCACATTGCTTGAGTCAGCGAGATCACCTTTGTATTTTCTAGGATGTCCACCGCTAGATTTCCTTTTTCTACTTTAGTCATAACATGGGCCATATCCAAGAATAGCTTCCCTAGAAATAGAGAAATCTTGTTATCCATGTGTTGAAGCATGTTGTATTGCACCTAATCTCTCGTGGCTTGAGAGTGCTCCGACATCTTGATCTCAAACCTGTCATCTTAGATTCCCATATATAGTCAAGCATCCTTTTACCCATATCAAGTATCATGTCTACAGTGGCTTGAAATGGTCTTCCAAGTAGAAGCTCATTGCCATGGTCGTCCTACATTTCCATTACTACAAAATCTGCAAGAAAATACAAACCTATCCACTTTTACCAGGACATCCTCGCATATACCATATGTCTTAACTATTGATTTGTCTGCCAACTGGATTGTCATGTTGCTCTTCCTGAATTCCTTAAGTTCAAGCTTCTTGAAGGAATACAGGGGCATCATATTTATACTCGCCCTTGAATCAAATAAAGAATCTCCAAATTTTGTCTTACCTATGAAGCATGTGATATTGAAGCATCCTAGATCCTGTCTTTTAGGAGGCAGTGTCCCCAAGATGAAAGCACTAACCTACTCTTTCAGAACCATGACATCAGACTCTGGTATCTTTCTCTTCTTTGCAATTATATCCTTCAAAAACTTCCCACAAGATGGTATCTACTCAATAGCCTCTATCAAGGGAATGTTCATAGATAACTTTCGAAAATTATCTAGAAATTTCTTGAACTGTCGGTCCATCTTAATCGCCTTCAAACTGTTCAGAAAGAGAACATGAACTATATGTTTCCCTCTAGTGAGGAGGGATATAAGCCTAAGTTTTATTGCCTCCAACCTCATTAACTTGCTCCTCTGTAGTCTTCTCTTGTGCTGACATGTCTGGTTCTTATGCATCCACTAGTATATAGTGATTTGTAGCTTCTTCTGCAACTACACCGTGTGGTGCATCATTTAGTTGCTTCTTGCCACTGCTTATTAGAACAACCTTCACATGTTGATTCCCAGAAGGTACAATGGTGTTCGCCAAAAATCCTTGTTGGGTTGGTTTCTTTAATGCACTCACATTTGCCGCTATCTGAAAGATTTGTGTCTCTATGTTGTGAATATGTGCCCCTTGATTTTGAAGATCCCTTTGAGTTTGTGCAATCTACATCTCATTCTGACTCAACAGCTTGCCTAGCATTACTTCAATCTTCTTAATTTTTTTCTTCTCTGGTTGATATTGTGCTTGGCCACCATACTGTTGTGGCTTTGGATGTGTTGTACCTGTGATGGATCCCTTTTGAAAGTTGTTAGGATCCTTCCAAGAGAATTGGGGGTCCTTCCTCCAATAATAGTCATTGTTCTTGTATTTCCCCTGACGCACATACTTACACTCTTCTTCTTCTTCTTCCTCACAGGAAATATGTATGTAGCACATAGCTTCTTAACAATAAGATCTAACTTCTTGTTTAGAGAAGATATCACCTTGGACTCCCCGACACTTTTATTGGTTTCTAGTGGCTCTCTTTCTTCTCCCCATGATTAGTTTCTAGACATGTTCTTAATGATCTCATGGCAGCGAGTGGGCTTGTTGTTGAGGAAGAATCTTGTTGCTACACTGTCAAGAGTTGTTCTCTCCCCTTTATGTAGGCCGTAATAGAAGATCTTGGTCTACCCCAATAGATCAATGCCATGATGAGGCACTTTCCTTAGCATATTCTAAAACCTCTCCCATGCCTCTGAATATGACTCATCAGCTTGCTATTTGAAGTTGTGAATCTTCTTCACTAGGCCATTTGTCTTTTGTGGAGGGAAGTAGATCTCAAAGAATGCATCTATCATCTGATCACATTTCTCGATGATCTCATCATCAAGATTGTTAAACCATGACTTTGCACTATCTTCCAATGAAGATGAAAATAGCTTAAGATATATTATAGTATTTGGGACCCTATCTATCTTGACCATATCATAATTCTCCACAAAATTGCTAATATGCATCATTGGATATTAATAAGGATGGTCGTAGAACGATTGAGATTTTACTAAGGCAATAAGTCTAAGATCTATCTTGTAGCTACCCACATTGATGGCTAGCATTTTGATGGGCCCTTTCTGAGCCATAGATGATGAAGCTTTTATCCTTTCCCATATTGTTAGTTCTTCTTCTCCCTCCATTTCTGTTGTTTATGGTTCTTTTGGTGTCGTAGGTCTCTCAGGTTGAGGTGTCGGTGGAGGGGTTCGGTTGAACCTGTCCATAGATCTGTCAGACTCCCTTTCTCCTTGTAAGAGCCCTACTTGTCCCAAGCCTGGTGAGGATGGTTCTCCGTATTCTATGGTTCTGGTACGCACCATGCACCAGTTTCCCTGAAATAGTAAAAAATAGGTATTAGCATAAGAAATATATGGTGCATCAAAAAGATCTTATGATTCAACTTGCCAAAATAAAAAAAGAAAAATATAATAAAAATAAAATAAAAATAAAAATTGGCCTAGATTGGCCGACCACAGCACTCGTAGTGCTAGATGTTACCGCTTCCCTGACAACGATGCCAAAAACTTGACACGAGTTTACCGTATGTAATACGCAAGTGAACGTATCGAATTAATAAGGCCTTATGAGGCCCGAGTCGAACACGGGGAAGCGTTTCTCCAGTAGACTACTACTAACTACAGTCAAATCATGTAACATACCAGACCTTGGACCCTACCCTAGAAGTTTAACCTTTTGGGTTTCACCAAACAAGGTTAAGGTTAGAATGATCCTAATAATCTAATGCATAAATAATGTAATCTAATATGTCACATAATTCATTTGGTGATAATAAAATGATAAATAACTTAATTTCATGCATAATATGGTTAATGGGCCACTAATGGGCTAGATTATATAACACATGTAAGAAAGCCTCAAAATAAAAAATAGACTTCAAATTCGTAATTTACACATTAAAATAAGCCTACATGTCAATTTTCATCTAATTTGAACCACCTTGAAATAATATGGTTAGATAGGAGAGAGAAATTGCCTAAAAGGTGTAATTAATAAATAAAAATAATAAATGACTCCAAAAGAGGAAAATAATCTTATATTCGTGATCTACATAATAAATATAGCCTTTGGGTGGATTTTCATCCAATTTGGAGAAAGTTTGCTTAAAAGGTAAAATCAGGAGAGAGAAAGTGTGTAAAACCTTCAAAATATTAATAAAGCTCAAATAACCCCAATATGTAAAATTGATGTTAAATTCGTGTCCAACACATTAAATATGACTTGTGTGTCAAGTTTCATAAAATTTGGATAATCCTAAAGCCATTAATGAAGGAGGAAAGAGAAAATAGGTTTTGATTTATTTAACACATTAAAAGTTTCCAAAAAGCAAAAATAAGTACATAATCGGAATCTACATGCATTAATTGGCCTCTATGCAAAATTTTACTTAATTTGGATAATGTTTGAACCCTTATTTGAAGAGAGAGAAAAAGTGACATTAAATGCAGTTCTTACTTTATTTATTGGATCAATTTTTCTCTGTCACGCTTCTGATTTAAGCGCACCAATCTAGACCGTGGATTTTGGATCCAACGGCTCCAGGTTTTCTCCTATAGGATTACAGGTTGTTTCCTATGGTTTCTTCGGTTGAGGATATCTCCCTCGATTATTAATCTTTTTCGATGATTTCTTCGCCTTTGAGTTCGTGATCTAATTCTGCATAAACCTATCCCTTATTTACCTGATTTCATTGAGTTTCCTAGAAATGCCCAAATCCTTGCTACCCAAGCTTTGCTGCCTCCTACCTTCTCGCCATCTCTCCCTTCCTCGCCTATATATATATTAACCCCAAGCATCCCTAAACCCTTTGCGACTTATATCTGCACTCAATTGGTTGCTTGGCCGTGAATTGGGCTGCCGATGTACGAGGATTGGTACCAACTTTGCGGCGCCACTTCCTCCCTCCTCTGCACATCTTCGGCCGAATTGGTGGCTTTGGTGAGTTTCTCGCACCTTGTTCTTCGACTGGGTGGCTTTGGGTTTTCACTTGGTTGTGAAACTTGGATTCGCCTATTTTGACTGTGAGTTTCTACTTCCTGCTCACGGCCATGGCTGGCTGAGCAAGGGAGAAGAATCCTTTGAGTGTTTTCCTCGTTCTGCCCTCTTCTTCATTGTTCCTTAGTTTTTTGGACATTAGGCATAATGGTCTTTTAGCCACATTTTCTTTTTTTGGGCGAGGTCAAAGCAGACCATTGACCCGCTGACCGGGAGGCCATTGATTGGTCCAATTCAGTAAAGAGTTGAGAAATGGATGGGCCCAGTATGCTTATTTGGATTTTTGGTGATTTATGATTGGTCAATCTTATAAAAAATGTATCTTTTGATTCGTTTGTTAGAAAATTATGCAAGAATATGTTTTGGAATTGAAAAAGTAACTTGTATCTTGTAAAAATAGTTTCAAAGCATATTTTTATGTTTTAAATGATGGATTTTTAATGGATCTAATTAAATAAGATAATAACTTGTATAATTCATAACTAAATATATAAAAGTCAGAAAAATATAATAAAATATGTTTTGAACTCAGGAAAATATAACCTAAAATATGGTGTGGCTTTGATGACCTAATTCACATATAATAAAAAGGTGGTTTTTAGGGCTTGAATAATGAATGTGAAACTGATCAAAAATCTACATATATGTTTAATAGGTTCTTTGTATGTCTAGGCTTGGACCTAGATGTGACTTTGGAATCTAAATTTGAGGTATGATTGCATCCCCCATTAAATTTGTATTGAGAAATTTCATATTCATCTCTCTTAATGTATGTTTGCATCCCCGATTATTCTTTTTGAGCAATAACCTATCTTTATTATTCTCTTAGTCCTATGTACAATAGCCTGTACACATTGCTCTTATCTTTTGAAACCATGGTTCGTGTGAACTACCTTTTATTTGTTATTGATCTTATGATCATGTATATTCTCTTGACTCTGTTTCATCTGCCTTGGTGCATGTTGGACTTTTGATATTATATACCCACTGCGATGTGGATGTTTACTTTTTGATATGCCCATTGTGATGTGGAAGTTACTGGTTGACATGTGATGTCTCTTTCCCACTTTGAAGTGGATTTGTTTATATGTTTGTGTTTTCCATTGTGTGATGGAAACATTGTATAAATCTGACTATACTTCTCTACTTGCCTCTACATTTAACATGATATGTAATTCAGTAGCACTAGAGTAGTGTAATTACATTGGTTTTGTCTCATTATGCAACATGGCAACATTGTGATATCTTTGGGATGGAGGATGTGTGATTCCCCATACCCGGGCAGGATGTGTGATTCCTGGCCCATGTTATATATATTTGGATGGTGGATGTGTGATTCCCCATGCCAGGGCAAGATGTGTGATTCTTGGCCCATGTCCCACCAGGTTCAAGATGTGTGATTCTTGACCGCCATTGTTATTTATATTGTTCTAGGGCTATGCTTATCTCACGTGCATGCATGTTGATGATGATATGTGCTTTGTTTCCCACCATGGTAGTGGATGTTTATATTGATAGCACATTCTTATTATTTATTGGTTATGGCAAGTATCTCTTTTAATGTGATTCTTTCTCTTGATACCCATTTGGGTGGTACTTATCTCTTGCATGGGAAGCCTTTTGTTATGATGTCCCTTATTCTTTATAAATTGCTCAGTTTTCTTTTTAGTGTGCACATACCAGCCTTTGTTGATGTATCCTATTATTTCTCTTTTGCTGGGGTATGCTTCCAACCCTAGGTGGAAGACTTGGATGCATGACATGTTGACCTGGACTTAGATTGTAAATTTAAAGCTTGGATACAATCTTGAGGTGGTTTATATTTCCTCTACATGGATCCTTATGATGTAAGTTTAAGATGTTCCCATGTCTATAATTGAATATAGTCATGTTTTTATTTCGCTGCTATACTTTGGTCTTTTGATTACCATTCTATAAATATTTGAAAATTTTACACCCACTCCAAGATACCTTGAAGGTGTGTTTGGACTGGAGGTTCTGTTATTCAAATTTTTAGTAGAGAAGTGGGTTTGCTACAGCATGGTATCAGAGCCCATGGTAGTCAGAATCTGACTAATTCAATTTTGTCTCCCTAATAGAATCCTTAACTTAGATAGTTACCTCTAAGTGAGATGTTGACCCTAGATTTGATCTATGATGATCTTTATATGCAATGAGGTTTGATTTGAGGATAAGATTAGGTTATGAGGAAGTATTCATATGGTAATATTGTGACTTGGTTTCTCGATTTGATTTTGGGCCCTAAATTTCAGTTTCAATCGCAAAGGTTTTTCACAACAAATTATTTTCCATACAATGCTATATGTACAAAACAAAATGTTTTCTTTGTATTTTTCGAAGTTTTCTTGAACTAAGTCACAATGAAGAGAAACTCTAGTTTGAGAAGAAAGCAACCCTAGTTTTGTGACTAGGTTTGATATAAATGTGTAGTTGACCTACCCTATGACTTTTGGATGTTCATGTAGGGTTGATAGGTTAGAGACACGAGGGCCTAAAACTCAACCCTAGATGGTGACTTTAGTTGGATACATGAGAAATATTAATCTCTAAAAACTTTCATAACTAAGAGATGTGGGTAGTTCTAAAAAGATGTTTAGTTTGACTGGTTAAGCTGAACCCTTTAAGGGGTGGAGTGTAGTTGGTTGTTGATGATTGGATGTTTTGATTTCGAGGACGAAATCCTTTTTAAGGGGTGGAGTGTTGTAACATACCAGACCTTGGACCCTACCTAGAAGTTTAACCTTTTGGGTTTTACCAAACAAGGTTAAGGTTAGAATGATCCTAATAATCTAATGCATGAATAATGTAATCTAATATGTCACAAAATTCATTTGGTGATAATAAAATAATAAATAACTTAATTTCATGCTTAATATGGTTAATGGGCCTCTAATGGGCTAGATGATATAACCCATATAAGAAAGCCTCAAAATAAAGAATAGACTTCAAATTCATAATTTACACATTAAAATAAGCCTACATGTCAATTTTCATCAAATTTGAACCGCCTTGAAATAATATGGTTAGATAGGAGAGAGAAATTGCCTAAAAGGTGTAATTAATACATAAAAATAATAAATGACTCCAAAATAGGAAAATAATCTTATATTCATGATCTACATAATAAATATAGCCTTTGGGTGAATTTTCATCCAATTTGGAGAAAGTTTGCTTAAAAGGTAAAATCAGGAGAGAGAAAGTGTGTAAAACCTTCAAAATATTAATAAAATATCAAATAATCCCAATATGTAAAATTGATGGCAAATTCGTGTCCAACACATTAAATATGACTTGTGTGTCAAGTTTCATAAAATTTGTATAATCCTAAAGCCATTAATGAAGGAGGAAAGAGAAAATAGGTTTTGATTTATTTAACATATTAAAAGTTTCCAAAAGGCAAAACTAAGTGCATAATCGGAATCTACATGCATTAATTGGACTCTATGCAAAATTTTACTTAATTTGGATAATGTTTGAACCCTTATTTGAAGAGAGAGAAAAAGAGACATTAAATGCAATTCTTACTTTATTTACTTGATTGATTTTTCTCTGGCACGCTTCTGATTTAAGCGCACCGATTGGAACCGTGGATTTCGGATCCAACGGCTCCAGGTTTGTCTCCTAGCTCTGATCGGAGTAGGATTATAGGTTGTTTCATGTGGTTTCTTCGGTTGAGGATATCTCCCTCGATTATTAATCTTTTTCGACGATTTCTTCGCCTTTGAGTTCATGATCTAATTCCGCATAAGCCTATCCCTTATTTACCCAATTTCATTGAGTTTCCTAGAAATGCCCAAATCCTTACTACCCAAGCTTTGTGGCTGCCTACCTTCTCACCATCTCTCCCTTCCTCGCCTATATATATCTTAACCCCAAGCTTCCCTAAACTCTTTGCGACTTATATCAGCACTCAATTGGTTGCTTGGTCGTGAATTGGGCTACCGACGTACAAGGATTGGTACCAACTTTGCGGCACCACCTCCTCCCTCCTCCGCACATCTTTAGCTGAATTGGTGGCTTTTGTGAGTTTCTCGCACCTTGTTCTTCGACTGGGTGGCTTTGGTTTTTCACTTGGTTGTGAAACTTGGATTCGCCTATTTTGACTGTGAGTTTCTGCTTCCTGCTCACGGCCATGGTTGGCTAAGCAAGAGAGAAGAAGCCTTTGAGTGTTTTCCTCATTCTGCCCTCTTCTTCATCGTTCCTTAGTTTTTTGGACATTGGGCATAATGGTCTTTTAGCCACGTTTTCTTTGTTTGGGTGAGGTCAAAGCAAACCATTGACCCGATGACCAGGAGGCCATTGATTGCTCCAATTCAGTAAAGAGTTGAGCAATGGATGGGCCCAGTATGCTTATTTGGATTTTTGGTGATTTATGATTGGTCAATCTTATAAAAATTGTATCTTTTGATTCGTTTATTAGAAAATTATGTAAGAATAAGTTTTGGAATTGAATAAGTAACGTGTATCTTGTAAAAATAGTTTCAAAACCTATTTTTATGTTTTAAATGATGGATTTTTAATGGATCTAATTAAATAAGATAATAACTTGTATAATTCATAACTAAATATATAAAAGTCAAAAAAATATAATAAAATATGTTTTGAACTCAGGAAAATATAACCTAAAATATGGTGTGGCTTTGATGACCTAATTCACATATAATAAAAATGTGGTTTTTAGGGTTTGAATAATGAATGTGAAACTGATCAAAAATCTACATATATGTTTAATAGGTTCTTTGGATGCCTAGGCTTGGACCTAGATGTGACGTTGGAATCTGAAGTTGAGGTATGATTGCATCCCCCATTAATTCTGTATTGAGCAATTTCATATTCATATCTCTTAATGTATGTTTGCATCCCCAATTATTCTTTTTGATCAATAACCTATCTTTATTATTCTCTTGGTCCTATGTACAATAGCCTGTACACATTGCTCTTATCTTTTGAAACCATGGTTCGTGTGAACTACCTTTTATTTGTTATTGATCTTATGATCATGTATATTCTCTTAACTCTGTTTCATCTGCCTTGGTGCATGTTGGACTTTTGATATTAGATACCCACTGTGATGTGGATGTTTACTTTTTGATATGCCCACTATGATGTGAAAGTTACTGGTTGACATGTGATGTCTCTTTCCCACTTTGAAGTGGATTTGTTTATATGTTTGTGTTTTTCATTGTGTAATGGAAACATTGTATCAATCTGACTATACTTCTCTACTTTCCTCTACATTTAACATGCTATGTGATTCAGTAGCACTAGAGTAGTGTAATTACATTGGTTTTGTCTCATTATGCAACATGGCAACATTGTGATATCTTTGGGATGGAGGATGTGTGATTCCCCATACCCGAGCAGGATGTGTGATTCCTGGCCCATGTTATATATATTTGGATGGTGGATGTGTGATTCCCCATGCCAGGGCAAGATGTGTGATTCTTAGCCCATGTCCCACCAGGTTCAAGATGTGTGATTCTTGACCGCCATTGTTATTTATATTGTTCTAGGGCTATGCTTATCTCACATGCATGCAGGTTGGTGATGATATGTGGTTTGTTTCCCACCATGGTAGTGGATGTTTATATTGATAGCACATTCTTCTTATTTATTGGTTATGGCAAGTATCTCCTTTAATGTGATTCTTTCTCTTGATACCCATTTGGGTGGTACTTATCTCTTGCATGGGAAGCCTTTTGTTATGATGTCCCTTATTCTTTATAAATTGCTCAGTTTTCTTTTTAGTATGCACATACCAACCTTTGCTGATGTATCCTATTGTTTCTCTTTTGCTGGGGTATGCTTCCAACCCTAGGTGGAAGACTTGGATGCATGACATATTGACCTGGACTTAGATTGTGAAGTTAAAGCTTGGAGACATTCTTGAGGTGGTTTAGATTTCCTCTACATGGATCCTTATGATATAAGTTTAAGATGTTCCCCTATATATAATTGAATATAGTCATGTTTTTATTCCGCTGCTATACTTTGGTCTTTTGATTACCATTCTATAAATATTTGAAAATTTTAAACCCACTCCAAAATACCTTGAAGGTGTGTTTGGACGGGAGGTTCTATTATTCAAATTTTAGTAGAGAAGTGGGTTTGCTACAAATTAGCTAAGCCGGTTGTAAAAAGTTGAATTGGTTTGAGTTAAAGAACAAATGCAGAAACAAAATGAATTTAAAGTTTGAATTAATCAGAGATGGAATGAATACCTTAGGACAGTGGTTTCACTACAGATAACACTAATAATTTACCTCACATATATTACATCTATTATCTCCATCCCTGGATAAAGAGCCTATAGCCAGAATTACCTGCTCCCGTTGTGTAATTCACTACCTAATCTAATGCCAACCCCACTTTCACAGTTATTGGTTGATTAGTTAGATGTTTTATGATTATTCTCTAGATTTCTCCTCCCATTTACACTCCACTTTTCCCAAAGGGCACAGTACAGGGATAAATCTATGCTTTCTGACCCTCAACCTCTCTCCTGAGATGACTAAGCGTCTATCAATCCACTCATGGTGATCAAGCACAAATGGAACAAAAAGCTTTCATATATTTGTATCTAGTAAAAAGAGATAAAACCGATATTAATGCATAGAAATCAATCACATTGTATATCCAGGCTACTCCTAGATCCTAAGGAATAAAGGGTTTTAGCCTTGCATGATTTTCATCAATGAATACATGGAAAGGAAGAAGAAAAACATGGGAAACATTAGGAAACTAAGGTAACCCCTGAATCTCTTCCTGTCTGGAAGATCCCCTCCATTGTACGTGTGTTCTGTTGTATTTCGAAAATAGAATTGTCCTCCATAGGTGCCCAGATCTCCTCGGTTGACACTTTCAGTCCTCGATTCTTCTCTGCTCTCTCTCTCTCTGGTTGTCATACAATGAAAACGGCTACCACCTTTTTGTCTAGCCATCGTCCCCCAAAGTCATAGAAGGCACTTAGGGTACAAAATAACATCCACCATTGGATTAGAGTGAAATATACGGATGGTCCGATTGGGCAGACTCTATAGTACCGACTAGGTGAGTCGGTAGTACCGAGTCACTTAAGTTTGGTCGTGCGATCCTGATCATGTTGGTACTATCGACTGGACTCAATAGCATCGAGTTTTGTGAATTTTGAACTGCCTCCCTGGCGTCAAATCGGTAGCACCGAGTTGTCTTGATTCATGTTGGGGCTTACTGATGCTGATTTGGTACCATCGACTTCGGTTGTCAGTAGCACTGACTCTGGGTGAGTTTTTGGGTCCATCACTGACATCAAGTTGGTACCACTGACTGGTACCAGGTCAGTAGCACCAAGTCTGTGGATCTTCCTTGTACCTGAAAATGAACAAAAGCATCATAAGTACCTGGGATGCGTCAAATATTACATTAAACAGTAAAAATCATATAATTTGATGCAATTAATAGAAATAGGCCATCTATGACATTTCATGCATAATAAATCAAATAAATGACTAATCTACACATGAAATCAAGGGAAATGTGCCTATAATGATGACTAAAAACACATGCATCAGGCATTAAATACCTAATTTGATAATAATAATAATAATAATAATAATAATAATAATAATAATAAAGGTAATTACGTCTATTATGTTTGTCTCAGTCATAAGGTGATGACATAGACATAAGTAGATGTCTAAAGAATGATGTTACTCAATGACGTATGTCTTTAAGTACGTGACATAAACAATGAGATCATACAGATGTTAAGAGTACACACATTCTTGATATGTCCCTAGTCAGATATTGTTGTGGAAACAAAATAGACAGTAGTAATACATAAGACTAGAGTGTGTCTTAACTGATGATAGAGTCTCATTATTTATGATATGTGATATCAAGTCAAGTACATAGGTACATGTTAGAGAACAGTGTATCGGACAGACCCACTATGAGAGTGATACATGGAGACCATGGAATGGTAGTTAGAATCATCTTTCATAGTGATAGTGGTGATTATAGTACTTAGACATGAAGTCACTACATTCATCACATGTTGTTCGGTATACTTTGACATCATGAAATGTAACCCTGAGTAAGGATTTCATAAAGGTGATGATTGGGTAGATGTGACACATGGGGACTGAGTGTGAGTAATGTATATGGGATTTGTTCCTCCTACAGGAGATTGATATGCAGTGCCTCTTGATAAGAGAGACTGAGAAATGTACTGTTGTACTGACGTGGCTCAATATGTGATATGTGAACTCATATGCTTCTCATACAATTTGCTCTAGTTCAAGGAACATGGATTGAACATTGAGAGGATGACGATTCCATGCCTCGAGTTCAATCTAGATATCAGAGACAAAGGAACTATACAATCACTGTAACACTTATCATGAATTGTAGGTTGAAGTTGTTCTCTAACTTTCTATATTACTTGGGTAGTAATGATGTGTGATTGGGCACCACTCTTTGATTGTGATGTCATAATTGGTTATGTACATTCATTGCCAATGAAATTCTAGACCTATAGGGTCACACACATAGGATACTCTTGGATTAAAGGTTTTTATTCATGAATGATGTTTAGATTGGCTTCTAAAGGTGTTTAGGTATCCAATGAAACAATACATTAACTGATTGGACTCAAAACCATCAAGTTCAAGTGTTGAAACTAATTGATTGGAGTGCCAGGTTGATTGAAAATTGAATTGGCTGACTTTTACATGACTCAGGACACCAACTGATCGGCTCACTAGGTGAGCCGATCATCTCAGGTTGGTGAGACGATCAGTTCACCTAGTGAACCGATCGACTCGGCCAAGCCAACTGAAGCTTCTAGTGACTTTACTTAATCATGAGAATAGTTGAATCTTTTTACTTGTTTAATTCAATTGGTATAAGGATTGATGTTGGGCATTAATTGGAAACAAAGTGTGAATTCAATTACAAATAGGAAATTGTGAGAAACAACTATTTTGCAAAGAAGAACGACCGTTTTGCTCACAAGACAACCATTTCATTGTGTGAGACAACCATTTCTCTATGCAAAATGGCCATTTTGCAGTTTGTAGGTTCTAGAAAATTCATGATTCTGGACACTTATACTCCCACACTGATTGGGAACAGTGACCCTGGCCTCTACTATAAAAAGAGGGGTATTGGGGGCTTCCTAAGCTACACAATTGAGAATTAGTTTCTCTGAAAATTTTTGTTCTCTCTAGTTTTGGTAACCAATGAGTCCGAGCAAGTCCTATCCATCAAAGGGAGGGACAACAAATGAGAGAAGAACTGAGGTCATTTGTGGGAGAGCATATCGGTGACTAGTACATCGACAAAAGGGGACAACTCCTTCCCATTGGATCTGGAAACACAATGTGGAGTTCTCGGTAGTCTATGTGGACTACTCTAGAGGTGGGAGGCAGTCATCTGCCGCTAGGAGGACATCATCAGCCACTGTTTGTGGTGTTGTACCAGGAGGCTGGTGCAGATGACTGTTTGAGTATTGTTGTTGTTGAAGGAGCATGATGTCGTCTGAAGAAGAAGAAGAAGCATGATGCTACTCCATGGGTAATGTCGCTTGACTTGCTCTAGGACCAGGTATAACCTTACAAACCTTTCCTTCCTAGATACATAGTTGTTGATATCACCTTGTTGTCCAGGAAAATCGGGCTTTAAATTTTTGTTTCAGATGCCTAATTTGTCATCCCAATTTCCCTACATTTTCCTCATTAACACCACACATCCACTATGTAGCAATGATCACCTGAAAAATCATTGCCAAATACATTTGAGTTGTTGTCGCCTTTATGAGTGGGTACTCTCCACCTAGAAGAAAAGATAGATATGGATGTACATATCTTACTAGATCAATTATTGAGCAGGATTATCATGCAAACATGACCTAAATCATCTTGAGCAAGATTAGTAAATAAATTTCCAAAGCTCAACCATATAGTTATCATGTCATGTTTGTCTCTTTCTAAAATCACATATCTTAAGAACATATCACATGCATACATATCCTCATTGATCACATATCTCACATCTCAGCATGAGCATCACATCAATCTCAAAATAGGGAACAAAGATCATTGTCCTATACCTAGGGTTGAGGGCTTGCTCCTAACATAATTAGACTTCCTATCATAAGACATAAAACATATCCATATGACACTTGGGTATCTTAAGCCTTAGAATTATCATGTAAAAACTCCATCAATTCTCTCATTCTCCATTTATAACTCACACCATCATTCATAACAATGTTAAGCAATGAAAATGCATCAGATATAAGAAGGCATATCTCTACACTTAGGAATGCTAGAATAGCATAACATGAAACAACACTATGTTTGCATAACTAGTAAGCAAGAGTACACATTTGATATTCTAAAAAATAGAATATATCTTATTATGGATAACATTAGTAACACATAGATATACTAATGGCTTGTCCACCTCCATTATTTGTGCTTGGATCTATTTGTCTCATAAGAACCATATAGGCATTGTCAAGGTATGCCCATGTGAATGACTCATTGTCCATGACATCGGGTTAACTTAATCTCCCTTAGATAAAACACAAGCCTATATATTGCACATGGCTAGGTAGGAGCCTATAGTATTTCTACATCGCATTACCACCTTGGTACAAGGTTGGGCCTCAATCACATCATATCACATATGCATCATGCCTCAATTCTCATATAACATTTCACATCATTCTTCCCATATAATATGGAGTTAAGTCTCATATTGTGATCCTTACATCACATCTGAACAAGATAGTTGGTGTCTTTCTTCCAACTTTGTGTAACTTCCCCTAATCCTTCACATATTATCCCTCAAGGTCTAATCCACTCTAGGTCTTCTCTACATGAACTTCATCCAATGAGGATAGATCCATTTTTGTCATCCTGACACATACTTTGGGGTTGGATCACGATGTTCAAGGAACTAAGCAATAAAAATTAAGTTGATCATTATTATTATATAGCTTTCTCATCTTAAGGTTCACAACTTAAGATTATTCATGTCTTCATGTAAAACACCAAATAACATAATAATGGCTTCTACACTAACAACAACACATAGAATCAACATAAAGGCTATAAAATAGCAATATTCAACAGTGTATACATTCATTATGAATACATATATTGCATAGGGCCTCTATAGGATGAAATAATATCACTAATCATCACAAAATTCTCAATAAGGCCATCATATTCCCATTTCAACACTTATCATAGAGCCTCATTCCTAAAACCTTTCACACGAGGCTCTTAGAACAATTATTCAGCCTTCTGAAGGCAAAATATAAACGACACATGCTTGGGATACTACAGATCAAATATTACACAACACATAGATCCCTAGCATAATCAAGCAGATAATATCTTAACCTTCTAATGCACAATATACACATAAAAATGCCAGATTTATGCATAATTAACATGTCACTTATTTTTTAGGTTGTAACATCACATACATACAAGACAATATGCAATAGGAAACAAGATAAGGCTAAATAATATCAAGAAGTAGATGTAAATATCATCTTAACATTTAGGAATCCTCACTAATCACATGTTTGAAGCATACAATATGCACAAAAAAGAGCAAGTAGTAGGATTTCATAGAAATAGAAACATATATAGGAAGAACAAGGTTATCATTTTATATTATTCAAGTTTCACATATAGATTAAGTGTAGATACACATATCTTATCATTTCAATAGCTTAAATAAGAAGCTTTAATCATCATTATGGATGTAACATAGGGGAGTCTTCGTCCTCCTATCATGGATGTTTAAAGTTGGAAATTCATATCTCAAGAAACAATAAGCAAAACCATGGAAAAAGGCTAAGAATTCATTATAAAAGAATGAGTAGGCAAGTTTAATTATTGCTAAATGGCTATGTCCATCCCGTTTATACACAAATCTAGTTGAGGGACAAGTATCCACTCACCTCAAGGAAACTAAATGAAGCCAAACCAAGTTAAACAAGCTCCTAGCCTCGTGCTCAAGTCTCCAAGCAGCAAGGTTGAACTTATTCTTCCCATTTTAACCTCTGGGAAACAACAAAACATCCTCCTCATTTCCCAACTATAAGAGATGAGGTACCAGCAAGCTTCAATACATCATATTATACCTAATTCATTTCCAAACAACCAAAATAATATGGTAGAATAAGATAAAGGCTTGAGATCCTTAATATCTAGACAAGAATGGACATCCATGGTTCCACAAAAAAGAAAAGGAGAAGCATGATGAAAAACATGGAATGACCAACCACAAACCAACCTCTTCCACTGAGATCCATCTAAGCTCATCCTTATTCAAGTCTAGGGAGGCTATATCTCCTCTAAATTGGATCTCTTGATTCTCCTCTGAGCTTCAACATTGCAAATAGGAAGAAAATTGATTTAAATTATGACTAGGAAGGGGCGGAATATTTATAGCTTTTTAAATTGAAATATCCACTTCCTTCACTTAAAAATACAGACAAAAGTAAATCCAGCCAAATTTAGGGAACTCGATGTAGACAATTTTCCAAGTCAAAGCAACACCATCAACTCCACTAATCAAAATGCAACTCGTCCAAGTTCCTCAAGGTTGAAGCTCAACATCTAAATACTAAGCATGCAAACTCATACATACACATACACTTCTTCAGTTATTTATAGAGACCATTGTAGTGGAAGTAAAAGAAATTCCATAATCCCACAAGCATATCTCATCAACTATGATACACTTGAGGGAATGTGAGATATTCCTTATCATAGAGCAAGTCCAACAACATTTCTCCTACAGGGATGTGTGTCTCTTATGGAAGTGCATGAATGTGGGTCAAGGTGTCCTCCTAATGCAATATCTTGGCATGAATCTCTACATAGCCTATGTATACCATCTAGAACTCCACATCACCCTGCATGAGCTAAAAGGAGGTGAGGCCTCTCTTGACAACATGTTATTGATTCTTTATTTCTCCTTTAGTGTCTCCTTATGGGTAATGAAGGATAAAATTTCTTACATGTCAAAATATGTAACTTTAATTATGACACTCATTTCCCTGTAAATAGGGGAGCCAAAGAATAGAGTTTCTAAAAAATAATCCAAGAAACAAAAAAGCCACCAGTTGTGTTTTTGTAGTTGCTCACATCCTTGCAAGTGGATAGTTGGCCTTTACAGTCGTTCAAATGGACGGTTTCTAACATTTTGGAAATATATCATTAATCATTCATTCGAATAATCATATTACTCAACCATATATCACTCAGATGATTAACTACTAGTTCTAGTTCATCATCTAGGGATGTATTAATACTCAAATTCATGCAATATTACTATGTGTTTCACCTTAGTTTTTGTACCTTTATACATCATGATATGCCAACAATTATTTAATTATTAGTATTTTCATAATTTATCCTTTTTCTAAATATGCATGCTTAATAAATCCAATTTTTGGCTTGCAGACACTGTAACACAAATTTATTTGTGTTCATTAAATTATATTCCAATCAAGGTGGTCGTGGTGATTGAAGGAAATAAGTCGACAATTTCACATAGTTGGAACAAAGGAACTCGTTAATATATTTGACCGAAATGCAAATTATAGAGAAAGGAAAGATGAGGAGCCATCAGACTTGATTAAATCATGGAGCAATGTAAACGGCAATGATAATGACACTTACTTTGCTATATAATACTATGTCAGTTTTTGCCGAAGACTTAAAAAGGAAATTCAATTGCAATTAAGACTATGAATAAAGAAAAGGTTACCATCTCTTTGTGCTATTATATTGCCTAATTGATCAAAGAAAATTATCCACACTCATGTACACAAGTAAATCCCTCCTCGTGTACATTGTACCCTATAGAGACTAAATGTGTCGGCTTGATCCGTTTTATTGGCAAAGGCTACGAGGCATACCTACTTATTTCACGACAATGCTTATTGTTCCAGCCATTGACTTCTATATTAACTGCTTGGGCAAGGAAAGTGATCGACCAATAGCTCATTGCCATGCAAAGCCCAACTACGTCCATACCTATTGAAATTTTAAATTGGCTGCTAATTATTATACATGGCTATCGAAGAAAGGGAACAAATTATTTATCAAGGCACTGGCCACAAAGCATCCTATCAAAGAAATGGCTATGTGCACAGCATGACGGACAGGATTATGCAAGGGTGTGCTCGAGTGAGTAAAAGTCATACACAACAAGCAATCTACCTCGAAGTCAGGGACGTAGCTACATAAGGCAAGGGCGGGCAATTACCCTACCCTTACTCCCTGCTCTATGCGTGAGTGAAAATTTTCTGTGTATAATTAAGCTTGGTGCCCTACATGATGTACATATTTGATACTCAGGTAGTGTGGTGCCCATCCAAGCTTTGAAACCTGGCTCCGCCACAACCTCGGAGCCTCGCTATCTAGCATCCGCCCAGTACGTGTCAATGGCCAAATGATCGACATCATGTTGTCAAGCAACCCAGCTATCTATCGTGCCGACTAGTCGACTTTCATGCACAGCTGGATAAATCCCAAGAACTAAGCTATCGACTTGCCAAGCTACCAACCTCCACAGATAAGTCCCCAATGATCGAGCTCCCAAGGCTTATCGACCTCTGGCTTCAGTAAGTAATTGACCTCACTGCTCGATCTGTCCAAATATGGGTTAAATCTCATATGCATTAATCACAGAACCTTACAACTTTTCGTTGTATTTATTTCATATTTTTAAAATCTCAAGTCAAAACCTGTTGCTACACATCTATTTTTATTAATACCAAGCAGTCGCCGCAAGACAAGGGGTCCGAACCCCGTCAGATCTAAGTCCCACCTCTTCCCTTTTCTCTTAATTTTTCATTGTAGAGAACCATGATTTGTGGAAGTTGTAATGTGATTCCTTCTTGCACCATAAGTGGCTAAACTCAATAATTTAGATTGGGAGTAGCCGACAGCCCCTCTCAACCATATAACTTTTCCTTCTTCTATTCAATACATATATTATTGTATTTTTTCTGTACTCTAATATAAATGTGCTTCTTGGTTGATTAGCTACCTTTTTGCAATGTTTGATCTAGATTAGTTTGAGAGATTGAGTTCTTTAGGATCTATAGTACGGATTAGTAATGAGACATGAGAGTGAGGAGTTACTCTAGAGAAAGTCGTGCATTTATCCTTGATCTATTGATTATTCCCTAGAGAGAGATATCTTTAGATATAAATCAACATGGATCTCAAGAGAAGGAAGATGTGCATATCTTTTATGATTGATTACAAAATATGTCAGGAATAAATATAAATTAGAAGAGAAAATTTTCATTGGTTGAGGCCGGTTATATATATATATATATATATATATATATATATATATATATATATATATATATATATATATATATAGTGGCGGAACCAGAAAATCACACTAGGGGGGGGCTAAGTTAAAGCAGTCATCACAAAATCAAAATATTCTTAACGTTATTTTTGTCTACTCATAATGTAGATAACTTTTTATTCTGCTGAAGTAACAACTTTACAAGAGTCTTCACAAGTGTTATGAATCAACTAAAATAAAAATACATATGAAAATATGAAATATATGTCTAGGAAGAGCAGGGGAGTTGAATTCGACGAGTTTTCATATTCTGAAAATGTTGCAGAATCTTTTCATCGCTAATTTCCTTAAATATTTCTCGCTCAATGTAGCATATCATCAAGTCGTTTAACCAACCATCATTTATCTTGTTACGGAGTTCAGTCTTGATGATATTCATTGCTGAAAAGGCTCTTTCAACTGTTGGTGTTGCCACCGGTAGTATTAATGCTAGTTCTATAAGACGGTAAACTAATGGAAAAATCAAATGTTCTTCAGTTTGTACCATCTTTGAAGCAAGAGTATCAAGATCATTACAATCTAAAAATTCAGACCTTCTTCTCACAACATGAATATATATGCCAAGTTGGTCTTTCAGAATTACACGCTCATATGTAGAAAAATCATCAGCATAAATTTCAGCAAGTTGCATGAGCTTTTCATAATCAAATCTATAAAAGGAATCTCTTGGATCAAGACAAGCAATGCATCTTAACAACTCCGTAGTTGTTTCACTAAATCTGTTATTCATCTCAGAAGATATTGAATCAATCACAACATTAAAAATCTCAGCTTTATAATGATGTTGATAAGTAACCCATTGCCCCTCACGTGTTGAAAAGCCTCTTACTGGTATCTTGTATTCCATGTTTGGTATTTCAATAGACTTTATCATACAAAAGTTATTTACCTCCTCTAACAATGCATCCCATCCACAGTCTCTCAGATTTTGCAATAGTTCTTTAATCGATGCAATCAACACCATTGCATTAACAATATTTTGATCCTTCTTTTGTAAGGTTTGAGACAACTCATTGGTCAAACCCAACACCTTCATCATTAAAAATAAGATAAATACAAATTCAAAAGTTTCCATTCTTTGTATCAATCCTGAAGATTTGCCCCTGTTGGCAGAATCAGTTCCATCACAAGAAATATTTACTAGTACCCCAATCACTGAATCCCACATCATGAAAATACGAACTAGTGTTGTATGATGTGATCCCCACCTAGTATCACCGGGTCTTGCTAGACTGGTTTCTTGATGCTTCCCCCTTCCTGAAAAAATTTCACATTTCTCTAATTTTTCCATAATGCTATCATGTTGTTTCTGAAGCAATGCATCTTTTCTTTTACAAGAAGAACATGCCATGGTTACAATCAAGATTGTATAACTAAAGAAATCAGTAATAGATAGATTGTCCTTTACAACAGAAACAACTACCAATTGTAACTGATGAGCAAAGCAATGGATATAAAATGCATACGGATTTTCATTTAGAATCAATGTCTTTAATCCATTGAATTGTCCTCTCATGTTAGAGGCTCCATCATATCCCTGGCCTCTCAATCTAGACATGCATAATCCATGACATGCAAACAACTTATCTAAAGATATCTTTAGTGAAGTAGCTGAGGTATCAGTAACATGCTCAACACCAATGAATCTTTCGATAACTTTTCCTTTCTTATTAACAAACCTATATCAAAATCACATGAATAACAATTAGTACTATTATCATAGAAGCCTAAACTATATTTTAAATAGAATAGAGAAGGTACTAACCTCACAATAACAGCCATTTGTTCTTTTATTGATGCATCTCGTGATTCATCAACAAGTAGAGCAAAATAGCCATCTCCAAGCTCTTCAATGATGGCTTGTATTGTCTTCTCTGCACAAGCTTTCACCAATTCCTTTTGAATTAATGGAGATGTCAATTGATTATTCCCAGGAGTATTTTCATTGAGCACGCCTGCAACTTCACAATTGTTATCCTTTGTATACTCAAGTAATGCCAGAAAATTTCCTTTTTTGCTTGAATTAGAAGACTCGTCATGCCCACGAAAAGCAAGATCTTGCAATAGGAGAAATCAAATCACATGTAATATCATAGTCAGACGAGCTCTATATGCAATCTCCATCTCTCTATTGTGAGTAGACAACAAATGTGATACACTTTGTCTTTGATTTTTGAAATCCTCACAATGTAGTCGTGCATTGCAATGAGCACTACCAACTGAACCCACATGTTCGTTAAAAATTGTAAGTGCTTTCTTCCAGTTACTAAAACCTGCTTTTGTGAATGCATAATTCATGAAGTTGTCACCCCTCGCCGGGTTAAATAGGTAACAATAGAAACAATAAGCAGCATCTCTTTCCACACTATATTCCAACCAATCAAATTTTTTGAACCATGTTTCTTGGAAACTCCTTCTTTGTTTCCCATATTGTTTGCTAGGAAAAATGTGACCAACTGGCTGATATGGACCCTGCAACAAATACTCCCTCCTCACTTGGTCATGAATTTCTGTGTTATACTCCTCAATTGGTTTTCTAAGTCCTGGGTCAATGACAATGTCATTTGTTGTGAACTCAACATCTATATGGACTTCCTCAACATCTATACGGGCTTTCTTTTGTGCATTAGTACTAACAGGAGATATTAAGCCCATATGATTATCATCTTTTGGAAGCGGTTTAAAGAATTTCTTCATCTTTATGTATCCTGAAGTAGATGCAAATGCTAAATATTAATTCTAAAAGATCATATTAAATTTATTTCTGGCATAGATAATTTGGAATTTGTTTCAAGTCCTAAATCAGCTTTAAAACTAAAGCAAAAAGGTTGTGAATAAAATTTTAAGCGAGGAAAGATATAATATTATCACATATCAAATGTCTATTTTTACAATCAAGACATTAATTTATTAGTTGATTAACCATCATCATACTTTTACTGTCATTAATATATTAAGAAAATTATATATAAGAATATTACTTTCAATAATGTACTAGGAAAAATTAATATTGTTTGCATTAGAATTTAGAATCTAAAAAGTGCATACCTCTATGATCAGTCTGGTACTTTGTCGGAATTGATGTTAGTGAATGAATTTTTTTAATAATGCGTCTTTCTAGTTACGGGACAGAGACAATTACTTGTTGGCTTCAGTCTAAATCTTTGGTTCTTCTGTACTTCTTGCAATAGTTAGGAACAATCGCACAACAATAGAAAACAACCGCAACGAGTGTTCAACGTCCGTTGTCGACTTGTTGGCCTTAGTTGTTGGTTACTGGTAGAAGAAACACCGTGACAGTCATGCTCCAAAGGCCCACCTCGACGGCCGCAGCAAGACGTCCTTTGCTACCTCTGCAGTTTCACATCATCGTTTGTCAAGTGGCTAGTCATACGAGATGGAGAAGTCGAGAAGTGAGATGATTACTTGGAGGTTTCACCGGCCGACGGCGACGGGCGTAGGTATTGGATTGGACCAGCGTCGGCGTCGGAACAGCGTCAACGTCGGCGTCGTCGTGCGTCAGACTGGGCGGGCAGTGTGAGCGTTGGGCGTCGGGCGAACAATGTAGGGCGTCGGGCGAACAACGTAGGGCGTCGGTGTCAGGCGAGTAGCGTCGGGTGTCGGACTAGGCGGACAGCATGGGCGTTGCCGCGTTGGGCGTCGGGCGAGTAGCGTCGGTGTGGGCGCGTGGAGCAGCGTCGCTGCGTCAAGGTCGGCCGTCAGACGTCGCATCGGGCGTTCCGTTTCTTCGTCAGAGTGCTGCACTCGGGAGTCGGGAGAACCGGGGCGAAGCCGAAGAGTCGTGCGTGCCTCTATCTAACTATCCAGAGATTTTCCAATTACAACTGATCCAAAAGACTAAAATAAATAATTACTGTATTTTATTAACAACCATATTAAAGAAAAATTTTGTGATTTGGTGGGGGGCGTCAGCCCCGGCAGCCCCCCCCCTAATTCCGCCCATATATATATATATATATATATATATATATATATATATATATATATATATATATATATATATATATATATATATATATATATATATATATATATATATATATATATATATATATATATATATATATATATATATATATATATATAACACGCATATATATATGTGTGTGTGTATATATATATATATATATATATATATATATATATATATATGTGTGTGTGTGTGTGTGTGTGTGTGTGTGTGTGTATGTATACACGTATGTATGCATATATATATATATATATATATATATATATATATATATATATATATATATGTATACACGTATGTATGCATATATATATATATATATATGTATATATATATATATTTATATATATATATATATATTTATATATATATGCGTTTATATATATATATATATATATATATATATATATGTATACATGTATCTATATGCATGTATATATATATATGTATATATATATATATGTATGTATGTATGTATACACACACACACACACACATATATATATATATATATATACACGTATATATGTATATATATATATGTACACACACATATATATGTATACATGTATATATCTATATATCTATAAATATATATATATAGAGAGTCAGGCTAGAATACACTCGAGTGTACGGATCGCACGAATACACTCAAGTGTGTTTTCATATCAAGACTATATTTTGCAAAATGTAAATCATTGATCTTCACCGTCATACTATAACTAGGCTACATACAAATTTTGAGCCAATTTGGATGAGTGTAAGTCACTCATCCAAGGGCAACAAAATCGACGCGCGAAACTAATTTGAAATGCATAATTTTTATGATCTTCATAACATTTGCTATACATATCCAAATGTGCTCAAATTTTGCGTATAAGTTGTTCACGAGATGTTTAAGAAGATAAATGGATTAGATTTTCAAAAAAATTATTACATCATGAAAAACTACTTGAGTGTATTCCGCTCCAGATATATTCGAGTGTATTCTAGCCTGACTCTATATATATATATATATATAGAGAGAGAGAGAGAGAGATAGGCTAGGATACACTAAAGTGTATTGGGGCCAGGATACAACGAAGTTTTCTGTCCTTGGATCGTGACTGATTTTGATTAGCGGCTAGGAAAAATTTTTCCCACTCAGGCAACAGCAGGCGTGCTGGGTCCACCTTATAACTCCCGTGACCTGACTCCCTCTCTCTCCCCCGTGTGATCTCTTTTGGCTTGTTGATTCCTCGCTCCTTCCCCCGTCTCTCTCTCTCTGTCACAGCTCCCCCCGCTTTCTCTCTCTCTGGACTGATCGCCAAGCGAAGACGACGCCACCAGGTCGACGACTGCCGCCCGGAGTCCACCACCGATCGACGACGATCTTTGGCTCGACGCCGCTCCCCTGCACTCCCCCCGCTCTCTCTCTCTCTCTTTGGCTCGACGCTGCCTGACCGGACGAGGCAACCGGCGACCAGCAGCTCCGCACAGAGGTGACGGCCAATGAGGTGCTGGCGAAAGGTTGTCCTATTATCAGGAGGTTGGGGCTCCGCAGGTGCAGCCGGCTGTCATATGTTGGCATCCGGGCACTCGCCGGGAATGCTAGGGTGCTGGAGGAACTGCGGCTCGAGGAGTGCGACGGGATCTCTGCAGCTGGACTACTCGGCGCACTATGCGGTTTTGGTGCGGGATTCAGGGCGCTTTCGTTGGTAAAATGTATTGGCATTAATAAGGACACGCCAAACACCGCTGTCGCATCCTCTCTCCGGTCTCTGACCGTTCGAGACTGCCCTGGTTTTGGGGATGCTTGCTTGATAAATATCCGGAAGATGTGTCGCGGTTTGCAGAGCATTGAGCTGAATGGAAGTGGTGGTGGGTTACCTGGGGTCACCAACATGGGGATCTTGAGCCTGGTGGAGTACGGACATGGAGCTTCTGGTTTAGTGAAGGTCGACCTCAGTGGCTGTGCTAACGTGGTCGACGATGGAGTCGTGTCTGCCATTGCCAAGGCCCACGGGACTACACTCAAGGTGCTCAATATGGATGGGTGCCAGAAGGTATCCGACAGTAGCCGCTTAGAAATTGCCGGGAGTTGTTGCGTCCTCAAGGACCTGGACGTTTCCGGATCCTCCATGATCACCGACTTGGGTGTTGCCGCGCTGGTATCGGCTAGTCTCCAGCTCTGTGTGCTCTCCTTGTCCATGTGTCGATTGGTGTCTGACGACAGCCTGGAGTTCGTCAAGGACATCGGGTCCCTGGCGGGGCTAAATCTCCTCAACTGCATCGGTATCCAGGGTTGTTTTTCAATACCTTTACCCACCTAGCACATCTTTGTTGGCTGATGTGAGAATCTACACTCTTTGCATTACATGTAACACAATGGATGTTGGATTAACATTGGATTTGTTGCCCTTAGCTGTTGTGTTTTGGATATTATCTATGCTCCTGCAACATTTTACTATCTTTGCCTTGTAAGATTGTACAATGCTTTTTCTTTCTTGTTGTGCTTCCTCTCTTTCTTCTTCCTAAATTTCCATGAAAATGTGCTAAATTCCAGTATTTATATCCATATATAGCTTCCGTCTTGTAGATAATAATGGGGATTCCTTAATCGTTTTTACTCCGGGCATGAAAACCTGCAAATCGTGTAATGAAGTGTGCATTCTAACACCGTAGTCTTCCACCACATGATCCTTGGCAGTACCTGTTACACCATCATGATGCTGGAAAAGAGCTAGGTTCCTCCTTGCAGCTGTAAAATTTATAAGAGAAACTTATATGAAGCTTTTTGAATGGAGATCTTTGACAGTACCCAAGAACTAATGCTGCCAACATTTTAGATGCACGTAATGTCTGTTCCAGAATGCGGTCCACAGCTTTGAAAAAGGGCCTTGAAACATAATAACCGCTCCAATAGTCCTTTTCCCTATCTGCATAAGTAAAGAAATCACCAGATAAAGAAGGGAATCCTCCAAGTTCAGAGGAACCTATTTCACCAGGTCGGGAATAATTTATTCTTGCAGCTTCCTCTCGAAGAGTTTGGAAATAATCATTGAGGGTACCAAATTTTACTTCAGATTTTAAGCTAGGATTGGATTGATATAGTCAAATAGTTTTTCATAGTTGCAGAATTGGGCATCTGCTTCCTCTAGTCAAATAGTTATTCTTGTAGTATTCATTTTGTTTATAGTCATAACCATTTTTCTGGTGATTATAGAAGCCCATTTTTGTGCCTCAGATGAATCTGGCAGTCTGCTATTCTATCAGCCAAAACATTGCCTTAGATAGTTACACAATAAAGTTATCATCGTCATCATCAACTAAGTTTTATGTACTCTTCAATTGAAATTTCTGCGGCTTGCAGTAGCATCTTCATTACCAAACAATCATGCCGAGGATTGGTTTTCTAGTTATTCAAAATATCACTCATTCGGTTCTTTTGTCCAAAATAAGCATTGTTCTTCTATTTAGACACAAGCTATAAAGAAAACTCACTTTAATGCACTTCCTTATGGTGCCCTCGTATTATTCACTTAGTTTGCTGCACTTGTAACCATTAGTTTATAACACACGATGATGCACTTTTGAGATAGTCATAAGAATCTTATTCTATCCATGATATGCATCATATGTGTTTTCTTCTTTTAGTTGAAACTGTCCTAATTCCTTAAACCATTATGTCAGTATGACAGGGCAATTTGTTCTTTATCAGCGCATTCAGCACAGCAAATGTCCTCCTAGTTTCCCATTACTTTATTTACTCAATGCAGTCATCTATTCCATCATAGGAATCCTAACCATTTAATTTCTTCAACTACTGAAGTTTTGAACAGCAGATTCTTTTACATCAAAGGTTCATTACATAGCAATTGGACATAGCATCCCTTTTACATCAAAGGTTCATTACATAGCAATTGGAATATAATTGGACATAGCATCCCTTTTACATCAAAGGTTCATTACACATAAAGACACAAATAGATAAAGCATCGGTTACAAGACACAGATTTTTCATGAGTTTTAGCATCCACATTTATAGCCACTTGAATTCTTCATCCACTGTATCTTATTCTTCCCCAGACTCATAAATTTGATCAAGGTCATCTGCATCGGATTTATCATTGGCAACCTGCAATATACATTTCCATAACATGAGAGACAGGAATTATAAAATTCAAAGATCATGCAATATAAGATTAGAGAAACTACAAGGCTTTGTAACTTACCCCAGATCTACATGTACGACTATTGTGCCTTTTTCCATTACATGTACTGCATGTCCTTTGTCTTTTTGCTTTTAACTCAGCTTGTGGCTTAAACCTTTGTGGTTTCCTATTTCCTTTACAATGTGATGGTGGTGGATCTCTTGCTTGCATGCCATTTTCCGCATCTTGAATTCATAGCACACATTGACTACCTTGTGTTGGAATGTGAGTTTGAGATGATGGCATGCCTTCTCCACAAGAAGTCGTTCCCATTTCTTTTTGTAAAGACACAACGTTGGCATAAGTGTTTTCAAATAGCTCATGCACATCAAGGTAGGTGTCCTTATGTTTAGAAGATATATCAATTAACTTCATTGCCGATCTACAAAGTGAGTTGAACCTGCCCAAAGGGGTACTTCCATCAACTTCTTCACAAGTCTCTTTCACATAATGATTTGCACTTTTGGTTTTTGCTTCCCTAGTCCATCTATTCAGCACATATAGAGGTGGTATCTTATGAACTTTAAGATAAAGCATCACTTTTAGTATATGACCACATAAGATGCCAGAAAACTGAAATAGCTTGCATTCACAAAAGAATTCTTCATTATTTTGATTAACTTGTACTTTGTAGCTATTCTTTGATACAAATGCAAGTGACTCACCGCCAACACATGAAATTTGATATATGGAATCTTTATGAACCTCCTCTAAATCATAGCATGAGGTCAGTTTCATTTGTTCTTTGAAATATTTAAAAACTGATCTTGTGTAGACATCCCTAGCATGTTTCTCATTGGGAGCATAAGACCATAATGATGGTTGGCCATCCTGAGTTCTGTAGTCTTCTTCATCCTCTTTGTCAAAACGATTCTCAACCACTGTAACATACTCGAATTTAACTTCATAACCTTGATTTACCTTGTCGTGGGCCCTTTTCGAACAGTGTTAATGTCTAGTACTTTTCCCCTAAAATAAAATGAGTTAGGATGAAAATTGTCAGATAAATTCAAAAGTAGGGTTCAACATGAAAATTTGCCAACTAAGGAGTGTTCACCTTACTTTGACACTTGATAAACTTACTAGGTCAAATTGAGAAAATGAAATAGTTAAATACAAATAAATATGCCAAATTGGTTAAAAAGAGGAATAAACACATTAAATGCCTCATTTCTTTTGTTACTTTCCTCTTGAACATACCTAATTGCAAATAGCCCCCCTTTTCTTGTGGGAACATCTCTTTTTGTACTTTTAACCCTATATAATGCTCAGAATGTTTTATATATGTACATACTCAGCCTTTGTTGACCTCTAAGTTGTTTCCTATGTTCTGGGTGATGTTCCTTCCCACCCAGGTTTAGGTACATCAAAGATCAAGGTTGCTCGAAGATCATATAAAGAGAATTATACCTAAGGATAGCTTGGAATGGCTAGGTTACTCTCTGCTACAGGGCTTATTTGTAGTTAGTTCAAGTTTTTGTAATATCACCTTTTATGGTGATGAGCGATTGTATAAATATTCCCTTTGTAACTTTGTAGTAGTTTTGTTCCGCTGCTTATTCATTATCATGCTTTGTAACTTGTACCATTTGAGAAATGAATGAAATTCCTCCTTTCCTTATTACCTTTTGGTACGTTTGGAATTGGATGGGCTATTTCTTCAATTCAGTGAAGAGTGGATTCCCTATTGGGTCTCACTCTTTACAAAATGGTATCAGAGCCTAAGAAGTCGGTAACTTGACTATTTCAAGTTATCCTTGGTTGACCTTTAATTAGGTAGGTGACCCTTAGAGGTTTTTGATATATCTATTTATTAGTTGTGGAATACCTAATATGGTTTCAATCCCTATCTAAATTGGTGATTTTGACTTCCCAAACCACTATGATGTCGACACTTAGTCATGGGAACCCTAGTTAACCCCGCACCCTTTATGGAGTATAGAAATTCCCTACATAAAAGTTGACAATCCTGGTCAATAGATTCTATTTCCCAACATTACGGATGGATAGTTTTTTTTTACTAAAAGGTAGGTTGACTGAATAAGCATATAATAGACTAACCCTAATTCATTCCTTGACCCTTTTCATGTAGTTTTTCTAACATGCTTCATTTATGCCCACTGAGAGGACTGAGTAGACATGTATAATAAACATACAACTCTGGCATAAGTTGTAGAATGGTGGTGATGTCCTTGATACTAGATGATGACCTGTATTAGCTCTTCCATGGTTAGGCCTACCTTAGACTATAGTATATCCACATAGCTCTGCCCCAATCCATCTATAAAAGGGGATATATACCATCTTCATTGAACTTGATAGGCCTCTTTAAGGAGATGAAAGCTATAAGTTTAGTATAATTATCTTAGAATCTCACCCTCTCCAACCTCCTTTGTGTAATTAAATTACCTAGTGAACAAGGTGATGGGTAATCTAACTATATAGTTCCCTCGTCTTGTTAAAAATACATGGTTGTTAATCAACATTAAAAGGAAAACCCTAGTTGTACCTATATTGGTTGGACAACCATATAACTCGTTGATGTCTTAAATTGTGTGGATCATGATAAGGGAAAAGTGAAGAATAATGTAGGATGTGTTCTACTAGGTCTGTGGAAGTAGACAATGTGTAATCGAAAAACATTTCCCTCCTATGTTGTAGGTTAGGATATGTTGGCATGCCCTTTTATTTGTACTAGTGATTAGACACTTTTATTAGAATGAAGTGATGATAGTGTAACACCAAGTGTTTCGTATATTGGAAAGTGGTTGACTTGGTTCTCGGGTCGATTTTTGGCGCCAATTTTGGATTTTTCATCGCAAGATTTTCAACGGCAAACATATTTTCATTATTAATTTATATATACAATTTTCTTTTAGATTTTATCGATGATTTTTTTTTCCAAGTCACCACCGCAAGAAAGTTTGAATTGTAGAGAAACCCTTTAATGAAGAAGTACTTGACTGGAATCATCAACCTGGTACCCTAGGACTAAGTCTCGTTTTTTGCTTGCTGCTTTTTGAAATGCTCTAATGGGGAGGCTACATCAACACCTATGTATCTCCTCCTCAAAGAAACAAGTTTGTTGCTTAAATCTTTTCTTGTGAATGTGACATTATGAATTCCACCTTGTTGGCTAGCAATAAGTGACATTATTTGTGCACTAGAAATATTTTGATCATGCATCGCCTGAATCAAATCATGAACCTCAGAAGACATACGACGGTGTGACCGATGAAACCTCTTTTTAGATGGACTCTTGGTGAGATCATGGTTGTGCTCTTTGTCAAAGCTCACAACCACCCACTTTGTGTCTTCTTCTAGCTTGACTCTCATTAGAGCCTTACATCCTGTTCGATTAGAAATGACATCTTTTTTTGGGGTACCCTTATCACCATTGTCTTCCTTCTTTTTTGGTCTATATAACCCTTCCTTGGAACACATGAATACCCTATTTGTGATTGTTTTGGTTTTAGCTGAGACATAATGATTCCCCTTCCTTATGCTAAATCCCATACGATATGCATATTGATTGTAAAATTCATCCGCCTTATCAAGACTGTCAAATTGCAAACCTATAAAAGGTTCTAGTTCAGATTGTACTTCCACCCTTTCGACATCCACATCGGTCTCATTTTCTTCACCAAAAATTTCATTTGCATCCACTGTATGGTCATGAGCTAACCAATCTATTCTCTCCATACCATCAACATCATGAGAAAAATCCATATCTACACATAAAACACATAATCACCCCCTTGTTTGTATTTAGGAAAATGAAACTATATTGTTAAATTAAAACAAAATCTAACCATGTACAGATTGTTGTGTGGTGTTAGTGCCTTCCATATCCGACCAAACTGGGATATAACAGTCCATATCTATTAAGGGCAAAAAAAGATTATAACAGTCAATATCTATTATTATGTACAATACAACTGAAGATATGCATATTATTATGTTTCCTAAAGGCATAGTCCATCTATCTGGTGAATGTAGGAGATAATAAAGGTGGAAGAACAGATCCAAGACCGGACCACAAGTGATTCCAAAGGTCTAGACCACCTATTTGCCCTTAGAAACATTCACTTAATTTTCACACTATAGTCTAAAGCACATTATAATATTAGCAGCATATCACACTTACGCTACATAATTATTAAAATTGAGTAGTGCATATATGCATTAATATTTTTATTGGGAAAGATGTAATCACTAAGTATATTAATGTTTTCCACAATTTCTCAATCACTAAGAAACTTCATTTATCCTCCACATCCTCGTCGCCCTTTAGTGATGACAAATCGCTCTCTTTATAATTGTAATCGTTGTAATGAAATTGGTAGGGAATGGTCCTTCCACTGTGCCGATTGTGATTTTGATTTAGATCCCAATTGTGCTTTTGAAATGTCGATGCATGAGCAGGAGGGTTCACAACCTATGATGGTATTACAACAACAACAACCAAAGTACTATCAAAATCAAATGAATGGATGGTAGCTTGGTAATTTTCTAACCCACGTTGGTGACCCCAGGTAACCCACCACCACTTCCATTCAGCTCAATGCTCCGCAAACCGCGACACATCTTCCGGATATTTGTCAAGCAAGCATCCCCAAAACTAGGGTTGTCCCGAACGGTCAGAGACCGGAGAGAGGACGTGACAGCGGTGTTTGGTGTCCTTATTAATGCCAGCACATTTTACCAACGAAAGCGCCATGAATCCCGCACCAAAACCACAGAGTGTGCCGAGTAGTCCAGCTGCAGAGATCCCGTCGCACTCCTCGAGCCGCAATTCCTCCAGCACCCTAGCATTCCCGACGAGTGCCTGGATGCCAACATCTGACAGTCGGCTGCACATGCGGAGCCCCAGCCTCCTGATAGCAGGACAACCTTTCGCCAACACCTCCTTGGTCGTCACCTCTGTGCGGAGCTGCTGGTCACCGGTCGTCGGTCGCCTCGTTCGGTCAAGCAGCGTCGAGCCAAAGAGAGAGAGAGAGAGCGGGGGAGTGCAGGGAAGCGGTGTCGAGCCAAAGATCGTCGTCGGTTGGTGGTGGACTCTGGGCGGCAGTCGTCGACCTAGTGGCGTCGTCTTCGGTTGGTGATCAGTCCAGAGAGAGAGAGTGGAGGGAGCTGCGACAGAGAGAGAGAGACGGGGGAAGGATCGAGGAATCAACAAGCCAGAAGAGATCGCATGGGGGGAGAGAGAGGGAGTCAGGTCACGGGAGTTATAAGGTGGACCCAGCATGCCTGTTGTTGCCTGAGTGGGAAAAAATTTTCCTAGCCGCTTATCAAAATCAGCCACGATCCAAGGGCAGAAAACTTCATTGTATCCTGGCCCCAATACACTTAAGTGTATCCTAGCCTAACTCTATATATATATATATATATATATATATATTTATATATATATATATATATATATATATTTATATATATATATATATATATATATTTATTTATATATACGTATATATATGTATATATATACGTGTATATATATACATATATATATGTATGTATATATATATATATGTATATATACGTATATATATGTATATATATATATATATATATATTTATGTAAGATGTGTGTGTGTTAGGAAGTGTGTACTGGATGATACATGTAAGTTATGGGTATTAGCCATCAAAATGGCATATGTAGAATTTGTCAATTTAATCCAACCATATGGATTGAATCAACATTGTTTAGATTAGAACTACTTAAAAAATAACAACTATATCTCATATAAACCATGAGATATAGTTATATATCATCCAACGGTTTTTGCAATTTTAGTAACTTTTTGTTGATAAGAAAATATGCATCTTCTTTCATTACATGATTTAGAAATGTCAAACTAAGATGATTTTTATGCACATGTTATCTAAGTATTATACATCACATCCATAAGGTTAGATTATTTGATATAATTGTTCAATCATCATAAATGAAAATAGGTACATATAAGATACATGTACTCAGGTACACAATTCTTTTAGCCTTATATATATATATATATATATATATATATATATATATATATATAGTATTGTCAAACCAACGTCTTATAGAAAAATCAAGTTGGAGTTTTATACAAAAATTTATGTTATGATGCATAGTATATTTATATAGTTGCATTTTTATACAAAAAAATCCTATAAAAGTCGTGTTTATACAGAGAGAGAGAGAGAGGTTGGGAGTATGTACATCTGGTACATGTAGCTTATATTCATTAACCATTAAAGGGTTCATGTAGAATTCTTAGCTAACCTTATGCATCTAATTCATATTGTTTAGATTAAACGTACTTGGAAATTCATCCTGATATCTCATGAATTTCATGAGATAATAATGAATATTATCCAACAATTTTTACAAAATCTACAACTTACTGTCTATTCAAAAATAGAATCTTCTCTAGTCATATGACACCTAAAAGTCAGATTGAGATGTTTTATATGCATACAATCTAATGGGTATACATAAAGTTTGTGTGATTGGGTTGTTCTATAGACTACTGCAAACATGATAAATAAGGAAGGTTAGATGTACACAATTCTTTCAGCCATATGTATATATATACATATATATACAACATATATAATGTCTAAATTAATATATAATTTTCCTATATATAAAAATGAGTATCTATATATTTTGGTTTGTGCTTACCTCAAAATGGGCTTGGCCCATACAAAAATAAGTATGAAAGTCCTTCGATTAACCCTTCTATATAAATAAGTTATATGGGTAATATTATGATCAATTTAGGTGAGCATGGATGCAAGAAGAAGTGTTATCTCGGTTCAATCTTCACTCTATATTCCCCCATTTCATTCTGTTTTTTGTGGGTAAAATGGTGTATACATAATTATAAAAAAAATACAACAAATTACATTTTGTCCCCTCCACAGTGTGTGGTATAGACGGCCTATAAAGTTAATACTATAAATTACATGTCAACCCCTTCATTCCTCTTCATATATACTATTGATGTGCACTACATATTTATTTCAAAAGTCATTAATTTAGTGTGTTATATATGTACCGATCCAAATCAAACATTAACACTTCATGCCAAAAATTAACTTGCGCCCCAATTGATAAAATAGGTCTATGCACAAGTCTATTAAAACCTAGTATAACTTGAATGGATATCCATTCCTAGGCATGTGTGGACTCTATAAAGATATGTTTCATTCTATATATATAGCTATGTTGATCTCGAGCTTGCCCCTTTGCTCAATTACATATATATCAGCCATTTAGTACCATTAAACTTATTACTAGACATCTACACATTCTTTTTTTAATAATATCTATACAATTTATAAAAAATCACTTATATTATTAATCCATTAAAATAAGCATATGTATTTTATCTAGGTATTCGTCTTGAAGGCGGACTTTCGAATCACTTGATCATATATGCGGGTGTTGATATTTTACGTTATTGTATGACTTAAAGCTTTTGTATCTCATTGGTTTATGCATGTTTATTTAAGAAGAGTAATAGATCGGGTGGGATCATAGATGATTCTACAGTCCCATCACAACCTCCATGTGGGACCTTTAGTTGTTAATATATAAAGAGCTTTGCTATATAGAACCAATATGAGACCAGATTTTGCACCCTTTTTTACTTCTTGTGTTAGAGTAGAGAAAAAATAGGAGAGAGGATGTGGTTGGAAGAAAAAGAAAAAGAGAGAGTGTGAGAGAGAGGACTGGAGACAGTGGTTGTACGGAGAGAGAAAAATAAGAGAGGTATTTATTTTGCTAATAATTTTCTAGACGTTATGTATTTTTTAACAAAATAAAAACTGTAAGATTTCTTATGAAAAATACAATCTAGTCGGACTAATGTCAAAATATTTCTGAAAAATATAATATGCAATCTAAAATTTAAAAAAATGAGAAAAGTAGTATCATTAACTTATTTTTTTAATAAATTATTATCTCTGATCTGATGTTTTTTAATTGTTGGCCCAATATTTTGTATATATCACTCATTATAATTTTACATATTGTGATGAGAGAAAATAGGAGGGGCAGGAAAGTAGTGTCAATCGTAATGATTTTTTTTATAATCAAGTTGTTATCTGTCATCTAGCATGTTGTTATCGTTGTCAATTTTTTTGTTATCTCTAGTCAAACTTTTTATTATCTCTACTCAAATTTTTTTATCTCTAATCAAACTATTTGTTATCTCAAGGTAAAGTTCTTGTTATTTGTAGTCAATTTTTTTATGATCCAGTAAGTATAATTTTTTCTTAAAAACTAATTGTTATTTCTAGTCAAACTTTTTGTTATCTCTAGTCAAATTGTTTGTTATCTCTAGGCAAAGTTTTTGTTATCTCTAGTCAATTTTTTATTATCCACTTATTTTTTTTCTTAAATTTAGTTTTTATCTCTAGTCAAACTTTTTTATTATCTCTAGTCAAATTATTTATTATCTCTAGGTAAAGTTTTTGTTATCCTTAGCAAATTCTCTTATTATCCTTAGTAAAAAAAATTATCCTTAGAAAACTCTCTTGTTATCCTTAGCAAAATTTTTATTATCTCTAGTGAAATTTTTTATTATCCAAGTAGTATATTTTTAAAAAAATTAATTGTTATCTTTAGAGAATTTTTTTTGTTATCTCAAAAAAAAATTCTTGTTATCCATAAAAAAAATTGTTATCTCTAGTCAAATTTTTTATTATCCAGTTAGTATAATTTTTTAAAACTAGGTGTTATCTCTAAAGATATTTTTTGTTATCCCTAATAGAAAAAATTTGCCCTTACTAAATTTATTGTTATCTCTAGTCAAATTTTTTGTATCTAAGTAGTATTTTTTTTAATTAGTTGTTATCTCTAGAAATAAAATTCGTTATCCCTAGAAAATTTTCTTGTTATTTCTAGCAAATTGTTTGCTATATCTAGTTAAAGTTTTTTTTAGTCCTAACATTTTTTTTGTTATCTTTAGTTAAATTTTTTATTATCCAAGCAGTATATTTTTATAAAATTAATTGTTATCTCTAGATAGATTTTTTGTTATCCCTAGAAAATTTTCTTGTTATCCCTAGCATATTTTTTTTATCTCTAGTCAAACATTTTGTTATTCAAGTAGTATAATTTTTTTAAATTAGTTCACCCTAGAGAAATTTGCTTTATTCCTAGGAAAAAATTTGTTGTCCCTACTAAATTTTTTATTATCTCTAGTCAAGTTTTTTGATATCCAAGTATTATATCTTTTTTAAAATTAGTTTTTATCTCTATAAATAAAAAAAAATTATCCCTAAAAAATTTTCTTGTTATTCCTAGCAAATTTTTTACTATATCTAGTCAAAAATTTTATTAGTCCTAACAATTTTTTTGTTATCTCTAGTCAATTTTTTATTGTCCAAGTAGTATAACTTTTTTGAAAATTAATTGTTATCTCTAGAGAAAAAAATTAACCCTAACAAATTTTCTTATTATCCCTAGTAAAATTTTTGTTATCTCTAGTCCAATTTATTGTTATCTCTAGTCTAATTCTTTGTTATCATAAAAAAAATTATTATCTCTAGTCCAATTTATTTTTATCTCTAGTTGAATTCTTTTTAAATTTATCATAATTGGTTATTATTATCTCTAGTCTAATTTGTAAGAATTCTAGCTTTTTTATTTTGTCAAAAAATTCATGACGAATTAAAATTTATAAGCAAAATAAGTTTCTCTCTCCTCATTTCGTTGTGTTTTTATTTGTTGTGTTGCCATCTCGGGCCAATTGGAAGGAAAGAGAAAAGATTAAAATTTATAAGCAAAAAAAAAATTTGTGTATTATACTGCTCAAAATCATGTCGACCTTGGTCTTGTTAACATATATTTTTGTAAGGAATGTAATATTTTTTATTTTGTCATTACTTTAGACTGAATGTTATATTTTCAAAAAATATGTCGACATCGGTCTTATTAGAATACATTTGAATCAGGAGTCTAACGATTTTTATTTTGTTGAAAAATACATAATGGTTTAAAAGTTATTAGCAAAGTAAATGTATCTCTTTTGATTTCTCTCTCCTTATAGCCACTCCCTCTCTCTCACCGGAGTCCAAAACACTCACCGCGGGTAGTATAGCATTTTCCATATATAAACCTTCTTTTTTGGTGCCCGTGACCTATGCTACAACTAGCAGCAAGCTTTACCGGTTGAGCCGGCTATTAAGTGCATATAGGTCCTTCTATTTTATAATGTTTATGAATAGTTATGGAAGGTGAGATGCAAATTATGATACCACTTAATTATTACGGATAAGTCCTTCCATCCTATAACTAATTACCAAGAGTTTTGGGGTTTATATGCATAGGGTGAGCATCAGATCCAATTTGAATGATTTGGTCCACGTCACAATCCACATAACGCATCTTTATACTTACCATATTACTTATATAGATGGACCGGACAAAAAGTATTGACATAGATTTTTGTATGGGTCGTACATGTGCCAAGGTAGACCCAGAAACTCATATATTAATACTATTACATTCCCAACTATATCTAACTATCCATCAGATTACAATATTAAAATGAGATGTATCTCTCTTGATCTAAAATCTCCTCAAAGGTTTCAATTTTTTTATATATAAGATATCTGTGGTTTTTATTAAAATACTAGGCATAAATTAGTGTGATGGATGAACTTGAGAACGTTCTTGCACATGAAGTTTTAACAACAACTTATCTTTTTTGGTATTTTCGTAGTTTACTTTCAAGACGAGGATCTAACTAGAAACAGATGTACTTATATTTGGTGATAAAAAATACATATAAAAATCAAAACGGTCTCTTGTATAGATGAAAATATTAAAAGTACATCTCCTGAGACGTAGTGGTATACTTAGTGATAAGACTGACGATATTGAATCACAAGTGTACTTATAAGTAGTTGTCATGGCATATAATCGGAATATGGACCCGAGTGGTAAACATCATAAGTGGCATAATGATATCTAGAATGGAATACGTCTCCAAAGGCTCCAGGTGTACCTCGGTATGAGCATCTGACAAGTTCGTACCAGATTTTGTAAGCCCGTGTGTAAAATCCATATTTTAAATGGGTCGTTGTTCAGGTTTTAGGTACCTGATCATGTTGAAAAGCTTTGTAGTATACTAGGCAAGCATAACAAATCTAGGGTGGCTCAGTCTATGACACATAAAATTGAAGATTTCAACAATCTATGTCAGAAAATCTGACTCGCGTCCAAGTTGATAATACTGATTTGTGCACATGCTTTCCAAAATCTGATATTATTGGACTGAATGTCCATCCTATGATATACGTGGAATGCTATTTCATTACGGATACAGTTGTTTCACTCTATACTTTACTCCTAGTTCTATGTTCTGGCTATCGGCCTTGACAGCATGATGTATGCACATCAGCCCGTCATCACTCTTGAACGTATCCCAAGACATCTACACTTGTCACATCTCAAAAAACATTATTCTGCAATTATTTTCTAAACAATACATCACTAAAATTATTTGCTTAATCAACAACAATAAACATATGAAATTTGGCTAGATATTTGTCTTGAAGTGAATTATAGAATACTTCAGAAATACAAGTTGTAAAATTTGATGTTCATGAATGACAATCCTATACATCACGGGTTTATGCCTAGTGAGCTTTAGAAAGCCCGACAATCTATCCCCATTCATTATACATTTAAGTAACTTCTCAACATCACGATTGCATCATCTTGTATGGCATCCTCCTGCTTATGAACGGCTAAGGGCAATTGTAAGGCTGATCGAGATGCGCAACACCGAAGCCATGTTGTCTTTCAATAGCACCGGTGATGGGTTGATTTGCTCAGCCTGAGTAGCACATCTTTCATTCTGACTGATCGAGATGCGCAACACCGAAGCCATGTTGTCTTTCAATAGCACCGGTGATGGGTTGATTTGCTCAGCCTGAGTAGCACATCTTTCATTCTGAAATGGATAATCTTGACAGCCATCCAGAGAGTAAATAGATTATCCATGGCTATAAGGTTTCAAGCATTTGTAGAGCTACGGGTGGCGATATACACAGACAAATGTTGATGCATCTTTCTAAAACCTCGCCTTGATTTGTTCTCCAGATTGAGTTAAAATTAGGATTGATGCATATGACAATCTTTGCGAGAGAGACCATTTATCGCCAATAAGGAAATGCATCTACACGTCAAGCACGACAAGAAACTTCATCCCACGAAGTAAGCCGATTGCGACTGCCCTTGTGATCATCCCCAAATTCGTAAATGGATAGTAACATATGCCGGCATGATCATCGGAATTAAACTGCTTGCCTATCTTGTAGAAATGTCCGCGTGTTATAGATATTAACCCGATCTGCAGTTGTGCGCCCTTTTGGGAGTTTGCACATACATGCAATACAACTATGCAGAATAACCATGGTGTCGCATCGCTCTTATCCTTTTTGGGGGGGAAATGTCAATCTATCCATCCCCATCATCTCCCCCTTTTATTCTCGTTTGCTGTCTCGGGTTTCCCAATTATATACCTGCATTTGGGTGCTTGCATAGAGAAATCGATTCAGGATGTAACTGGTTTGGGATATTCTGAATTCGCGGTAGTGACGAGAAACTTACTATCGTAATGATAATATCTGACGGCGACGCCGCCGTTAATGCCGGGCTCTCAATAATAAACTTATCTACCACTATTATGAAATTATAGTATCGTCATTAATATGCTGTAGTTAAACTTTTTATATGTACACACTTATGGCCGGCGGGGATGGGTCTAATAAGTACCCAACTTCTGTGTCCATTTCTGTACCCACAACATCTTATCCATACACTTATGAGCCTCATAGCGGAGTGTGCGGCTCGGATATGCTGGACACATTATCCCGGGCACAGAAAATTTTAACCCGGCCGGAGATAGTACAGTTGGCGAATTACATTAGTCACATGTTAAGGACAAATAATGAGAGGGGGTTCTTTCTCTTTTATTCTCGTATAATCGTGAGTATAATATTGATTTAAAATTAGTCATATTATCTTATTAAGTAGAACCTCTTACGGTTTAAGCATAAAGAATAATAGCTTGTACATGTTTCATACTTAGTAATATATTAACCTGATCTTGGCATCTTATATATCAACGTGTTACTTATATTGAATATGTATATTTGTTTGCTCCACAATAGATAAAATTTGTTTAAGATTATTAAACTCTTGCGTTGTGAAAACTTCACAACGTGAAACCCGCTTGCTTGCATATAGTCATGTTTGGGTTGAAACAATTTTATATATATATATATATATATATATATATATATATATATATATATATATATAGAGAGAGAGAGAGAGAGAGAGAGAGAGAGAGTCAGGCTAGAATATACTCGAGTGTACGGATCGCACGAATACACTCAAGTGTGTTTTCATATCAAGACTATTTTTTGCAAAATGTAAACCGTTGATCTTCACCGTCATACTATAACTAGGCTACATACAAATTTTGAACCCATTTGGATGAGTATAAGTCACTCATCTAAGGGCAACAAAATCAACGCGCGAAACTAATTTGAAATACATAATTTTTGCGGTCTTCATAACATGAGCTATACATATCCAAATGTGCTCAAATTTTGCGTATGAGTTGTTCACGAGATGTTTAAGAAGATCAACGGATTAGATTTTCAAAAAAAATATTGCATCATGGAAAACTACTTGAGTGTATTCCGCTCCGGATACACTCGAGTGTATTCTAGCCTGACTCTATATATATATATATATATATATATATATATATATATATATATTAATAATATTAGTTTCATTTTAAAGGATTTATGCACGACTCAATAAAATTATACAACAAGAATGCTTACGGGATACATCTTAAAATTTAAATTAAAGTTTGTTTCATTTTGTATGGTTATTAATTTGTCATTACTTTGAGTGAATGTCAGTTGTTTAATAATTCTACTCTTGAAGTATGTCAATGATCGTGCATTTTTGCACTAGTGACTTGTCAAAAACTTCAAATCCAATTTGACTAATCCGACGGAATAACTGGCTCAATGATCCATATCCTCTAATGAGTGATTTATTGAGAGTGGAGAAAAGTGGAGGCATTTAGTAAATTTGAGATAACACCATTATTGGTTTAAGGATACCACTAGAAGATATAATATTTGCTTGAAGAATCGTAGATCATACTCCTTTTCAATAAACATATTATTATTATGCATTACAATCATTTATATGAAATCCCATCAATGATATACCTTGAATGGTTTCTTGAGACTTAGTGTCATGAAAATTTTGCAAAATGAAGCAAACAATGCATAGTGCATAATAGCAGAGGTATTTAGCATGGTTGAGGAGGCATTTTTTTAATGTTTTATGTATATAAACTAATAGAAATGTCCCTCATGTAGAAGATATATTACTTGTATGGAAATTTGGTGTTGATCAAACTCCCTTTGAACTCCTATAACATTTTGTGTTATTTCTTTGGCAAATAAATAAATATTAAACACACATTTTAGAAATTGTATTTTAGTAAATTTGATATATCTTTTCAGAGTTCCTCACAATATCACATTTGCTCATTTTCACTCGTATCAAAGTGCAATTGAATTCATTTCGCATACATCTTGTATGTTTCCAAAAACTTGTATCTCCATACCTAGCTACATTGAATTTTACTCTATATCCCATGCTTTGTTGTTGAGCATCTAGTTCAATCGCCACTGATTGGTTGCCACTAGTACCACTATGATCTATCATCAAATCACTCTTGACATATCCTTTCCTTGATGCATTGGCATATATGCCAAACATGACATATTAATAAACCTCCAAATTTGATCATGTTACCTCTAGCATGTTCCACGTGACTAGTTCTCAAGAAAATGGGAAGTCAAACATCATTTGTATTTTTTGGTATTTTGGGGTCAAACTGTATTTTTTCAAGACAAAATCTACAATCAAACTGTTCATGCTATTTTCTATAATCTATTTCTCATGAAATTGGCATAATTTTACACATTATTTAGCCATGTTAATGGTATATATTTCTTTTTGTTTGATAGCTTCAAAATTGTAGTTAATGCACTGCAGGGATGCTCAGGGAGGAGTTTTTCATGATGGTGTCTAACTTGCATAGGCGGCATAATTCACCCTCCTCGTACCCACTAAATTTACTCTTATATTACTTGCTATTGCTTATGATGTCCTATGACCTGAGGTCTTTGATAATATAATACTTGGTGGGGAAAAATCCATATAAACAAGTGAACCTTTTTTTCTCAAAAATCCCAATACCAAGATTTCCAAAATGGACCCAACTTGTCTTCGAGTAGTATTTGGATGGTTTACTAATTATAAAGTATTTCCTTAATTGTGTTTGGTTTGAGTACAACACATAGAGGATGCTATGTTGGGGAGCATATTCCTAGGCTTAAGTCTCATATTAGGTGGGAACCACATGAACAATGTGGATATTAACCAAGAGTCATGTGTTTATATAGAGTCATATGAAAAAGACTATATGCTAATATAGGAAACATAAATCACCATTGCATTAGTATGTGCATATGAATAGCTCTACAATATCACAATTTAGGGAAAAGGAAATGGCTATATAAATTTAAATTCTTGGTTACAAGGAAAGATACTAAGTTAATGGACTATGAAATATAGATCTTTAATGTCTTAGTAATGGATGTTGATGGAAATAGTTTATAATATGAATACAAACATCACGCACCTCTATCATTGGAAGTCCACCAATAGTTACATTATATTTAAGTGAGTTGTGGTTGAATAAAACTCATATTTGTAACTTCATGAGAATTCTTTCTTTGCTCGCATCTATATGATAACAAAGCATAAGAGGCGGCTAGTTCCAATTTTAGAGGCAAATTTTAATGACTATCATGATTTTAGTGCTTTAGTATCAAGGAATAAGTGTTTCATCGCCCCCTCTCACATTTCTTCTTTCTTGGTAAGCTTCCTCTATCATATAACCATGCCCATATTATTGGTGAAGAAGAAATTTTAGGGGTGAGCATGATTAATCTAGCCTAGTTTGGACCATGAAAGCTAAATTTGAATAATTCTATCAGGTTAGATAAGTCAGAATCCAAAAAAAAAACTTTTTATATCATCAAATCTAACCAAATGGAACCACCATTACATGTTTTCTTTGAATATGTTGTTTCTAATTTACCGTCATGGAATGGCTTGCCCGGTTCAATTGTTATGATTAAACCCTAGAGTTGAAAGAAGATATTATTATTATGGTAAACAAAATAAAAGAATAGTTATATGAGTATTTCATTCCTAAGAAAAGAATAGTTAGATGGATAATTGGTACTTGTTTCCAAAGAGTTCTTACATTATTTGCATCTATACACATCATTAACATCACAAATGACATTATTTTTGTATTGATTAACTCACCAACAGGTCCAACACCCTAAATTTAACTCAATCATCACTGATCAATTTGAAGAGTTCACTAATAGATACTTTAAAACCTCCTTATACTAAAATAAACCTATAATGTTGTATTGGGTTTACACAAATAAATCATTTAGTGTGGTATTATACATACCCACAAGATGTTGGAGAAGCCAAAATTGATGTTGGAGGAGTAGAAGAAAATGAGAGGGATGAATACATCAAAAAAGGAGAGATAATGGAAGGAGTAGGACAATGACAAATGAATAATAACAAATGGACATAGGCAGGAGGAGGTACATATGCTATGAAGGATACCACAACATAGTGGGAGGATGATGGTACTGCAAGGATGTAGTTTATGGAAGTGGGACTAGTTGTGGAATCACATAATGATGGGCTATAATGGTAGGAGAACATATACTGGAATTATGAGAGTATAAAGAAAACAAAGGAAAGAGGATAAAATAATTAAATAAATGAAATTTCTGGTATTTTTAGAACCTTGGGTATCAAGAATTTATTTGAAGGTCAAGTTCTTTAATGATGGTTATAAAATGTTTGACGGGATCATGTTGAACGAAAACCTATTAGGAGTACATGCCATTTTTACTTACATACAAAATTTGAATCTATAATTATGGTTTAATTAGTTCATCATGCTTGTCTTATAGATATCATAAATGGCACCCCTTACACTTCCTTACTCTAATGGGATACAAGGATATGTGCTACTTGGAGGAAGTTTCTCGTAAGACATATAATTTTTAGAATCCACTAATTGTATCAGGAAGAAATTAATTAAATTTTATCACAGTGAAAATGTGTTTTATCAATTATTTTTTTATGCATTGCAAAGTGATTCCTTTCATCCAAGTTCCACAAAGAAACTAGTATGTAATATATAATTTTATTGTACATCTAGAACCTATTAAGAAATGAAAATTCAAGATAATTATTCAAAAGAATGTAAATTGAGCAACCAGAGCATGTCCTCCATATCTGGGTCAAACTTCTTCACTACCTTTCCATTGGTAATCCTATAAGAAAAAATGAATTGAGGTAAGGGGTATTAAAAGGAAATACTAGGTACCCCTTAGCATGTTGGCCTACAAAACTCCCTTCAAAATAAAGAGGGGTGTGAATGTAACGAGAGAATGATTATTACTAATTCCATTGGATAAGGTTCTACAAATCATATCATCCGTGTATAAGAATTAAGAAAAACAACAAAATTTAAGCGGGAATGCATCTATGAACAACATGTTCTCCAAAACCATATCGATTATTAAGTAAACATGATAAAACCAAAACGAGTTTGTTCCACTCAATGGTTGTTATCAACCACACAAGTTATGAGAATGGATCCAACTCATGAAAGGAGCAAGAAAAGGGCCCTAAACTATTGAGACAATAGGTAGTTATATCGTAAGGGCCCTAAACTATTGAGACAATAGGTAGTTATATCCTAAGGAGTCACAACAATAATGAATGGTAGAATACTAGAGATTTTTTACACTCAAGTTTATGTACAATCATGAATGGTTACAATAGTGGTTGTAGGAACCTTTTTATTATGTTTTGAGGAATAAGTTGGGCAGAACCGCCCGCCCATTTTTTCACCAGGCCATAGTAATATTTATCATATTTATTTTTCTAAAATTCACCATCAGTTCCATGTAGTAAGAAAGGAGTAAAAAGCTCAAACAAAATACATGAAAGAAGCACAATCTAGCTTTTCTTTCCACCAAGTCCAACCAACATAGATAGTAAACCAAGATACAATATAAAGTTGAATGGTGTAAGGTAAAGAACTCCTAACATCCTTTGATTACCTAGACATCTTCCTCATCTTTTGGTGCTTCCTCTTCCGCCTCCTCATGCACTTCTTGCACTTTACCCTCATGGTTAATTCATTCGTTGTCAGAGCCTCCTTTTTTATGCCCTGGTTGATGCTCTCCCACAGAGTTCAAAGGGGGGGGGAGGAGAAAGTGGAGTTGAACCTTCTATCCATTGTATTCATGACATATGAGGACTAGAAGTGGAAAACCCATACAAAAGGAGGGACATGGGAACTATGGATGAGTGATGAATTTTAATGTTGTAGACACCATACTTATGGTATAGAACTCTTAGAAATGAAAGATTACAGCTAGTTACCACCAACATGCATTAAGAACTTTTTACTTTAACAGGATGTGGTTGTGATCATGTATCTTTCATAATGATTTGGACTACATAGCACAATAATATATACTCAAACGCATAAATTTATGAATAACCTGCTACATGATATGTTTTTAATTTGTATGCATTGTACAATATATTGGATATATATCTTAACTTACTTCAATATTTGTCAACACTATTATTTATATCAAGGCTACAATTCAATATTTGTGTTATCATGAGAATAAATGCAATAGTTTCAAATAAAGATGCTACAACATTTTGTTAGAAAAACTCTTTGACAACAAAGAGAGTTTGTAGCAAAACACCTTCCTAGATATAGGAATGATAGACACATGAAAATTGTGGTGATCATACTCAAGATTATAGTGAAATATGGTTAACATATGCATATGCGAGTATGTATCCTTAGAAAAGATACATGCCAAATTCTAAAATGTGAATCCCCTATTAAGGCATATATTTTGGTACTCCAACCTACAACTCTGACCTCCTTGTGAAGTTAGATGGGTGAAAAGTTTGACTAATTTCTAATTAGGATTCCATGTTGAATCTCCTACATGCAGCAAATTATATGGTCTTAGAACCTTGTTGTGTCGAATAGTCGATGGATTTAATTGTAGGTGTATAATCTTACATGCCAAGAGTGGTTTGTCATCCTATCACAATGAGTAATGTTTCATTCAATTTAGAAATTTCACCAAATTAACTAGAATGCATATTGTTTGTTCACTATTAATATGTCACCAAATTTTATTAACTAAAGCTTATGAATTATACAAGTAAGAAAGTGTAAAGACTAGATATGGTAGATTAATTTTTCCAACCAAAATTTTCTTCTTTTAGAAACCAAAAAGAAGCTAGAAATATGTCAATCTTAGGTTTATCAACCAAGAAGATGCAGTCATGAAGATCCCTACAAGTGAAATGGTGGTGCAACTGAAAATAAGGGAAGCCATTTTTATTCGAGCATTTTAAATGTAAGTGAAATACCAAAAAAGTGGAATTTGACATACAAATTTTATAACATTTACATATGAACGTGGTGATTGAATTTATAAAATAAGAAAGTAAGAATACAGTATATGTGTATACGAAGGTTTGAACTCAAGGGTCAAGATATTTTTTGCATAGGAAAACCACGTCAGAAGTGAAAGCTCGAGTGAATAGAGACAATTTAGTTTTATGCAACTTAAAACACAAGGATAATTAGTTGCTACTTGTGTAAGGAATAATGTAATAGAAATTAAAACAAGTAGTCAACAAGTAAAGCAACCACAAAATGACACAAAGATATATAGTGGTTCTATCTTGAAATGTCCTAGCTACATTATCTAGCAACTTTTTCTACACCAATACAAATTACAACCATCAATGGATTTTGTGGATCAAGATCAAACTCATTACTTTTACCTTCATTGAGGGATGCCAAGAGACCACCCTCTCAAATAATATCAAAATTTCTTTCACCATCTTTGGAGAAACCTTCTTGCAATAAGTAGCTCTAAAACCCTTCCATGCAACATTCTCACAAGAAGTGGCCCAAAATGACAAATAAAATTAGGGAGCAAGATAGATGAAGGAAAGTACAACATAATCATACAAGATATATAATTTGTAGCACTAATGAACAAGTGATGATCAAGTCATAAAGGTTTAGGCAAGGCTATATTTGGTGGAGTATGACACTAGATCTAGGCTTACTTATACTTGCTTGGGAACAGTTGAATGTAGAAACTAGGATTCAACATTTTATAGAGATAGACAATAGAGGCAATGCGAAAATGTAATTTGGGTGTCCATATGTCACTTCTATATCTAAAAAACACATAAGAAAAGTCTAGATGACTATTTTGAGTGATTAGGATTAACTTAGTGCCTAACTAGTCGTTATAAGATAGTTAGTGGGATTAAAATGACTTACTATGCACTTATTGAAATTCTACAAAATAAAGTTACTCAATCGAATGTCAATTCAAACAGAATGCCTCCTGGTCTATGAAACTTTGGTCAAAAATATTGGGTTTTTACACAAACAATGAAAATGTTAACTTTTAAACTTACCTTGAGATATATTTATGAGTCTGAAGATACTATGAAATTAATATAGATAAATCTAAGAAAGTTTTATGTAATAATCATATAGTCTTGGATTTTAGTCATAGTATGTATATATCTTTTAAATTAATTTTTAGCCATTTTCTTTAACATAACAACAAATAATAACAATTAGAGACATAGGTCTAATCTTTTTCAATGTATGAAATCAGGGAGATCATAGAATTTTGAAGTGGTTTTTAGGATATCTTAAAATTTGTAGGGCAATGAATCATTCATATTGAACACAACATCTTAACATGAACAAAATGGCCTATTTTGCTTTAGTAATCGAGTTCAAGTTATGTTTTACCTCATCTATAAATTTTTCATCAGATTCAATCAGATGTACATATCTTTGTGTCGTAGACTAAATAAGCTATCAATATACTTATTATTTACTCATAATATGGTGATATGCAGTAAAAAGGTTGTCTCAAGTTTTATATATACTAGGTATGGATAAATAATTTGTTGTTAGTGTTATGATCTACCTACTCTACCATGTCACACTTCCACATGGATTTAAGGTCTTGAAGAGGGTTCTCCCTCCTTTCATTCTAAATACGAGCCATTATTTATACTTTTTATTTAGTTGGGTATGCCAAATGTTACGTTCTTTCCTGTATAGTGAATATATTTACTACAAAATGTATTATGTTTTATGGGGTGGGGGAACAAGAAAATTGCAAAGTAAAAAAGGATAGGAAATGGATGTTAAGATTAAGATTATTGTAGAGTAGGATACAATAGAAGACATATTATGGATGGGTCCAAAGGATAGACACAAACAGTAGGCACATTTTCCCCTCCATGTAACAAGGCATGCCCCATCTAAACCCTCCCATTACTCTGCATTATTAATATCCATTACCCCTATCCATCATTGCCCCTCCCTTTTATTCTCCTCCTCCTATGATGTACAAATGCATGGTCATTTGATCTCCTTCTTGATGGATTCCCCATTTGATCATGATGTACGATAATACAACTAAATGGAGAGGAAAGCTAGAATTGAGCCAAAATCATGAGACTAATGATGAACCAAGGTAGATTAGAGGGCTAGAGTTATGATTACATGCACTATTGGTTCTAATGTACTATACTAATTAGGATTCCAAATGGAACCCTAGGGAAATACAGTGCTTCTAACTAGAATCCTTGATTGAGGTATTTGGTGGTTTTCATCCCACTACACAAAACTGGGCTGGATAATTATAGAATATCTACCTCAAACCATGTTGAGTTGAAGCATAGTTGGAAACATAGGTAGGAAAGTTGTTTAAACCCAAGGTCTACATGAATGTCTTGGTTACTAGTTAACCCAATCTAGATCTCATCTCATCTTTCTTGTGGAATCTATATTTAGATGATATAGATTTGTATCTATGTATATATTTAGTTTACTTTTAAGATACCCGCATATAGTGTTTGTTACTTATCTAAGTTATGGATTGAATCTTTGGAGGCTTGCCACCACAACCTCGTAGTGCACCATGTTTATTACAATAAAATTCTTATACTTGTGAGAAGTTATACAAGTAACATGTTTTATATATGTAAAACCTGATGCATATCTAGGGCTTTGAGATAAGGTTTCTCTCTTATGTGGATCTAAATTCACATACTTGATCAACTTTTTTTATCTCACTCAGTATTTCCAATATCCAAGACTTACTTTCTCTGTAAACTATTACTTTGAAGTGTTGTCAGTCATTTAGAAAATGCAATGAAAAAATGTATATATATTATCTTCACTTTTGACATGCTATGACAACTAAGAATTAAAGCATAATAAATATGCAAGTCAAAATTACAATAAGACAAGATCCTGATATTATGATTTTAGCAATGTGAGAGTGCTTTTGATTATTAATCATTGAGTACATTTTGTAAACATAAGATGGTTAAAGAAGACAACTTAATTATGTTCACGACTATGTGGGATGAAGTTAGGGAGCTTGTGGGAAAAAATGATGGGGAAGTCAACTTGTGTAAGTTTTCTTACTAATAGAAGGACATCCCCCTTTCCTCTAAATAGGATAACGAGGAAGTACACAGGATCAAGACAAATCCTGATGGGCCAAGACACAAGTAAGCCCATATACAAATTGACCCAACAACTTAATTAAGTAAATAACTAGATACTCTAATACTCCCCCTCAAGCTAAAGCTTAAAGAATCCCAAATTAGCTCGCAAATAGACAAATATACTAAAGATAAAGAAACTAAATAAAAAGATAAACTAAGCCCATATAAGAAAATTTTCTCCCCTAGAATGTTACAATAAAGCACTTAAACATTCAAATACTCCCCCTCTAGTAGATAATCCACAAATCGGTATGCAGGAAGGTAGCAGAAGCTTCTTGATCAGTATGAAGTGTCATCTAGAGCATAATAAAATAGCAATAAGTATGCATCATGGTCTTCATCTCAGTCAAAATCGTCATGAAATAGACCAGAGCGCTGGAATACAAGACCATAGAGTAGTGGTACACAAGAATCAATAGTTTATGCATATACAAAGCATGGAAAAGAAAAGAGTCAATATGTACAAGGCACTGACAAGACAGAGAGTGTTGGCACATAGCAACAAACTAGATGATGTCACCAAATAAAAGATCATCATCTAAAGTAGTAAGGAAATAAAGGACTTTGAGATCCAATGTACATGAAACTGCATCATGCATATATAAAGTCACCAACAGAAATCTTCATCTTCTTCTCTCTTCATAAAGTTTCCATCACAGTGGTAGACATCACAGTCCAGAGAGTGATGGATTACAATAGTACTAGTGGTTGACATGTGTAGGTCATAGACAAAGAGTTAATGTGCAAACAAAGCACGGACTAGTAGACAATCAATGTGCAAACAAAGCATGGACAGTAGATATTACAAAGATACAAAGAAGCAAATAAAATGTGCTAATCATAGCAAAAGTAGCAAGAGTGACAGGTCATCAAACAGAATAATCAATCAACATATAGCATAAGTGAAGTAGATAACTTCATAGCAGCATTCACGATGATGATGAATAAGTTTCTCAAACTTTTCATAAGATAGATAGATAAAAAATAGTAGTAGAAGGATCCACATTGCAGAAAAATCAACACCACATAGCAGTAGCAAAAGTAGCATGAAGATCCATAGAATAGGAGAACTAAAAGCATCTTGTTATCTCCTCTATCTCATCACTTCCATCCACTCATCATTCTCTGTTCTCCTCCTCATGCCAACCACAAAAAGAGTGAAGAAAGTGGTTTGGGTGAAAAGTCAAAAATAATGTTAGAGGCAAGGGCTATGTAGGCAAGTATGTGAAGGATGTAAATGATAACTCAAGTCAATGTGCAACATGACCCAGTTACATAGATCCTAGTAGAAAATTATATGGATCTTAGTGTGACCCCAAAAGGGAGATTTGTCTTGTTGTTAGGCTGACAAATCTAGGGGGTTTTGTGGCAAAGCCCCTAAGATATGGAGTAGAGGAAAATTAGATTTGACTAAGGATCTGCATAGTTAATAGGGAAAACAGGTATATTGGGGTAATACAAGCACTGAGGAGGTATACAATATGTATGTTGGGCTGGAAAAGGTGGGGTTTAAGAAAAAAAAGAAATATAAATTATAGGAAAAGAAAGATAGATCTTGCTAATAATAATAAAGATAGGGACTCACCATGTGTATAAGCATCTTCCATGTTATAGAAAAATTGTAGATGATGTAGCACACTAAGATGTAGCAGCAATAGAAGGTGACATGTTGTGTTAGTGAAGGGACACACCATGTCATAGATCAGTATATGTAGCAACAGGAAGCGAACACGCCGTCTCTTAAGGAAGGCATGTTGTATCTAGTAGTAGTAGTCGAAGTAGGCAAAGAAAGTAGGCAACATGACGCGTCATTGAGTTTACATGATGTGTCAGATAGTAGAATTTGTTGGCGACACAAAGTAGGAAACACATCGTGTCATTGAGGTGACATGTTGTGCCATTTGATGGATCTCGGGGCAGATTGCAAATGACACGTCATTTCATTTAGGCGACATGCCATGTCAAAGTATAGAATTCTCGATCTAAGTCACAAACAAAATAGAAATTTGTCAATATGACATATCAAACAGTGATATGTTGCATAAGTAGTGAAAAAGCAGCAATAAACCCTAGAAAACAATAAAAGAGTGGATAAATCATTTTAGATCTCCACCATAGAAATATAGGGGTAATAAATCCCCAATATTAACCAAAAAAGAAGATCTTCTTAGATCATAATAGAGGTGGTGTGATCCATGGAGATGGTGTAGATTAGAAAAAGTGTAAATGACAACGATCTAGATCAGCAACGATGTTGATTATGGAGGAGAATAGGGTAGTGATGGCCGCTCAACAGTGGCATGATGGCCCATGTAGATCTAATAGCATCAACTTCAACATGAACTTTTGTGGAGACGATTCCTAGAAGACACAGGGGTACGGTATCTGTGTGGACAACCAAGAAATGTCAAGTGGTGGAGGCTTTCCACAAAGGGAGGCTTCTCTCCTTTTACACTCTCTCTTTCTGTAAGGACCCTGACCTTCGTTTAGGGTTTACCCTGTTTGCTCTGCTTAACCTTGATGCTTTGGTGCTTGCTAATCACCTTTAGTGGTGATTAGGGTTTGTTTGAGCTTTGTTGAGAGCTGGAGGTGCTACTTGCAAATAACCCAAGTCTAGGGTTTGTGGGCAAGTTTGCCACCGTGTGAGGTGTTCCTCTCTCTCTTTGCTTCCTCTAGTGTAGAGAGGAAGGCTTGGGCTCATTGCTTGGAGTCTTGTTTGGGCTTGGTTGAGCTTGTTGGACCTTGAGGTGCCTTGCCTTGGTTGAGTTGAGCCTTGTATCGACCAAGAGGAGAGTGTGTCGCCCATGGGGTGTGTCGTCCAGTTGTGTCGCCCATGACCCTTGACCAAGTTTGACCTCGTTTGTGTCACCACTAGTGGACACTTGGTGCATGATGCTTGCATGTGGCAATGACCTTGGACATGTGTTTAGGACTTGCTAGAGTGGCGGCTCATGCGCTAGGACAAGTGTCCCTAGGTGGACGACACCTTGCTTTGCTTTTCCTTGTTTTCTCCTCCCTTTTATTTTATATAGGCGGCCCCTTTCCTTTGCTAAGAGTCCCTTTGGTTCCTTAGTTCCTTCTCTACCTTGGTGCACGATACCCTTCTCCTTGGCAGCTTGGTGGACGACACCCTTGGAGGAGCAAGCTTGGTGGCCGACATCCTTGGAGTCTTCTTCCTCCTTGGAGCTTGGTGGTGATAGGAGCTTGGAGCTTGCTTAAGGTGGGTTGCATAATTCCTAACCCTAACTATTCTACCTCCTTTCATGTTCTTATATGTTGCCAGCTTTGTTTTCTTGCTTATTCTTCATGTTGGCCGAACCTATGACCTAGGGTTTCTTGGTGGGCAATACCCTCTTATCTCCTAGGCCTTGAGGAGTGAGTTTGAGTTCTAGAACCATGAGCAACACCCCTCTCTCATTTAAGTTGAGAGGTGAGCTTGTGGTCTAGTAGCTTGAGCAACACCCTCCTCTCACCTTGGACTTGAAGAGTGAGCTGTGTGGTGGATGCAACCTTGTTATAATTGCTCCTTGTCTTGCCCGATATAGTGTTGTTTGTGGTGTTGCCCGATATCTTTTCTTGACCTAACCCCTTGGACGATAGGCTCTGCTGGTAGTGAACGACACCCCTGTCTTTGTGACGGGCGTCACACCATCACCTTTGTCCTGTGACGGCCGATAGGCCATGGTATAGTTGGCTGGATGTTTAGTCCCTGAGTGGTAGTTGAGTTACACCTGATCTAATGTTGCTGGTGGTCGTTGTACCTTCGAGATAGACGTTGCTTGTGGACCTGTGACGGGCGTCACGTATAGCCTCTTGTGTGTCGCCTGATATGCCCCCTGTGACGGGCGTTGCAAGTCGTTGCCCGATAGGCATAAGGTGTACGGCAGACCTTACACGTAGTGTTGCTAGCCTGACACAGCGTCGTGGGCTTGGCCGATAGGTCTTAGGTGTGACAGCCGTTATGAGGTGAATGTTATGGTTGGGCGATAGGGTGAATGATGCCCGTTACAGCATTTGGTAAGGGCAGGTTGGCCGATACAACCTTTTAGTGAGGGTTCTTGGTATCTCTAGTGAGGGTTCTACACATCACAGAAGGCCGATATGATGAATATGTTCTTGTTTAAAATGATGGTGATGTTTGTGCATGTTTAATAGCATTCCTTATGGTAAAGCTTGTTCATCTAAACTTAACATGGCTATACACACGAATGTGATCACCTTGGTTATCTGTATCATTCTAAGGACAATAATGAGCATGTAACGTGGATTGTTTAATGATGTACCCTATGTCTATAATCATAAGTTGATGTATGATTTAGGAAGTATATATAATCATTGATGTCACCCTTTAGTGATAAGCATGGTCTTTCTGTTAAGCCTATGATTATTGTGTACACTAACCATGCAGGTAATGCATAGCCAAGTAAAAGGCTATGAGGCATATATGATGAGTAATGTGTTTGTTCCATAATGATGATGTAAGCCTTGAAAGGCAGTGGCAATATATGATGAGGGATTGAGATCCCATGGTATGTGATGATCCTCGAGATGGATCCGGATGATTGGAAAGAGGCCAAGTGATAACATGTGATGATTGGATCCTTGAGATGGATCAGGTTGATGTGATTACAATAAAAACATAATATTGAGTTTTATGTTGTTTATTTCCTGTTATAGTTTGCATGTTATACAACTTGGTTGAATCTTGTAATCCATATAAAAGATACTAAATAATTCATAGTGGAATATATCATGTAGTTTCTGTGGCCATAGATCCATCATCGTCAGGAGCTGGTGATGGTGAAATGGGTTCTCCTGTGGGTTAACCCGGAGCGCATATTGTTGAATATGTGAGGCTTCTCCTAGCCTAAAATAGTGAGGAATAGAGTGCAGCTACGGTTGCAGACTCGGGATATGTGAATAGAGCATGGTGAACAGGCCCATGGCTCAGGATATGTGATATGGGAGCATGAATGCGTTCATGGCTCAGAGCACGGTGATCAGGCCCGTGGCTCAGTTATACTAGCGTTGTGACATGTACCAAGGCGGGCTAGAGGATGGGTAGCCTATGGAGCTGACCCTGTGGTTGAGGCCACTTAAGCATGAGACTGCGGTCCTGCTTGTGTTGTTCTCGTACACTGACTACAAGGGGGAAGGTCATGGAGTCTGGCTCTTCCATGTGACATTGTATGGCACCGGCTCTGGGTTTCGCAGCCGTTGGTTGGATTTGAATGGTACGGTTCATTTCCTCAGGGCATAATAAGAATACGTAATTCAGCCCAGTAATTTTTACTGCTTAAAGACAAAACACGGAACATTGGTTGAAGCCTTGCTTGTGTAGTTAATCATGTCATATCCTGTAGTTGGTTATATTTTCCTCATGTTGTGTAGCAATATATCTTAGTTTGTTAATCCAGTTCCTTAAAGAGATAAGTGGTGAACGGCTTGGTAAGCATGATGGTACGAGTAGCCTTGTTATATAGACTGTTATTATTCTACATTTTTCTGTTTATCTACTGTTGTTGCCTTACCCTTCTGGTTTTATAGTTTTGGCGGGGAGTTATGTTTCTCGCTGGGACAATGTTCAATTGTCTCACTCCGCTGGTTTTCAGGTATTCGTGTTAGACGTGGTGGTGGTTGCGGGGTTGCGGCCGAGCAGTAAGAAGAGCAGTAGAAGGCAAGAGACAGACATGTTGCTGTTTTGGTGTTTTGTAGTAGAGTCTAGAGTCATCCTTGTACTCTCAGGTCCTTAGAGGTGTTTGACGATGTTTCACGATTATAACCGTTGATGTTTTGTATATCCTGCTGTTGGCCGGATGTGGGCTTTTATGTGTATAACATGTGATGAACTCATGTGATGACAAGACAGCTGTTCCTCTAAGCTGTGGACAAATATCAAGGCTTGTATATGTTTATATAACATGTTTCCTTGCAGAATGAGGACTCAGATGTAATAGTTTCATAGCTTATCTATTTTCCGCAATCGGTTTTAATTAACCCATATTTTGGTAATCTGTGGTTATGGTGTTTTCCGCACGTTTTCGCGTAACACCTCGTTGTCTGTGTGATAGTGGGATGTGTTGCCACAAGTTTTGGTATCAGAGCCTTAGGTTTGCTGAGTCTACAGGGATTTAGGACTAGGTCGTATGTTCTTGTGTGTTGTCCAGATTTTCCTACAATCATATTCTGCCTTCAGCAGAAGAAAAGTCAAGATGTCTGGAAACCATGAAGAACACTCAGCTGAGTACAGCGATGCTGCTTCAGCTGAAGGACAGGAACATGGAGATCGGGTGCCTGAGGTTCCCCAACCTAACCCAGCCATTCTTGAACATCCTTCCTATCAATAGCTTATGGGGCAGATGATGGCTATGATGAATCTCATGGTAGAAAGAATTCCAGTGCCTCCTCTGAGAGCATAGGCTCCCCATGGTGAAACATCGGGTATTGGGAAGACCTTCGAGCGGCTTCGCCGAGTCGGAGCTTCGGATTATCCTGGAACGGCTGATCCAGCGGATGCAGATCTGTGGCTAACAAGTCTTGAGAAGGCTTTCCGGATCCTCGACATCCCTGAAGCAGACAAAGTAAAGCACGCTGTCTACCTTCTGAAGGGAAGTGTTGGTCACTGGTGGACCATCGAGGAGGAGAAGCGGCCTAGTGAGGTGATTGGTTGGGAAGTTTTCCGACGTGAGTTCGTCAGTAGATACTTTCCGAAGATGTATCTGGATGAAAAGATCAGTCAGTTCGAGAGCTTACGACAAGGAGCGATGAACATCACCGAGTATGAAGCCAAGTTTATGGATCTGTTGAGGTTTTGTCCTCACATGGCAGCAACAGATGAGGAGCGGATTAGACGTTTCGAGAAAGGTTTGAGTTCTGAGCTGACAACACCTGTTTCTGCGTTGGAGAACCGTGAGCAGTTTGCTACGTTTGTGGAATCCATCCAGAGGATCGAATGATCAGTAAGGGAGAAGAGAGAGTCTATGGCTAAGAAAAGACCTGCTAGATTTCAGGGGCAAAGGTTTGGTGGCTTCAAGAAGCCAAGGTTTTCGTTGTCGTCAGTGATGAGAGGTTCTGGTGTACCTTTGCAGTGGTCTCTGAGTAAGGGAAGAGGTTATGTTTCTTCACCGTCTAAGGCACATAGTACAACTTCAGTGGCAGTGACATGACCATTTAGGCCACGGTTCGAAGGTACGGCATGCTATCTTTGTGGTCAGACCGGACATCTCAAGTCGCATTGCTTGAATAGAGATGTTGAAGTGACGCAGCAACCGAGGCAGAATCAACAAGGGTCAGATCGACAGAAGCCCGGTGGTAGCAAAGGACGAGGACGCGGTCAAGCGTCTCAAGCTAGATCGTCTACTCAAGGAAGCAGAGGACGTGGACAGCAAGCAACGGCTCGATTCTACGCTATGAATCAGCCGGAGGCGATAGTCAACCCGCGAGTGGTGACACGTCAGATGGAGTTATTTCATTCCGATATGTCTTCTTCTTTCTTTATATCTGTTCTGGTTGACCCGGGTGCTACGTACTCTTTTATCGCCTATAGTATGCTTGAAAACTGTCATTTATCTATTAGTCGTAAGAAGGATAGCTTGTTGTTAGAAACCCCTCTTGATGGTTCCTCGATGCTTCGAGAGGAGTGTCCATCTTGTGTCTTGTCTTTCTCGGGACACTGTATCCAAGTGGATCTTATACCACTGGATATGCACAGTTTCGATGTTATCCTTGGGATGGATACCCTAGAGAAGTATAAGGTTGTTCTGGACTGCGGTTTGAAGCAGGTTGTGTTTGATGATGCAGGAGAGAAGTGGATCTTCCAGGGAGATAGGAAGATTCTTCCGACGTGTCTGGTATCAGTTATGGTGGCAGATAAGTTGTTGCGACAAGTATGTGAGGCGTTCTTAGCTCACGTGGTGGATACCGTTGTGTCTACCAAGGCGAAAGGTCCTAGTCTTGAAGAGGTGTCAGTTGTCTGAGAGTTTGCTGACATGTTTCCTGATGAGTTTCCTGGTGTTCCTCCACCCCGAGAGATTGACTTCGAGATCAATCTGGTTCCAGAAACACAGCTAGTTGCACAGACACCGTATAGGATGGCTCCTGTAGAGATGGCAGAGCTTAAGAAGCAGTTGCAAGAGTTGCTGGAGAAAGGTTTTATCCGACCGAGTACGTCGCCTTGGGGTGCTCCAGTGTTGTTTGTCAAGAAAAAGGATGGATCGATGCGGTTGTGTATAGATTATCGTCAGTTGAACAAGGTCACGATCAAGAACAAGTACCCATTATCGAGGATAGATGATCTATTTGATCAGTTGCGTGGTGCTACAGTGTTTTCGAAGATCGATCTATGGTCTGGATATCACCAGTTGAGGATTAAGGCGGATGACATACCAAAGTCAGCTTTTAGGACGAGGTATGGTCGCTTTGAGTTTGTGGTTATGCCGTTTGGGCTAACCAATGCACCTGCTGCTTTCATGGATCTGATGAATAGAGTGTTCCGTCCGTTTTTAGATCAGTTTGTCATAGTATTTATATATGACATTTTGATCTATAGTCGGGATAAGCAAGAGCATGAGCGACATCTTCGTCTAGATTTGACTCTTCTTTGCCAACATCAGTTGTATGCTAAGTTCAGTAAGTGTGAGTTCTGGATGGAAGAAGTGACCTTCTTAGGTCATGTGATATCTGCGGAAGGAGTCAAAGTAGATCCAAAGAAGGTGGAATTCGTTGCGGATTGGGAGCAACTGAAGACACCGACAGAAGTTCGTAGTTTCCTTGGTTTAGCAGGATACTATCATAGGTTTATCAAGGACTTCAGTGCGATTGCGTTGCCGATGACAAAGTTGACCAGAAAGGATGTACCTTTTGTCTGGGATGAGCGATGTCAGCAAGCTTTCCAGAGTTTGAAGGAGAAGTTGACCAATGCTCCAGTGTTAATCCTGCCAGAGTCTGGAAAAAGCTATGTTGTTTTTTGTGATGCTTCCAAGAAAGGCTTAGGTTGTGTGCTAATGTAGGAATATCATGTGGTTTCTTTTGCCTCGCGACAGCTCAAGAAACATGAGGGGAACTATCCTACTCATGACTTGGAGTTGGCAGTAGTGGTTCATGCATTAAAGATTTGGAGACACTACCTTTATGGGGAAGAGTGTCAAATCTTTACGGATCATAAGAATCTGAATTACATCTTTTCGCAGCATGAGTTGAACATGCGACAACGTCGATGGATGGAGTTGATCAATGATTACGACTGCACTATCAAATATCATCCTGGTAAGGCGAATGTGGTAGCTAATGCGCTTAGCAAAAAGTCTTCTTCTCTTTCTTCAAAGAAGGCACAGTTGAGTTCCCTGGTATGCCACAGATGGGATATGCTTGTTTTGTTGCGACAGATGAATGTGCAGATGGAAGTTTCTTTGTTAGCTGGACTTTTAGCACAGATGCAAGTCAAGCCTATGTCGAGACACCAGATCAAAGATGCACAACAAACAGATGATGCAGTACAGTTGATCAGATCCGAGTTCAGCAGTGAAAAGCGTGATGGGTTCCATGAGTCCGAGGATGGACTAGTTTGCTATCGTGATAGGATGGTGGTCCCCGATGTTGATGATCTGAGGAAGTTAGTGCTCAAGGAAGCACACACATCGATGTATGCTATGCATCCAGGTGTCACCAAGATGTATCACAGTCTGAAAGACTTGTATTGGTGGCCTGGCATGAAGAAAGATGTAGCTGAGTTCGTGGCAAGATGTGCAGTTTATCAACAAGTGAAGGTTGAACATCAGAAGCCGGTAGGTACGTTGCAACCCTTGCCGATACCGCAGTGGAAATGGGATCATATAACCATGGATTTCATAGTTGGTCTACCCAGGACAACTAGGAATCATGATTCCATTTGGGTAATAGTGGACAGATTGACGAAGTCTGCCCATTTCATACCAGTAAAGACGACATATACAGCTGAGAAGCTCGCTCGAGTATATGTAGATGAGATAGTGTGTTTGCATGGTGTGCCAGCAACGATAGTTTCTGACAGAGGTCCTCAGTTCATGAGTCATTTCTGGGAACAGTTGCACAAAGCGTTGGGAACGCAGTTGAGGTTCAGTACCGCCTTCCATCCGCAGACAGATGGACAGTCTGAGAGGACTATTCAGACTTTGGAGGATCTCCTTCGAGCTTGTGTTTTACAGTTCTTAGATAGTTGGGACATACATCTCAGTTTGATAGAGTTTGCCTACAACAACAGTTATCAGCGGAGCATTAACATGGCTCCTTATGAGGCTTTGTATGGAAGGAAGTGCAGATCTCCTTTGTGTTGGTACGAGTCTGGTGAGTATCAGCTTTTGGGTCCTGAATTAGTACAGCAAACGACAGAAAAGATCAAAGTGATACAGCAACAGTTGAAAGTGGCACAGGACAGGCAGAAGTCTTATGCAGACAATCGTCGATGACCTTTGGAGTTCCAGGTAGGAGACAAAGTGTATCTTAAAGTCTCTCCGTGGAAAGGTGTGCTACGGTTCGGCTGGAAGGGCAAGCTTGCACCCAGATATATGGGGCCTTATCCAGTCATAGCATGAGTTGGTAAGGTCGATTATGAGTTAGAGTTGCCGCCAGAGTTGCACACATTACACCCAGTGTTCCATGTCAGTATGCTGAAGAAAAGCCATCCAGATTCGGGAACAGTGATACAACCAGTTGAAGTTGAGCTTGATGAAGATGTGACCTATGAGGAAGGACCTGTGGCGATCCTTGACAGAAGGGTTAAGAAGCTGAAGAGGAAGTACCTGGTTCTTGTGAAGGTTCTTTGGCATCATCGTGGTGTTGAGGAAGCCACGTGGGAGCTTGAGGAAGAGATGAGGAGGAAGTATCCCTCACTTTTCTCTTCGGATTTTGGGGACCAAATCCTTTGAAGATGGTTATCTTGTAAGGACCCTGACTTCATTTAGGGTTTACCCTGTTTGCTCTACTTAACCTTGATGCTTTGGTGCTTGCTAATCACCTTTAGTGGTGATTAGGGTTCGTTTGAGCTTTATTGAGAGCTGGAGGTGCTACTTGCAAATAACCCAAGTCTAGGGTTTGTGGGCAAGTTTGCCACCTTATGAGGTGTTCCTCTCTCTCTTTGCTTCCTCTAGTGTAGAGAGGAAGGCTTGGGCTCATTGCTTGGAGTCTTGTTTGGGCTTGGTTGAGCTTGTTGGGCCTTGAGGTGCCTTGCCTTGGTTGAGTTGAGCCTTGTATCGGCCAAGAGGAGAGTGTGTCACCCATGGGGTGTGTCGTCCAGTTGTGTCACCCAAGTGTGTCGCCCATGACCCTTGACCAAGTTTGACCTCATTTGTGTCACCACTAGTGGACACTTGGTGCATGATGCTTGCATGTGGCAATGACCTTGGACATGTGTTTAGGACTTGCTAGAGTGGCGGCTCGTGCGCTAGGACAAGTGTCCCTAGGTGGATGACACCTTGCTTGGCTTTGCCTTGTTTTCTCCTCCCTTTTCTTCTATATAGGCGGCCCCTTTCCTTTGCTAAGAGTCCCTTTGGTTCCTTAGTTCCTTCTCTACCTTGGTGCATGATACCCTTCTCCTTGGCAGCTTGGTGGACGACACCCTTGGAGGAGCAAGCTTGGTGGCCGACATCCTTGGAGTCTTCTTCCTCCTTGGAGCTTGGTGGTGCTAGGAGCTTGGAGCTTACTTAAGGCGGGTTGCATAATTCCTAACCCTAACTATTCTACCTCCTTTCATGTTCTTATATGTTGCCAGCTTTGTTTTCTTGCTTATTCTTCATGTTGGCCGAACCTATGACCTAGGGTTTCTTGGTGGGAAATACCCTCTTCTCTCCTAGGCTTGAGGAGTGAGTTTGAGTTCTAGAACCATGAGAAACACCCCTCTCTCGTTTAAGTTGAGAGGTGAGCTTGTGGTCTAGTAGCTTGAGAAACACCCTCCTCTCACCTTGGACTTGAAGAGTGAGCTTTGTGGTGGATGCAACCTTGTTATAGTTGCTCCTTGTCTTGCCCGATATAGTGTTGTTGGTGGTGTTGCCCGATATCTTTTCTTGACCTAACCCCTTGGATGATAGGCTCTTCTTGTAGTGAACGACACCCATGTCTTTGTGACGGGCGTCACACCATCACCTTTGTCCTCTGACGGCCGATAGGCCATGGTATAGTTGGCTGGATGTTTAGTCCCTTAGTGGTAGTTGAGTTACACCTGATCTAATGCTGGTGGTGGTCCTTGTACCTTCGAGATCGACGTTGTTTGTGGACCTGTGACGGGCGTCACGTATAGCCTCTTATGTGTCGCCCGATATGCCCCCTGTGACGGGCGTTGCAAGTCGTTGCCCGATAGGTATAAGGTGTACGGCAGACCTTAGACGCAGTGTTGCTTGCCCGACACAACGTCGTGGGCTTGGCCGATAGGTCTTAGGTGTGACGGTCGTTATGAGGTGAACGTTATGGTTGGGCGATAGGGTGAATGTTTCCTGTTATAGCTTTTGGTAAGGGCAGGTTGGCTGATACAACCTTTTAGTGAGGGTTCTTGGTATCTCTAGTGAGGGTTCTACACATCACGGAAGGCCGATATGATGAATATGTTCTTGTTTAAAATGATGGTGACGTTTGTGCATGTTTAATAGCATTCCTTATGGTAAAGCTTGTTCATCTAAACTTAACATGGCTATACACACGAATGTGATCACCTTGGTTATCTGTATAATGCTAAGGACAATAATGAGCATGTAACGTGGATTGTTTAATGATGTACCCTATGTCTATAATCATAAGTTGATGTATGATTTAGGAAGTATATATAATCATTGATGTCACCCTTTAGTGATAAGCATGGTCTTTCTGTTAAGCCTATGATTATTGTGTGCACTAACCATGCAGGTAATGCATAGCCAAGTAAAAGGCTATGAGGCATATATGATCAGTAATGTGTTTGTTCCATAATGATGATGTAAGCCTTGAGAGGCAGTGGCAATATATGATGAGGGATTGAGATCCCATGGTATGTGATGATCCTCGAGATGGATCCGGATGATTGGTAAGAGGCCAAGTGATAACATGTGATGATTGGATCCTGGAGATGGATCAGGTTGATGTGATTACAATAAAAACATAATATTGAGTTTTATGTTGTTTATTTCCTGTTATTATTTGCATGTTATACAACTTGGTTGAATCTTGCAATCCATATAAAAGATACTAAATAATTCACAGTGGAATATATCATGTAGTTGCCCTGGCCATAGATCCATCATCGTCAGGAGCTGGTGATGGTGAAACGGATTCTCCTGCGGGTTAAACCGGAGCGCATATTGTTGAATATGTGAGGTTTCTCCTAGCCTAAAATAGTGAGGAATAGAGTGCAGCTACGGTTGCAGACTCGGGATATGTGAATAGAGCATGGTGAACAGGCCCATGGCTCAGGATATGTGATATGAGAGCATGAATGCGTTCATGGCTCAGAGCACGGTGATCAAGCCCGTGGCTCAATTATACTAGCTCCGTGACCTATACCAAGGCGGGATAGAGGATGGGTAGCCTATGGAGCTGACCATGTGGTTGAGGCCACTTAAGCATGAGACTGCAGTCCTGCTTGTGTTGTACTCATACACTGACTACGAGGGGGAAGGTCGTGGAGTCCGGGTCTTCCATGTGACCTTGTATGGCACCGGCTCCGGGTTTCACAGCCGTCGGTTGGATTTGAACGGTACGGTTCACTTCCTCAGGGCATAATAAGAATATGTAATTCAGCCGAGTAGTTTTTACTACTTAAAGACAAAACACGGAACATTGGTTGAAGCCTTGCTTGTGTAGTTAATCTTGTCATATCCTGTAGTTTCTTATATGTTCCTCATGTTGTGTAGCAATATATCTTAGTTTGTTAATCCAATTCCTTAAAGAGATAAGTGGTGAACGACTTGGTAAGAATGATGGTACGAGTAGCCTTGTTATATAGACTGTTATTATTCTACGTTTTACTGTTTATCTACTATTGTTGCCTTACCCTTCTGGTTTTATAGTTTTGGCGGGGAGTTATGTTTCTCGTTGGGACAATGTTCAATTGTCTCACTCTGCTGGTTTTTAGGTGTTCGTGCTAGACGTGGTGGTGGTCGTGGGGTTGCGGCCGAGCAGCAAGAAGAGCAGTAGAAGGCAAGAGACGGACATGTTGCTATTTTGGTATTTTGTAGTAGAGTCTAGAGTCATCCCTGTACTCTCAGGTTCTTGGAGGTGTTTAACGATGTTTCACGATTATAACCGTTGATGTTTTGTATATCCTGCTGTTGGCCGGATGTGGGCCTTTATGTGTATAACTTGTGATGAACTCATGTGATGACGAGACAGCTGTTCCTCTAAGATGTGGACAAATATCAAGGCTTGTATATGTTTATATAACTTGTTTTGTTGCAGGATGAGGACTCAGATGTAATAGTTTCACAGCTTATCCGTTTTCCACAATCAGTTTTAATTAACCCGTATTTTGGTAATCTGTGGTTATGGTGTTTTCCGCACATTTTCGTGTAACACCTCGTTGTCTGTGTGATAGTGGGATGTGTTGCCACACTTTCTCTCCCTCTTAGGGTTAGGGGTGGCGTAGGAAGGCTTGCTCTGATACCATGTGGAAAAACGATATGATGGAAAAATTGAATTGTGTAAGTTTTATTATTAATAGAAGGGAAGCCCCTACAACACCCCACTTTTTGTATAGTATGAGTGGAAGAAATCTTACTCAATGGGGGTGCCATAATATGTTGATCATGCAATTAAAGTAAATGAAACACTTTGCATTGATTTAAAAATGATTCATACATATTTCTTGACAAAAGAAAACTACATAATGTTCATCTATAAAATTTAGTCTACTTGGTGACATGGATAAACATGATATACATGACATCTAAATCTCTATATCGATTTGGTAAATGGCACCCCATCAGGCTAAGTTTGAAGTTCTCCTATTCCTTGATTGTCCTTAGTACTCTTCACTTGCTCCAAGTCATGCATACATTGTGTCCCCATCCATTCAAAATAAACATCACATCAGTAAGCAATATTTGGCACTTTATAGGACATAAAAATAAATATAACTTGACATGAAATAACTTGATATAAACTTGAACATGGATTTTCTTAAGCATTCATGATTTATTAGTGACATGAACAATTGAACAATGAGTATATGCATCCCTCTATGACACCCACTTAGGGGCACATGATTTCTAGGAAAGCCCTTAATGCTAGGAAAACCCTTGATGACCCGTTGAGGTCCATGATTTGGGAGCATATAATTATGAACTCAATTCCATTTATCTTAACATTTACTTAAACATTGACATTAACATGATCCTTGAATTTTAACATGATGGGATTTCTCCCCTTGAATCATAATGAAGTTTGTCCCTCATAATGTCTTAATGGGATTTCTCCCTCATAAACCAATATAGGGTTTCCCCTTCTTGAGTATGATTCATTAATCTTAATTCATAATCAATAATCATAACTATGATTTTGTCATAGACTATAAGTAATCAACCAATCAAACACTGATAAGTATACATGATGTCTTCTTGAGAAAGTAGTCATAAGTAGGGTAAAAAATGCATGGCCTACTTACCTCTAGGGTCAAGTCCTCTGACTCGATTGATTCTCTAGTCACATGTAATTTGATTATATGTCCATAAGTTTATAATCTTTGTATCTCAATCTTAGTCTTTGAATTTTTAAAGAGATGTAATGTGGAAAACAGAGTTTGAAAATAGCACTAAACCAAAAATCCTTTCTAATGCATATTTGTGCGTATTTTTCTGATAACCCATCGATTTATTACGAATTTTGGAAGAACTGGCCAATCAGAAATAGGTAAAAAGTCATGTGTATGAATATATTACCTACACAGCGCATACCTGGTCCAGGCCCAATGCTGACGTGGCCCAACTAGATTCGTCTGTGTGGCTAAGTGATGTGCGCAAGTGGAAGGCTAAAACAAATGTCAAAAACCCGAGAATACTATTACGATAATAATCACTCTATTGAGCCACCATGGGCAGAACTGAGAAATCAACTAGTTGATTCTTCTCCTTCACTCCATGGCGAGGAGATTTTCCTACGAGCCCAATTTTAGGTTGAGATTTTGGGAAGTCAACACCCATTCAAGGCAAGATCTTTCCCTACAGGTCCAAATTCCGAGAGTTACGAAGGAAGTTTCGGACTCATATTATTCATGGGTTGAGAATGGGAGTTGAACTATATGAGATTGAATCTCGCATTGTTCCTCGGTAGCTCCGCGGTAGAGTGGTCGGTTGTTAACCGATTGGTCGTAGGTTCGAATCCTACTTAGGGAGATTTGATTAATTCTTAATTTTTTTAATTAAGAATTGAATGAAAGGGCTCACTTTAGCCATTAGGAGTTAAGAATATGTACCTTGTTCCTTGTATTTCCAGGCTATGTCAAACTTGATGAGCCATTGGTGAGGCCCCTTTGGGAAGCCTTGAGCTGAAGCTCTTACTGCCACCATGGCGGGACAGAAACGGGGAGGTTCAAGGAGAAAATAGTGTGAACTTATGCAAACAAATCACCATGATGGACTGAAAATCCTCAAGAGATGAAACTGAAGATGAAGGCATCGTCTTGAGAAGAGAAAGGGTCATTAAGTCGTTGGTTCGTTGAAGAAGGCCATAAAATAGAGATATCAACTCATTATAGGAAAAGAGTGGTGTGAGGGGATTTTGTGGGATATGAGATGTAGGAAACACTCCTTACGATCTCATAATCTTGCCCGTCTATTCACAAGGCCAGTGGGTCGTTGGAGCATCATAGCGACAAGTGCCAAGTAGAGTAGGAGGAGGTCCTATAGGGTGGAGCAACCAGGGTAAAACCAGATAAAACTAAAGACGTGAAATCATTGAAGGGGCGATGGCGAAGCTCATCGAAGCTCTAATTGCACTGAAATATCCAGAGAAGGTCGGGACGAGGCCAAGGTCGTTGAAAAATAAAACTAGTCAGGTAATGGTGACTCGGGTCAAAGGTAGATCAATTGTGCGTGGAGGAGCAAATGGTGATGGTCGATGATGGATTACAACCCCTCAAATAGGGATGAGAAGGGTTGTTGTGGCCTCTGTAACTTGAGGTTGGAAAAGAGAGAGAAGCCTTAATTGGACATTTTTCATATCGACCAAAAGGTAGGTGTATAATAGCTCATTATGTTTGGGAAGGAGAGACAAACATGGAGGTGAAGAAATCTTTGAGAAAGGTGGAAGGATGAGAGAGAGGAGTTGAGGAAGGAAACACATTAGAGTAAAGTCTGTAAAACCGTCGGAGGAAGGTGACAGTCTTAGAGTCGTTAGATCGCAAGAAAATATATCTTGGTCGTTAGATGGAGTGGAGGGGAAGAGAGGTGAATGAATGTAATGCATGACAAAATTAAATCCAAAACCATACTATGACACTTTGCATTAATTGAATTTGTAATCAAATCCTAATCAAACTTTAGGGAAACTACCCAAATTGAATTGGGGGTCAAATATAGTCAAAATGATCCCAAATTTGGACCACATATCCAATAAGGATCCTAGATTCTTCCCACACACTTAGATTTCCATTTTGCACATGTTTTACCCATAATTTCCATGAATGTCATTTTACTTGATTTTTAATGCATTAAAAGGTGGAATGTGATACATCTTTCCCTTAATTGATTTCTTTAGTAAAAAATAAGATAAGAACTTATTGATCACTCACTAGTTATGTAATCTTTGAATTTAATGTCTTTTCTCTCTCTCTTTTATTTATTTTAAAACATTTCCAAGAATAGGAGAGAGAAATAGGGAAACGAAAACTAATGTTCATAAAATTGACTTTATTGCAATGCATATTGCATAGATGGATGAGAAAACATATATTGAGTCTTACTTTATTCTTCTCACTTTATTATCCTTTAAGAAAATTTTATTTCATGCTCTTGCATTAAGACACTCAATTTATCTTTTATTTAAGAAAACCACTTATAAGTCTTAAATTAGTCTAGAAAATTTGGGATGTTACAATTCTACCCACCTTAAATAAATTTCATTCTTGAAATTTTCTAGGCTACTACCCACCTTAGGGTTTCTTTTCTTACTTCTTTCATTTAAGGTCCATTTATGTGCATATGACATTTAAGTTTCATTAAACATCTATGTGAGTATGAATTAACCATTAAATTACTCCTCATATTTTATACTTAGGGTTTATGAAACCAACTTATTACTATATTTTGGGATCTAACTCAATCTTGTCATGGCTTTCTATCATTAGGTGTGGGTCACTCTCTAACCTTAGATCTTTAGATACCTCCTACATTCCTAGATATGTGGTGATCATGCACATACCCAAAGATGTGGGATCTTGTCATGCTACCTCTCACTAACCTACTAATACACATGTCCCATACCACATGCACCAGTAAGAAGGGAGAAATGCATAAAAGGTCTCATGCTCATAACATTCCTCTTTAGCTCTTAATTGGTTGTCCATAACTAATGAGACTGGAGAGGCTATCTCATTAGCTAGGGATAGGTTGATACTTTAGACCTAAACTAGGTAATCATCTATTTCTAACATCTCTATTCTCTTCTTAGGTGAAAAATCTAATCGTTCTAGGTCATAGTATCTTCCCTTAGGAAATCCATTCATAAACCCTAATCTCACATCTTCATTTTAGGGTGACTATGAGAATCATCTTTGCCTAGTGGCCACTTACCAAAATTGCTATGATACCATAATGTAACTCCCCACCTTTCATATCACATGAGCGGAAGAAAATTTACTCTATGGGGGTGTCACAATATGTTGATCAAGCAATTAAAGTAAACAAAACACTTTGTAATGATTTAAAACTGATTCATACATAGTTCTTGACAAAATAAAACTACAGTGTTCATCTACGAAATCTAGTCTACTTGATGACATGGATAAACATGATATACATGACATCTAAATCTCTGGATCGGTTTAGTAAATGGCACCCCACCAAGCCAAGCTTGAAGTTCTCCTAGTCATTGATTGTCCTTGGTACTCTTCACTTGCTCCAAGTCATGTAGACATTGCATCCCCAACTAGGCAAAATAAACATCACATCAATAAGTGATATTTGGCACTTTATATGACATAAAAATAAATATAACTTGACATGAGTAAAACTGACATTATATAACTTGGCATAAACTTGAACATGGATTTTCTTAAGCATTCATGATTCATTAATGACATGAAGAATTGAAGAGTGAGTGTATTCATCCCTCTATGATGCCCACTTAGGAGCACATGATTGCTAGGAAAGTCCTTGATGACTCCTTGAGGTCCATGATTCAGGAGAATATAAAACTTCAATTCCAATTATCTTAACATTAACTTTAACATTAACATTAGCATGAACCTTGAACTTTAACATGATGGGAGTCCCCTTGAATCATGATGGGATTTCTCCCTCATAATGTCTTAATGGGATTTCTCCCTCACAAACCATAATAGGTTTCCCCTTCTTAAGCATGATTCATTAATCTTAATTCATTATCAATAATCATAATTAGAGTTTTACCATAGACTGTAAGTAATCAACCAATCAAACAATTATAAGTATACATGATGTCTTATTGAGAAAGAATTCATAATTCATGAAATCATCTATGGTGCATAATCATAAATAATAATCAATAAACCAACGTGCTTGTGACAAAATGTATGGCCTGCTTACCTAGGGTAGACCTCCTTAGGATCAAGTCCCCTTAATTGATTGAGCCTCTAGTCACATGTAATTTGATTAAAATCATAATATGTTTATAAGTTTATAATATTTTCACGCTAATCTTGGTCTTTGAATTTTTAAAGAGGTGTAATGTGGCAATTATCATTGAAAACAACACCAATTCATAGAAAAACAAAATTACATTCTAATGCATATTTTTGCGTATTTTACTAATAACCCATCGATTTGTTACAAATTTTGGAAGAACTAACCAATTTGAAAAAGGGAAAAGGCCACGTGTATGAGTATATTACCTATACAACGCACAGCTTGTCTAGGCCCAAAGTTGGCGTGGCCTAATCGGATCCGACCGTGTGGCTAAGCGATGTGTGTAGCTGGAAGGCTAAAACAAATGTCAAAAACATGAGAATACCCTTGTGGTAATAATCACTCTGTAGAGCCAGCACGGGGGAAATTGAGAAATCAACTGTTTGATTATTCTCCTTCGCTCCATGGCGAGGAGCTTTTCCTGCAACCCCGATCTCAGGTTGAGATTTCGGGAAGTCAACATCCATTCAAGAAAGATCTTGCCATGTATGTTGAACCTAGAGAGCCATAGATGAGGCCCCTGCGGGAAACCCTGAGCCAAACCTCTTGTTTATGCCATGGTGGGACAGAAACGGGGAGGCTGGAGAAGAAAACATAGTGAACTTATGCAAACAAATCACCACAATGGACTGAAAAACCTCAAGAGATGAAATTGAAAATGAAGGCATCATCTTAAGAAGAGAAAGGGTTGTTAAGTCGTTGGTTCGCTGGAGAAGGCCAAATAATAGAGAAGTCAACCAGTTAAAGGGTGGTGGTGCGAGGGGATTTCATGGGATATGAGATGCCAGAAACACTCCTTTAGGTCCCTAAGCTTGTCTGTCTATTCACAGAGGACAGCGGGCCGTTGGAGCATCATGGCGACAGGTGCCAGGTAGAGTAGGAGGAGGTCCTATAGGGTGGAGAAACCAGGGTAAAACTAAAGAAAACTAAAGATATGAAATCATCAAAATGGTGAGGGTGAATCCCATCAAAGCTCTAATTGCACTGAAAGAGCTAGAGAAGGTTGGGGCGAGGCCAAGGTCGTCAAAAAACAAAACCGGTCAGGAAGTGGTGACTTGGGCCAAAGGTAGATCAATTATGTGTGGAGGAGAGAAGGCTGATGGCTGATGATGGATTACAACCCCTCAAATAGGCATGAGAAGGGCCTTTGTGGCCTCTGTAACTGGAGGTTGCGAAAGAGAGAAGCCCTAATTGTGCATTTTTCATACAAACCAAAAGGGTAGGTGTATCATGGCTCATTATGTTTGGGAAGGCAAGATGGGCGTGGAGGCGAAGAAATCTCTGAGAAAGGCGGAAACACATTAGAGTGAGTTCTATTTGTAAAACCATAATAGGAAGGTGACAGTCTTAGAGTTGTTGGATTGCGGGAAAAATATATCCTGGCCATCAGATGGCGCAGAGGGGAAGGGAGGCAAATGAATGTAACGTGTGATAAAATTAAATCTGAAACTGTAGCGTGACACGTTGCATTAATTGAACTGGTAATCAAATCCTAGTCAAACTTTTGGAAAACTTCTGAAATTAAATTGTGGTGGTCAAATATGGTCAAAATGATCACAAATTTGGACCACATATCTAATAAGGAGCCTAGATTCTTCCCATACACTTAGATTTTCGTTTTGGACATGTTTTACCCATAATTTCCATGAATGTCATTTTACTTGATTTTTATTGCATTAAAAGGTAGAATGTGATACATCTTTTCCTTAATTGCTTTCTTTGAGTCAAAAACAATATAAGAACTTATTTCTCACTCACTAGTTATGTCATCTTTGAATCTAAAAACATTTCCAAAAATAGGAGAGAAAAAAAGGAAAGGGAGGCTAATGTTCATCAAATTGGCTTAATTGCAATACATATTGCATAGATGGATGAGAAAACATATTTTGAGTCTTTATTCTTCTCACTTTATTATCCTTTAAAAAAAATCATTTCATAGTCTTTTTCCATTAAGACTCTCAACTTATCTTTTATATATGAAAACCACTTATAAGGCTTAAATTAGTCTAGAAAATTTGGGATGTTATAGACCCTCTTTCCTATAATAGGATACGCGTACAGACCAAGAAAAACCCTAATGGGCTAAGACACAATGGGACCTATATACAAATAGACCTAACAACTTAATTTAACTAAATAACTAGACTCTCTAATAGAGTTCATTGTGATTAAAAGTTTGGTGAAGTAGATGCAAAGGTAATCTGACTTGATCCCACACATTTTAAATCTCATCGTAATACCAACAAACATGCATGCCATTTTCATATTTTCAACATGTTGCATGTAACATTTAATGGGAATTTGGAGAATTTAATACGAGAAAAGGTGTTCAGGAGTATGACAACCAAAAATGCAACAGGAACTTTCAACCCAAGGAGGAAGGATTTTGAGTTCATCAAAATGTTTCCTAAGTACACTCTTGTAGTGTGGCATTAGAATCACATACGTAAGGAAGATTTTTGCACAACATTGTCTATTTCTATCAAAGTTTAGAAGTCTCGCTAACATTAACAATCCAAATATGTGTTTATTATGTTGATGATTGGTAAAATGATAATCTCTAAGATGATATCCTTGGAGGCATTTTCAAACAGAAATGTGTGTAGTTAAAAGTCCTCCGAGTACCAAAATCATAATCAATGAGGTCTTTAAATAGAATCATAAAGCAATACAGAAGAGGGATAATGGTCGAGGCTAAAAAGGAAGGGAATCCTATTGTTATTTCAAAAAGTAGTATGGCTTCCACTAATGATTTCCCTTTGTCAATAATGTTGTTCCATGGTAGTGGAAGAAGAAGGTATGGCATTAACACTTGTTTTTTACTTATATTTGCCAAGAAGAACTTGTACCAAAAGGAAGTTGTCAGTGGGGAGATATATTTAAAGATAATTTGACAAAATACATAAGTCCGGCGTTCTAAAAGCTAATACCATTGTGAATATTTGGTTTTTATAGGATACATACCCCCTAGTGATTTTCCATGAGAAATCTCTAATTGTAGAATTAGAATCGTGTTGAAGACTTTTGACAGAATGATAACATAATCTAATAGATTTTTCACATACTTAAATTATAATGAAATAACATTTTACACCTACATGTCTCCCTACAATTAATGAATTAGAGCGTAATTGATTAACTTCACTCTCAACCATAAGGCGTAAATGTCTATTCTTTAAACTTGTTACGAATCAGCTATTTGTTACTCCATTTTTTCATTAAAAAATCTTAATCTTTTTTCTTCTTTATAGTTTCTATAAACAATAAACGTTACCTTGTTGGAGCAAACTGATGTAATCAAACATGCAAATTTATAAAAATACTTCCACTATATATAGAGTAGGTAACAAATTGAGGTGCCAGTGTTTTCGGAATGATAAAACAATGTTTTTCAAAAGGGAACAGTTGGCCATCTTACAAAGCTTTAGGTCACGGGCTTATTCATCCTTACTTTTAACATATTTTAGAAGGAACGACATGTTTTTTCGATGGTTTGATAGTTGATTTTAAGTTAGGCTCCGGCTCATCCTTAACTTATTCTCCATTGTTGTATAATTAAGATTGAAGCAGTTATAGAATTGCTTACATACTAACCGATATGTCTACTTATTGAATTGTTCCATTATGCCCAACTACTTTTCTCTCTCGACTTATTGAATTATTATATTATGCCGTCCCCGTAAGGCCGTAACGTGAAGGAATAGACAGCAACGTTGTGCTAGAATTTCTTTGGGAAAAACATAAGAAATTTGCGAATTGGGGAAAGAAACAGAATAACGAAAATGGAGCGTTAGCACATTAAAATGCTTAGAAGGAGACAGAAGAAGAAACGTGAGGGATGATGTTTGGAGGATACACACAAACACGAGTTACATTCTCCCCGGCGTCCCCGCCATGTCACGAGGTGCGCGCTCACCTCAACCCTCCCGCCTGCCACTCTGGCAAGCATACGCAATATAACGCCTCCCCCTTGCCATCTTCGCCCCTCCCTTTCCTTCTCCTCGTCGTCCTCCTCTGCTACTCAGACTCAGACTCTCCCCCTCTCACTCTTCCGGGCGCTGAATCACCACCACACTAGGAAAGGCTAGCTAGCATTAGCACGCATCCCCTTTACTGGGCAGCAGACCTCGATGCCTGTGTTGTTGTGGGGAAAGGTCAAGTCCTTGGGACGCCGGTCGAGGAAGCCCGACCGTCGTGACGCTCCCTCTCGGCCTTTCTCGTGGCGACCAGGGGACAACGCCAGGAGCTTCGACGAGTCCGCCGCTGCTCGCTGCCGCAGCGAGGATGGATCGAGGCACGGTGGGGCGTGTCCCGCCTCCTATACGTTCTATGGCAAAGATCATCATGACAAGTCGGTGTCGCCGCCATCGTCATGCCACCCCCTGCCTCGACCGCTCGATGCTGAGACGCCGCCGACGCCGATGACGCCGATGTACGAGTGCCGGCGGTGCTCCTCCGGGCCGTCGCCTTCCATGCGGTCCGGATCCGGGTCGGGCTCTGGGTCAGTGTCCAGCATCAGCTCGTCCGGGTCGGATGACACGCCTGAGATGCGATGCTTGAGGTGCGGGTTTTTAGAAAAAAACTTGGTTTTGTCTCTGTTTTGCTCGCCAGACTCCGACGAAGATTTTACATTAGGAAAGAGAAAAAAAGCCTTCTTCTTCTTCATGAACGTTTCCTTTTTCTCATTCGATAATTCTCTATTCGATGTGCGTTTGTGCTCTACCCCCTCCCCGCTCGACAACTCTCTTAACTGTTGAAACCGTCAACATGGAGATTCGAGTTTTTATATTCGGGTTTTTTTTCTTGAGGCAAAGCGTTTGGTTTCAATCTTATTATGAAAAAAACTCAGGATTCCCTGAATGGACACTGTCCAGTCCAGCTGCACTGCGCACCACCATCGGTTGATTCAATGGATCGATCAGGACGAGGCAGTCATTAAGACTTGGATGGTTCATGGTTGCAACTGACAAAAAGATCACTAAACAAAAATCCCATCTTTGATGTCATATCCAACCTATACTCACACGTCAATCGTTTCCACCACCAACCCTTGATCCAACGCTCTTTTCTGTTTGTCTGTTGGTATCCAGGATCGCAGAGCAAGCCGCCGGCCATCACAGCAGGAGGACGGCGAATGGCGACAAGGAAGGATACAAACAGAAGAGTCATCCACGACGACATGTGCCTGAAGACTACAAGCAAGACTCCTCAGCTTCTCCGTCACCAGAAACAAACGGAAAGCTCCTCGTGCCATTCAGCAGCATCCTCAAAATTCACCCCGGCTTGGAACCGGACAACACCACCCCTGCCCACCATGTCTCCGACGCAGACCCATATTTCCATCACAGAGCCCCAAGCGAGCTTTCTCCGAGTCCGGCGATGACAGGATACAATGTACCCCCGTCCTCTTCTCCAAGGTACTTGAGAAGCTCCAGCGGCATCAGTTCCGACTCGCCAGCTCCAATTCCAGCAGCGAACGTGAGATACATGGGCTTTGGCCTGGAAACACCATTCACGCCTTCCCATGGGAACATGAGAAACACAGCATGGATGGAACCAGAGTCGCCGACGGTGCTGCCTTTGCCTGCTAGCATTAGGAGCACGGGCACCACCGGCCTGGAGTCACCGATCACGCCCTACTATGCTAACACAAGAAGCGCAGGGGTTAGTCCGGAATCAACACCAACTGGGGGACTAGATGACAGGAAGAGTAGTACAACGCATCCTCTGCCCCTTCCTCCCAGCTCTCCTACATCCCCGGCAGAGTACCCCGGACAATCGAGATGGAGCAAAGGCAGGTCACTTGGCAGGGGAACGTTTGGGCGTGTGTATGTGGGGCTCAACAGGTACATATTTATTTACCCATCCGCTTCTTTGTAGTCTTGATTCCTATTTCCCAAGTAAACCCCTCTGTTGAGGACTAAAACTTGCTTTTTAATTTGTAAAATAAGCTATCTATATACTTAGCTATAACAAATAGTAGTATAGACGGCTATAAGCTTTATGCATGTTGAGCATAAGCTAGTTGTATTTAAGATTTCATGTGGTCTATTATTTCTTCGCCTCATCTGCCCTAAACGCAATTTGGATTCCCTAATGTCAGTACCTTGCTTGTATGCCAAATCACAAGGGAAAATTCCACTCCTTGTTGTGCAGTGAGACTGGCCAGATGTGTGCTATCAAGGAAGTCGAAGTCATTTCAGATGATTCCAACTCCAAAGAATGTCTCAAGCAGTTACGCCAGGTACTTTATGTATTCATATGATTCCCCATGTTCTTTGACATTCTTAAAATATGCTTCCAAATAGCTTCATTCATTTCTTTTACATTGATGGAATGATATCCTGACGCATGCGTGCTGTTGAGCAGGAAATCGATCTGCTGAGTCAACTCTCCCACCCAAATATAGTGCAGTACTATGGCAGTGAACTGGTAAGTTTTGAAACTTCAATTTTTTCAGTCAAGACTTTTGTGCAAGGTGATCCTATGAACCATTGTAGAACTCGTTTTCGGGTTTGGACACCACCAGGTGTCAAAAAAACTGACAAGAACTGCATGTCCCATTATACAAACAAGACTTTATACTGAACAATCATCTAAACCGGCATCTGTGAATGCATTTGCTAATTTAAAACATATAAAACAACTCGTAGTCTTATAGCATCTTGGCATCGACATTTAAAGAAAAAATTCCCATCCTAGATGTTGGAGAGGATAACTTCAAACCATTCTAACTGTCACCAACTCACCTGACTAGATTGATTACATCACCGCTATAATGATGGAAGTATCCAGGATCAGCTCTGTTTTTCTTCAACATTTATCTTTATTGTTGTCCCTATAATTGGCACACATGAGTTCCTCGTTGCTCTCTTTTCTGAAACAGAGGAACGCTATACACTTCACTGTTGCATCCTGAAGGTTTCTGATTCTCATCTTACAGGGTGACGACACACTATCCATATTCCTGGAGTATGTTTCTGGAGGATCCATCCACAGGTTGCTTCATGACTATGGCCCTTTAAAGGAACCTTTGGTACGGCTCTACACCAAACAGATCCTTTCTGGCATAGCGTACTTGCATGGAAGAAACTGCATCCACAGGTATGTCTTAATACATGTGAGCTTTTTTTACGTCCAAGTATGCAGTTGATTAACTATTAGTCTGCACTGTGCAGGGACATCAAAGGAGCAAACATTCTTGTGGAACCAAATGGAAAACTGAAGCTGGCTGACTTTGGAATGGCTAAACATGTACTTACTCTTTTCCATATTCTAAAAAAGTTATCTTGAAATGAGTCATTTGGTCTAGGGAAAAAAATGACTTCGAATGAGCTGATACTTTAAAAAAAAGTTCCAATTTATAGCATGATAACCTTACAAGTAAATAACATGTATTCGCCCACTCGAACATTCAGCTTCAAGATATGACATTGTCTCTTTAGAGATATCCGAAAAAAAACTTCCAAGATGGGATTTTCCAAACTTTCGAGCAATTTTGTTTGTGTATTAAGTGTATCTAACAAACTGTCATCATTTTTTATTAATTGGATCTAGACAACTTCCTGTGCTTCAATACGCTCCTTCAAAGGCAGTCCTTACTGGATGGCTCCCGAGGTAATTTATAATGCTTCTATTACTCTACTATTCTGTCTTCGGCTATTGTCATAAAATCCAAGCACACAACGGTTACAGGTCATATTGAATTCCCGTGGGTATGGTTTTGCTGTGGATATATGGAGCCTTGGATGTACAATTGTTGAAATGGTTACTTCTAAACCACCATGGAGTCAGCATACAGGGGTAATTGCCATAGGCTCTATAAGGAAAATAACAAATTCCTCAAATATATTTCCCTGTTCTTGAAATATTGGGTAATGTTAAACTACCAGGTCCAAGCAATATTCAAGATTGGAAATAGCAAAGACGTTCCAGCCATCCCCGAGCACCTGTCAGAAGAAGGGAAGGGTTTCCTGCAACTGTGCTTGCAGCGTGATCCATCAGTTCGCCCAACAGCAGCACAGCTCATGGATCATCCATTTGTTCAGAACTGTACAAAACTGACAGTCCCAAGGACCTCTGTGTTAAGAGGCCCTTATTTGACTTCACCCTCTCCTGGAAGTCCTCCGGTATGACCCCAATGAAACACTTCTCATTTGTATTAATCCTTGGCAACTTGCACTAGAACCATTCTGTTATTTGTCTTCCTGAACCAGCCTGTGCTTAGCAGATTCCGGAAAGCATTCAGAGAATAAATGGCTCGGTCTTAAATGTCAGGGACCATCTGAGAAAGCAAGGAAATGAGTACTCTCCAACATTAAACACTCCACGGTATTCTACTATTGTCGATGTTGATGTTGTTGTTGTTGGTAGTTAGCATTTGTTATTATATTAGTTGAGGATGCAACGGCCTTGACTAATACTCCTATTTCCAATGGCAGCAGAAGTCATGTTAACACAAAGAGAAACTTGTCACTTCCAGTCTCCCCAACTTCCAGTCCTCTACGGCAGCACAGAGAGGAATACAGAAGCTGCATCCCATCTCCTACTCATCAAACTTGAAGAACGGGCGTGAATGTGAGTTCCGGGTAGAACCATGTACTTTACACAGTCAGTCCAATAAGCAAGTATGCAGACGACAGCTACAAGGGTCTAGGAGACCACGAGAGACAAACTGTAGCATGATGTTTGTACAAAGAAAACCTACAAAAAAATTGTAAATATAGGAGATGAGATGTATTTCTATTCTTTGAACTTTGTTGCCATTTCTTCTACCAGTAGTATTCTCCTAGAGGCAGTTGCAACGAAGATCAACTGTAGGATGCAGTCAGCAAATATAGCTGACTTGAAGAGAGAATAGAAATGTGGGCTCTGTAAACGTTTATTTGCTACTTTCCAGTTATAGGAAAAAACAGGATTAAAGCAGATATGACAGTGGACTTTTTCAAAGTCAATTCTTTACTGTATTTGATGCCAACGGACACCCCTGGAGCTAGACGCTTGACTCTACCAGTACGGAATATAGGACTGGACTGCTTCAACGCCAGGATATATTGTTATCTGACGTGAGAAGCCATCCAATATTATTGTGTTTGACTGTTTAGAAATTTTTCTTTTCCGCCACCTCTTAGTCAACTTAGGCAGTAAACAATGATGAGAAATATAACCCCTAAGGGGTGAAGTGAATTGGCGGTAAATCCTTTTATATACAACCTTTTGTGGATTGATTTGGGTAATACAAACACATTGATAAGGTTTCAATATAAGGTTCCGGACATGGACATAGATCCTGAAATTCACAAGCAACTAATGTACTCAGGAGTCATGAGTCTCTAAGGGCATTGTTTGTTTACAAGGATCTAATTGGTTTTATCTAAATCCAACACTTTTTACATCCAGAATCAGAAAATATCTCAATTTGTAAATCCAACAGGCGTCTTGCGTTATGTTTGCTTTGCCCTGCAGGTCAGGCTGGATAAAGCAGTTGGCATCGCGTTGGAAGCTGCAAAATGAGCAGAACGTTGCTGGAGGGCGGCGTCTCGCCGTTTTGAATAGAGAAGGGAATGCAGCATCTGCTCTATATACAAAATCCTGGGACATTGACTTTTTCCCAAACCAAAGATGAACTTTCGTTGGCTGGATATCAAAATCCAATCCAATCCTGCAAAGTACAGCAAAGCAAACATGCCCTAAATGCAATCATGCTTTGCGTAGAGCATCCAGTTCTCTGGGTCTTTGTTGTATGGTCTTAAAGAAGGATTATTGGGCCTTAGGGCCCCAAGTCGCACTCGGCCATTAGACATGGCAAGACTCCAGTAGTTCAAGTACTTTCCAAATCGCAGTTAAGAGTTCTTGAAATAATCAATGGTTTCAAGACTGGCTTGCTTGTCAGTCCGTACAGATACACACATTATGAAAATCTGACTCAACCCCATTCCATCCTAGTTTTGCAAACCTTTTTGCCGCTTACACAGCTAACTTGCAAATAGATAGCTTGGAATTTGGAAATATAAAAGATCATTTAGGAAATGGTCGCGTATGTATCTTAAACATTTGTTACGCTTTTGCTCAGAGAATGGTCGGACGACCAAAACCCATTATTTTTACGAGCAAAGACCCTAATCCACGCAGGCGTAAGTTGATGCATGACCAAGCCCTCTCCAATGGCGCCTTCCTAAGGTGGACTAGAACTTGCAAATCCGACTTGATTGCTGTTCGTAGATTAAGGCATAGTCGGTATGCAAAATCTATTGGCAGCAGCCATTAAACTATGAGTGGGAATTTGTATGGGGTATTATCTTATTACCGAGATGGATCTGCAGTATTATCAAACGGACATTATCATCAACAGAAACCTCCTTTTTTCATTACCACAAAAGTAATTGTAAGATTTGCATACATGCTTATGATACAGTTATCACCGTATAAAGGATCTATACATGAATAAATTAACATTTACTGGACAGAAGGTATTGGCAATTTAATAGTCTGGGTGAATGACATCCACTCTCATATACTGGGAGAATCACATCCTCTCGTAGTTAAGCTGCTCTGACTGCAAATAACATGGCCAAACCACCACAATTATTGATTGAAGCCTTAACAAGAAATAGAGGAATAAGAGAACAAAATTGACAGAGCCAAAACTATTATTTAATTGTAAGGTAAAAAGAACCTTAATGAGCATGTCCGTAGGAAGCCAGGCAGGAGCTGTAGGTATTCCCACCCAGGCAATCTGAAAACGGGTGGAGAAACATCAATCTATGAGCAGAACTCATGCCAGGATACCGCCACAGGAAACGGAAACCAAGTGTACTAAACCAAGTGGTGCTGCTGTTGTATGGACTATGGAGTGAAGACATAGTAATTCAATTTAGAGCTAGCCACTATCAGGCTTTTAAAGACATAACAAAGACTACTAAAACAGTTTGGCAATGTATCAAGCAAGAGTAATCTTTGTTGAAATATAGCCCAATTCAAGTGTAACAAATTCCATCAGGAAACTCCTACTCCTAGTCATTTTTCATAAGTGCTGATTTCCTTTGTTTGTAACAGTGTTGACGCTTGTAGGAAGCCATCAAGTTTTACAATCGACAGACGGATACGAGTAAATTTCTGTCTTATCATATTTTTCCAATAATAGAGCACTTAAGACATGTAATTATAGAGATCATCAGATACGTAAGAATGCTATTAGACATGTAACTAACAGACAATTGACTTACAAGTGCATACTCTCCAGTGTCAAAAATCTTTAAATCCAAAACCTGGTGACAGAGGGCGAATATAGTCATAATAAATCCATGAAATATACTCACGAAAACTGACATACCTCTCCTCGATCTTCATATATGTAGTCCAAGCCCTTGTAATAAGGAGGATGGCCCACAGACAGATACTGAAACATTGTAAATAGAGTAATCGCAGTAAGCAGAATAGCAGTAGAAGTTCAGAAATAAAAGAATGAACAGGCATAACGAATGTTGTCATAACCATAAACCATTATAAGTCTGATAAATCAACATCCCTACAGTTAATGAGAAGCTTATTCTAATACTGTTTAGCAAACATAGTCAGTAGAATAACTGATTGGTACTCTACAACCGGGGAAGTCTTCAACATACAGTGTGAAATTGCATCTTGACAGTCTTAATTATCACCAAATTTGCGGGTAATGCGTTACGGTTTTTGCAGAATGAAGTTTCATGCTTGGCCGAAGGATGGGAGGTGGAAACAAATAGCCCAGATTCCACCATTTCTACCGTGAGCCATTTGCTCGACTCTACGGTTCTCCGTATTCCAACCAATCTCTGAGTAAAACAAAAGAGCTAAATTATAGGTCTACCAGAAGCAATACTCAGGTATAATTTCCTGTTGTCTGCTTCTTTCACAGTAATGCCATGCTTTAGCCAATTTCATCACTGTGATACATGGAATGTGTCCATGCTGATGTGTGATGCAGCTTTCTCATTAGCTATAATTATTTCATCTTGTCTCTTCTAATATGCTGTAGAGGACTAAGAATCGTGTTCTTGAGAGTCCTATTGCATTGCTTCTTTTGTGAGGCTACAAACTGCAACTAAGGCCACACAAACAATCAGTTAGACAATCCAGCTTTCCACTATCTCATCTTATGACAAATAGCTCCTGCACATCCATTTATTGCATTTCATAGTCTTTGAGTATGCCTCCTTGTGACAAAGTAATGATGCCAAGAAAAGGGGGGGCAAGATTCGGTTCTGAATTCTGATCGAGCCTAAATTGGTCCTATCCGTTTGGGAGATTTCCAAATTGAACAAACCTGGAAACTAGTCCCACGTTAAACTCAGCTATGTAGATTTCATCGCCTCAAACCAAAGCAATTCAAACTTGTGGACACCTCAAAACATTGAGCTTTTTAAGCTATATCTATCATACAATAAGTAGACAAATGTTTGTTATAACAACATGCCATTGTATCCATTTGGAATTGGACGCCAAGTGTCGCCACCCTGCTTGCAAGGACCCATCACCTACGGACTTCAAAAATGATGACCAGATGAGAGAACCTATCATTGAACATTTAGTTTCAAAGTCATTTTGTTGTTCAACTGAGAGTTGGTCAATCCAGCCATTTCTATGTTAAAACTGATTCATAAGTACACTGTAAACAAGGGAACTGTTTTATTAGATGATAGAAACAAAATACAATGGACTTTCTTTTATAGGACAAGAGAGTAAGCCAATAGACAGAGTTAGGCAATATGAAATAAAAGAAAAGGCTAAAGACAAGACAAGTCTAATCCCACAACAAAAGAAATAACTCAACATAACACAATAAAGCACATACACTAATACTCCCCCTCAAGCTGGAGCATAGATATCAATCATACCCAGCTTGTCAACCATGGTAGTGAATCTGGCCTTGGGAAGAAGTTTGGTGAAGATGTCGGCACCTTGATCAGAAGTGTGAGTATATGGAGTAGAAATATTGCCAGACAAGACAACTCTGACGAAATGGCAATCGACTTCAGTATGTTTAGTCTGCTCAAGAAAAGTGGGATTACTGGCAATGAATATAGCAGCTTTATTTTCGCAATGCATAGGAATAGGAGTTGGGTCAAAGATATCAAATTCTTTCAGAAGACCATGGACCCGTAATAGTTCACATGCAGTATGAGCCATAGCTCTATACTTAGCTTCAACACTAGAGCTCGTAACTGCAGTTTGTTTCTTGCTGCGCCAGGTCACAAGGTTACCTCCCCAAAAGTACATAACCAGAGGTAGATTTGCGGTCTATCCTGCTGTCTGCATAATAAAAATCAGAGTATCATGTGATTTGCGGTCTATCCTGCTGTCCTGGGGATTTTTTTAGAGATTTCACAATGTGACACACAACATCCCAATGATACTGTCTAGGTTTATCCAGATATCTACTGACTAAGCTGATTGCAGAAGTAATATCAACCCTTTTCACTATCATACAGATAACTTTACCAACCAAACAACGATATTGTTGATTATTTGGGTATGGAGGAGAAGTATCATCATCCCAATTTGTATTAGGGTCCAAGGGAGGAGTAGTGGGTTTTGCCCCAAGCATTCCAGTTTCTGACAAAAGATCCTGAACATATTTCCTCTGAGATAAGCAAAAACCTAAGGAAGATCGAGAAACTTCAAAACCCAGAATATATCTTAATTTCCCTAGATCTTTAGTTACAAAGTGTTTTTCAAGATACTTTTTAATAGCTTGACTGCCTGTTGGATCATTCCTAGATAAGAATATATCATCAACATAAACAATCAAAATGACAAGTCCAGATTATGTTTTCTTAATATATATGGAGTGATCAGAGTGAGATGTGGAAACTAAATTTCTAAAGAATACTACGGAATTTGTCAAACCAGGCACGAGGACTCTGTTTCAGTCAATAGATTGCTTTGCGCAACTTGCACACTTTGGAGACTCCCCCTAAACAACAAAGCCAGGTGGTTGCATCATATATACCTCTTCATGCAGATCACCAAATAAAAAGGCATTTTTAACGTCTAATTGAAACAGAGGTTAATCACAATTTACAGCCACATATATAAAAACTCGAACATAATTCAGACATAAAACATGAGAGAACGTCTGAAAGTAATTTACTACATATGTCTGAGTATAGCCTTTGGCCACAAGGTGAGCTTTCAGGCGTTCAATTGTGCCATCAGGTTGATACTTGACAGTAAAGACCTAGCGACACCGGACAGGTGAGCAATCAGCAGGGGCATCAACCAAGTTCCATGTATATCGATCTGTAAGAGCTTGTATTTCAGTTTCCATAGTCTGGCACCACGCAAGATGATGTAAAGCCTGAGATGCATTCTTAGGAATAAATATAGAACATAAAACAGAGGCAAAATTTGCAAAATTCACACCCAGGTAAGCATTTGAACAGAAATTTCCAATAGGATGTTGAGTGCAAGATCCGGTCCCTTTTCGCAGACTAATAGGAACATCTAAATCAAATATACCTGAAGTGTAGGTGGATTCGCCGATGAGGATTGAGGGATAGGAGTTGGAGGGGCCATGGAGGGAATGTAGTTCTCAGGCGTCGTTGATACACTTTCAGAGGCGGTGATGATGTCACATCCAGAGGAGGCATGTCAGTGTCAACTGCCACAGGTAGAGGTGTATCAATTGACATATCAGAGTCAGCGAAGAACCTGTTGTAGAGTACATATGCTCAAAAAAGACCACATCAACACTAACAAACCACTTCTTTGTAGAGGGATCATAGCCCTTCTGGGTCCGAGATTAACCCAATAACACATTTGGTAGAGCGTGGGTCAAGCTTAGTCAAACTAGGACGAAGATTTTTGACAAAGCAAGTGCTGCCAAAATTCTGAGGCACACTAAATAGAGGGGCATCGGGATACAGAATTTGATACGGTACCTGATTGCCAAGGACAGAAGAGGGCATGTGATTAATCAGGTAAAAGGGGGTCGAGATAGCTTCGAGGCAAAAAATATGGGGTACATGATAATGAAAAAGAAGGGTGCACGCTACTTCTAAGAGATGCCGATTTTTGCGCTCCGGAACCCCATTTTGTTGTGGAGTATATGAACATGAAGTTTGATGAATTGGCACCCATCTTGCAACAAAACTGGCTGAAAGATGATTGCACAAATTCTAGAGCATTGTCGGTGCAAAAAAAATTTGATAGTTTTATTAAACTGGGTATGGATCTCAGTAAAAAAGAAGGTGATAGTGTCTATCATACGGGACCAATTTTTTAATAAAAACAACTAGGTAGTCTGAGAAAAGTCATCAATAAAGTTCATAAAGTATTGAAAGCCAGAGATACTTGGAACAGAACAGGGACCCCAAACATCAACATGCACAATATCAAACGGTTACTTGGACCCAATACAGTTTTTCTTAGAAAAAGTAACATGAGTTTGTTTACCCAACTGAAACGTTTCACAATGAAAACTTGAATAAGAAATAGCAGGAATTAAATGTTTCAGTTTAGCAGCAGATGGATGCCCCAGTCTGTAATGTCATTGGAGCCGGTGACGGATGCAGTCAGCAATGCAGTTGTCTTTAATGGATGCAAGTGATATAACCCGTCCAGCCTCTCATGGCCCGAACCGATCCTCATCCTCGTGCGCAGATCCTGAAAAACAACATTGTCCAGGTCAAAAGTGATAGAGCACCTCAGGCTCTTTATAGTTCTACTAACAGATAACAGATTCAAAAGAAAATTAGGAACATAAAGTGTTGAACGTTGTAATAATTTGTCAGGAGTGCATATATTCCCAATGTTAGAAACAGGTGAAATAGAAGTATTTTTACAATTCAGAAAGTGTAACAAGAAATAGAAGTTTTATGCAGTTCAAAAAACAAAGCAGAACTGTCAAATATATGAGAGGTGGTGCCAGAATCAATCACCCGTTTATTTTTACCATAGGGTGCGGAGGAAGCAAGAAGATCAGTAGTGACCTGATTTGCCCATGCATGCTTACTATGCTTGATCCAACATCAATCCTCAGTATGGTTGGTCCTTTTATATAAGTTAGCATAGAGGGAGTTGGTGCCTTCGGTCTTCTTTGATAAACCTTCAATGGAGGAGCAGGTGCAACTGTGGCATCTGGGAGAGCAGTATCAACAGGGAGAGGTAAAGGAGATTCCGTAATTAAATCAGGTGTCAAGTCAGATCCAGCAGAAGAGTAGAACGACATACATTCAAAAAAGACAACATCAACAGAAACCATTCACTTCTTGGTAATTGGATCACAACAGCAGTATCCTTTTTGTGTCCTACAGTACCCCAGGAAAATACACTTGGTAGCACGAGGATCTAGTTTAGTAAGGCCAGGATGCAGATTTTTTATAAAATGTGTACTCCCAAAAATACAAGGAGACACGGTGAAAAGAGGTGCATCAGGGTATAAAATTTGAAAAGGGACTTGGTTGCCAAGAACAGAACACGGCATGCGATTACTAAGGTAACACGTAGTGGAAACAGCTTCCGGCCAAAAAAATTGGGGAACATGGTAGTGGAATAGAAGAGTACGGGCAACCTCAAGAAGATGAAGATTCTTGCATTCAGCAACGCCATTCTGTTGGGGTGTGTATGCAATAGGTGATTTGGTGAATAATACCCATTTTTCGAAGAAAAAAAAGATTAACTGAGTTTTGCATGAACTCAAGGGCATTTTCCGTACAAAATATTTTTGTAGTTTTATCAAATTGGGTACGTATCTCAACAAAAAAAGATGTGATAGTATCAAGTATATGAGATCTGTCTTTTAACAAAAATAACCAGGTGGTTCTAGAAAATTCATCAATAAAACTCATAAAGTACTGAAACCCAGAAATACTGGAAATAGAATATGGGCCCCAAATGTCAGCATGCACAATATCACACGGTTGTTTTGAGTTAATACATTTTTTTCTAGAAAAAGTAGATCTAGTTTGTTTGCCCAACTGACATGTTTCACATTGAAAAACCGAATCAGAAATGTCAGGTAGTAAGTGCTTCAATTTTGCTGGTGAAGGGTGCCCCAAGCGATAGTGCCATTGGATGCCAGTCACAGAAGTAGTCAAGTAAGTCGTCGTCTTCGGTGTGTCCAAGTAGTATAGGTCGTCTGATCCCTCATGGCCCAAACCAATCTTCATCTTCGTGCGCAGATCCTGAAAGATAACACCATCTGGGTCAAAAGTTATGGAGCACTGTAGGCTCTTAACAGTTTTACTCACAGATAACAAGTTGATAGGAAAATTAGGAACATAAAGTGTTGAGCATAATGAAAGACGGACAAGAGTATAGAAATTCCGTATTCCTGTAACAGGTGTTTGAGAATCATCGGCTAGTGTGACAGGCGGAATAGCAGAAGTTTTATGCAAATTAGAAAATAAAGAATGATTGCCAGTAATATGGGAAGTGACACCAGAGTCAATCACCCATGTGTTTTTAACAGACTGTGTGCTAGAAGAGCAGAATTGCCATCAGTGGAAGTTTCAGCAGAGGAGGCCATGCGGGCTTGGAGAAATTTCTCAAACTCAGATCTGATCCAGTCAGCAGAAGGTGGGGCAGATGAAGAAGCAGTGGTATCAGGCTGTTCTGAAAAAACTCAATTTGCCCAATCATGTTTATCGTGCTTGATCCAACAACATTCTTCATTATGATTGGTGCGCTTACAAAAGTTGCAGTAGCGTTGTTCAGTAGATGAGGAGTCAGAACCAGACAAGTACGAACCACGACCAGTGCCTGGAGTCGAGTGCCCACGACTACGGCCACGACCACGTAAAGAATCACTGGATCGAACAGTAAGGGAAGCACCATCAGAGAGGTCAAGAGACGCTTGAGAGGCAGATGGTAAACGTTGTACACGTTTCAAAACATCGCATAAAGTAGGTAGAGGATCACCGGGAGAGAATCTGATCAACAACACCCGCAAAGGAGGGTGGTAATCCAGCTAGGAACTGAACAAGCTGAAACTCGTTGCGCTGTCATTGGGCTTACTTAATATCAGAGGATAGCGGATGGTAGACCTCAAATTCATCGCAGAGTGCACAACAGTGATTGTAGTAGTCTTCAATAGGATCAGTAGTAATATACTCCTTTTTGGCAAGTGTTTGAAGATATCAAACACCTTCTTTGGATTTCATTGACGAGAGTATATGTGGGAGAGTGATCCCACATATCCTTAGCCATCCGCAGTCGTAGAAGAGATTGGTTGATTTTAGGTTTAGCACTGTTAACCATCCAGGTCATAACTCCAAAAATCTTCTATGGACCACAGATCATATGCATGTTTTATCTTGTCATCAGCAGTAGTATCTGGAACATCAGAAACTTTAGTAAAAAGATGAGTATAGTGTCTCTGAGCCTTGACATAGAGCTAGAAGGAGGTTGCCCATTGGTGATAGTTGGAGCCGTCCAACTTAACAATAGTCACGCACAGATTTCGAAGCGGATCTGGAGACACGATGAGGTATGCAGTATGCAAGTCGCCAAAGCAGTCAGGAGTAGTAGGCAGAAGCTGCAGGCACGTAGTAGTCTGTTAACAAAAACAACAACAGAAACCCAATACATGGCCATATCTAAGAACATCTGCAGGAGGGCAGAAGGTAGCAGTAGGAGATCTGACACATCAGATCCCAGAAACTCGCATAGGGGCAGCAGTGGATATAGAAAAACCTACGCCAACATGGAGGAAAACTACTCCACCACGAGGCATAGGCAGAAAGGGAGCAAGATCCAGTTACGCCCTCAACGTGCTATGACTGGAAAGTTACCGGAGATGTCCAGAAGAGAGCAGGAAAGGAAAAGATTGGTGGTGGTGGCTAGCCGGAGGAAGATATGGTGGGTGAAGGAGGGAAGGAAGAAGAGGAGGTGGAAGAGGGTTGGTTGGATAGGTGGGGCAGCAACAGATTTGTTGCGTGGAGGCGGGGAGGTGGAGGTGGTGGGCAACGGCTGGGGGGGTTGTTTGGTGGAGGGAGAGATGATAGGAGGGGGTAACGAGTGTGTGGGGGTGGGAAGGAGGCGACAGGAGTGGTTGTGTTGTCGGTGGCCTGGTGGTGTGGCCGACAGCCTATAGGCGGCGGCCTGATGGGGCGAGAAGAGGAGAAGGGCGGGGAGGGGGCACGAGCGAGCGGCGGGTGAGGGAGGTGGGGAGGGGCAGCAGGCGAAGAAGGGAGGTGGGCGGAGGGATGGAGAAGGGGAGGAGAAGCGGTGGTGTTAAAGCGCTTGGGTGGTGGCTGCGAGTAGGGTGAGTGGCTGGCAGCGGCGGGAGGGAGGTGAGTAGAGGAGGGCGGCGGCTGGAAGGGAAGAAGAAAAGGGAGAAAGGAGGGGTAACGACTAGGGTTTATGGGGGCATAGATTAGGGTTGGGGTGGGAAGGCTTTAAGGAGGATCAGGTCACTCTGATACCATCTAAAACAATAAAAGGTTTTTTGTATTCGTTGATCAAAACAATTACAGTGGTCTCTCTTTTATAGGATAAGAGAGTTAAGATTATTCTAGATACAAGTAGAGTTAAGAAAATTCTAAAACATGTAATGAGGAATAAAAGAAAATGAGCTAACAGTCTAAAGCCCATAACACAATAAGCCCAGTAAAATATATATACTAATAACAATAACGTTGTTCAGAAGAATTGGGGCTAGATGAAGATGAACCACGACCAGGTCCAACAGTAGAACGACCACGACTACGATCACGATCACGAAAGGAATCTCCTGAGCGAACAGCAAGGACAACATCAGAGTGGTCTGGAGACAAAGGAGAGACTAATGGTAGGCGTTGAACCCATTTGAGAACGTCATGCAATGTAGGCAACGGGTCGCTGGACAGTATTTGATCTACCACTCCGGAGAATGAGTGGGGTAAGTCGGCAAGAAATTGCACCAATTGAAGTTCATAGTGTTGGCATTGTATTTTCATGAGATCAGCGGAGAGGAGGTGATAAACCTTGAACTCGTCCCAGAGAACACAACATTGATCATAATAATCCTCCACAGAGTCAGACGTAGAATACTCTTTCTTGGCCAGTTGTTTGAAGATGTCCAACACCATCTTTGGATTTTATTGATGAGAGTAAACGTGTGAGAGTTGGTCCGACATGGCTTTGGCAGTCTTCAGGCATAGAAATGACTGGTCAATTTTAGGCTCATAACTATTAACCATCCAGGTCATGACGTTGGAATTGTCCTTCGATCACAGGTCATAAGCTTGCTTTGTTTTAGCATCAGCACCCTTAACAGGTATAGCCAGACCCTCAGAGATAAGATGTGAGTGACGACCTTGAGCTTTGACATACAGTTCGAAGGTCGAAGACCAAGTCTGAAAGTTGGATCCATCCAACTTCACCGTAGTGACGCATAGCGTTTGAAGAAAAATGACGGACGCCATCAGAAGAATATATCAGAAGGTAGCAAGAAGTAGAACCAGACAGGAGGAACCCGGCGCAGGGGCAGTAACAACAGGCAGCATGCAGTAGCAGTAGTCAGCAGGCAATAGTTGAAGCAGTAACCCAACACATGGGCAGTAAAAAGCCTGGATCAACAGATCCGGTAAAACTCGCAACGGGGCAGTATGTAGAAGTAGCAGATTTGACGCATCAGATCTCAGAAACCCGCACTAGGGCAGAAGAAGAAAGAAAGACCTACGCCAACATGGGGAGAGAGTTACTCCACCATGAGGCACAGGCAAGCAACGAGCGGTAGTCCAATTAGAGCGTCAATGTGCAACTTTCAGAAATTACCTGGAGTCGTAGAAGGGCAGGGAAGAAGTAGGAAAGATGTATGTGGCGACTACAGGTTGAAGAGGAGCATATGGTGGAAGATTGGGTAGAGGGTCCAACAATGTGGGAAGGGTGAAGAGGTGGTGGTGACGGCTGGGGAAAGGATGGTGAGGAGCGGTGGCAGTGGGGATGTGTTGGGAGGTCAGCGGTGGGCTGATAGAGGGTTGTTGGCGGCGGGGATGTAGGAGGGGTTGTTGGTGGCAGCAAGGGTTGTTGACGGCGGTGGGAATGTGGGGGGGCTATTGGCAGTGGCAAGGGAGGAAGGAGAGAGGGCGGTGAGTGCTAGGGGAGATGGGCGGCGGTGCGGGTAGGGTTAGGGGTGGATGCAGATGGCGTCTAGGGTTTGTGAGGGGATGGGTGTCGTCTAGAGTTGGTGGAGTTAGGGCGGATCATATGGCTCTGATAGCATGTAAACAAGGGAACTGTTTTATTAGATGATAGAAACAAAATACAATGGACTCTCTTTTATAGGACAAGAGAGTAAGAGAAAGGGCAGAGTTAGGTAACATGGGATAAAAGAAAAAGGCTAAAGACAAGAGAAGTCTAAAGCCCATAACAAAAGAAATAACACAACATAACGCAATAAAGCACATATACTAATGTACACCAAGCAGATACATAATTAATAGATAATTTAGCACTAGCGATATACATACATGTATATTATAATATGTATTATAGTGATTATATATGATGTGGCACAAACCTACAACCCAGATCTCTAGCCAAACTGAATCAATTCTCATCTTGAAAACTTTTCCAACTGAACCAAATCACTTAACTTAATTTTGGAACCAAACTGATAGGACTTTTAATTGCTTCTTTCAATTAAAATTAGGGCTTTAGTATGAAAATTCAACCCATCCTTGCTAATAGCTTATCAAAAGGTTATCTGCGGGCATCATTCAACCCGTTCAAGTAATATACAGTCTAATCCTATATATCAAGTGTTCCTCTTCCTCGTCTAAGTTTTCTGTCGAGAATCAAGCAGTGAAGTGAATTCTCAGGATAAATAAGGTTGAGGACTTTCATGCTTTCTTTTTTCTCTTACTGATCTTGTTCTTCACCTTGTTATTAGTTACTACTCTTCTTTTCAGAAGCAGAATACACACATTAATGGATTTTGATTTTGTATAGTGTGCTACATCTATATGGTGTTTTGCTAGGTTTAAAAATACTTGTTTGTGACAATGCCAAATATCTAAAAACAAATAAGCTAAATGAAAGGTATAATGAATGTCCTATGAACAAAGTTTGAAAATGAGAAGAGCTTAGTATCATCTAAAAAAGAAGGTTCACCCTGCAGAATAAAAGGTGAAATAGACAAGAATGAAGGTGGCATCCAGATAGACAAGAATGAGGGTGGCATCTAGAATAATGTTTGGGGACCGTATTCTGTTCCGAGTACCTTTAGATTTCGGTACTTTATGAGCTTTATTGATGACTTTTCTAGAACTATGTGGTTGTTTTTATTAAAAGATAGATCTCACATGTTGGATACTATCACCTCATTTTTTTTTGAGATACATACCTAGTTTGACAAACCCATTAAAGTTTGTCGCACTGATAATGCCCTAGAATTTGTGCAATCATTTGTCAACTAGTTTTGTCGCAAGATGGATACCATTTATCAAACTTCATGTTCGTACACACCCCAACAAAATGGGGTTGTGGAGCGCAAGAACCGGCACCTCCTGGAAGTTGCCCACACCCTTCTTTTTCATTGTAATGTACCCAAAACCTTTTGGCCTGAAACTATCTCTACTGCCTATTACCTTATCAATCACATGCCCTCTTCTGTCCTCGACAATCAGGTGCCTTATCAAATATTATACCTTAAAGCCCCCCTTTTTGTTGTTCCTCCTCAGATTTTTGGAAGCACTTGCTTTGTCACACACATGCGCCCTGGTTAGACTAAGCTTGACATGTGATCTACAAAATGTGTTTTTTTGGGTTACTCACGGACTCAGAAAGGATAGAAGTGGTATGGTCCCTCTACAAAGAAATGGTTTGTTAGTGTCGATGTGGTCTTTTTTAGCATATGCCATTCTACTCTACAGTTCTGCTCTAACATCTGATCTGTTGATTGATACACCTCTGCATGTGTCTGTTGATATTGACTTGCCTCCTATTGTTGTTGCACCTTCCCCGCATCTGAAAGTATATCAACGAAGACCGAAAGCTACAACTCGCTCCATGACTCCTCCCTCACAATTCCTGCATCCTCGTCGCCAGAGCCACCTCCACCTCAGGTATTTTCTAATTTAGATGTTCCTATTAGTCTACAAAAAGGGACAAGGTCTTGCACTCAGCATCCTATTGGCAATTTGTGTTCTACTGCTAACTTGGGCACGAACTGTGTTAATTTTACATCTTCTTTATCTGTTGTATCTATTCCTAAGAATGTTGTTCAAGCTTTACAACATCCTGTACGGTGTCAGGCTGTGGAGACTGAAATGCAGGCTCTTACTGATTGGCATATGTGGGACTTGGTCGATGCACCTGCCGATTGCTCTCCTGTCGGTTGTCGTTGGATCTTTACTATAAAGTATCAACCGGATGGCACGATTGAAAGCTCGCCTTGTCGCCAAAGGCTATACTCAAACGTATGGATTTGATTACTATTGAGACTCTCTTTTTTTGCTCATTTGCATTATGTTCATGTTCTTATATTTGTGGTTGTAAATTGTGATTGGCCTATGTTTCAATTAGATGTTAAAAATGTCATTTTACATGGTGATCTGCACAAAGAGGTATACATGGAGCAACCACCTGGGTTTGTGCTCAGGGGGGAGTGTTCTAAAGTGTGCAGGTTGCACAAAGCTATCTATATATTGAAACAGATTCCACGGGTTCGGTTTGACAAGCTAAGTAATATTCTTCAAATATTCAACTTCCGCCGCTCTCATTCTATTTACTCAGTGTTTATTAAGAAAACTTCATCTAGTCTTGTAATTCTAATTGTTTATGTTGATGATATAATCTTATCTGGAAGTGATCAAGCAGGCATTCAGGCTACCAAAGAGTACCTAGAAAAATATTTTGTCACTAAAGATCTGGAAAAGTTGAGATATTTTCTAGCTATCGAAGTTTCTCTCTCTTCCTCAGGTATTTGCTTATCACAAAGGAAATACGTACTGGATATTTTGTCGAAAACATGAATGTTTGGAGCAAAACCTACTATTAATCCCTTAGATCCTAATACTAATTGGGATGTGTTGACTCAAGGTCAATTAGGTCAATGTTGACTCACGTCTAAATTGACTAAACCCTTGTTTTGATGATGACTAACCATTCCACATATTGGTGTCTAATGCTTCTACATTGAGTGATTTCAGATTAGGTTTAGACACTCTCCAAATGCCCTAACTTGCGCATATCAAATTGGAGAAAAGACAAGTCAAAATAGCTACAAGTGTGCATTTTGGGATCTCTATGTAAATGACCTTAGAATTGCTTTGTAATCACTTGTAATGATTGTATGACTTGTAATTAAGCTTAGAAAAATTATTGGGACACAAAAATCCATCATTTGTACGGTTAAACGAAAATTCCAAAATACCCATAACAGGGATTTTGTCGGCCGAATTCCAAACTCGGCCGATCCATATATTCTGGGATTTTTGTTGGAATCGGCCGAGTTACAAACTCAGCCGATCCACCGTTCGGTCGAGTTCTAGCTAGGAAACTCGGCCGATCCACTGATCGGTCCAAGTCTGGAAATGGACCGATCGGTCGAGTTTCTCAAAGGAAACTCGGCCGACAGTCTAGCTTTCAGCCTTGTCTTTTAGTGGTTCGGCCGAGTTGCCTTTATTGAAACTCGGCCGATCAGACTGTACGAAAAAGTGCAGAAAAGTGATTCTAGCCGTTGTGGAGTTGCAACAAGTGAAAATAGATCCGTTGCAAGCCACAAAACGGCTAGTTTTCGTTCACAAGTGTTCCCAAAGGCTAAGAGGCATCCCCAGATATAAATAGGACCCCTTGGGCTTCATTCCAAGGTTGAGCATTCACTATGAAGGTTCCTATTCTATAGTTGAGTGATCCTACAGCCTCCTCTCTCTCTCTAAGCTTAATCACTTGCTACATCCATTAGAGTGAGTAGGAAATCTGTAAGAGAGCTAGTCATATATGTATATCTTGTGAGGCTCTCACTTCCACCACCTCCCTTCTATCATTCCTATCTTGAAGATGAAGGTTCTCTCTCTTGTCCAAGAGAGGTGAAGAAGAACAAGGGAAGGAGTCCCTTGGTGAAGATCAAGGCCGAAGACTTGGAGCTAGAGTGGGTAAGCCCTTGGAGAAGGCAGAAGACTCAAGCTCAAGTGGGTAAGTCCTTGGTGGAAAGCTTCTCCGAGTGAAGGTGAAGTCAAAGGCGGAAGATCCAAGAAGAGTGGGTAATTCCTGCAAGGCCGAAGACTTGTGCAAGAGTGGGTAAGTCCTTGGAGAAGGCCGAAGACTCTTGCAAAGTGGGTAAGTCCTTGGTAAGGTTGAAGACTCTTTGTATTGGATAGGTAAGTCCTTTGTTGGTCATGTATTGTATGTCTTATTAATGAATATAAGAGTGCAATTGTTTGAAGTCCTAGAGGTTGACCTCTCTAGGCAAGTGGACTGACACACTTCTAGTTTGAAGTGTGGAACCACTCTAAATACCTTGTCTAATTGGTGCATGTTCAATCTCTCTTATCCTTGCTATGCATGATTTAGTTGCACTCAAATTACCTATTTAGCAACCTTATCTTGTCATATAATTTGAAGGTTTAATAAGTTTGTTTAAGTGCTTTCAGCTCTATTCACCCCCCCTCTAGAGCACCTAAGTCACCCATCTAGGATCCAACAAGTGGTATCAGAGCGGGTCTTCTCCAAGCATACTTCTACAAGTAGGAGAAGATGGGTGACTACCTAGGAGGGAGACTCTCGACTAGACTTCCAATCTTTGATGGGAGCAACTTCCTCTATTGGAGAAGAAGACTTCAATTCTTCATCCAAGGATCAAGTCTCGAGATGTGGCAAATGGTGAACAGCCCATACATTCTACCAAAGACAAACATTGAAGAATGGGATGAAGCCACCTTGATGAAAGCAACCTTGAATGCTAGAGCCATGCACATTCTATATGCCTCCATGACCCCCACCGAGTTCAACCGGATTTCTTCTTGTGAGACGGCCTATGAGGTATGGAAAAAGCTTTGCATCACTTATGAAGGGACAGATCAAGTGAAGGAAAGCAAGGTCTACATGCTCAAAGGGTTGCTTGAGAACTTCAAGATGGGAAAGGAGGAGAGCATAGCCAACATGTACTCAAGGCTCAACACCATCTTGAATGGTCTTGTTGTTCTAGGACATCCTATGTCTAGTGGAGAGATCAACTCAAAGATCCTTAGAACTCTCCCCAAGAGATGGGAATCCAAGGTGACTTCCATTGAAGAAGCAAGGTCGCTTAGGGATATTCCTATTGAAGAGCTCATTGGAAATCTACAAGCACATGAAGCTACACTTGACAAGAGGGAGGAAGTAGAAAGACAAGAGAAGAAAGAGCTAAAGAGAATGAAGAAGGCTGAAATGAAGGCTCAAATTGAAGCTATCATGGAACAAGTCTCTCCATCCTCTCAAGCTAAAGAAGATGCCATGTACTCCAAAGGTCGACTCTACAAAGGCAAGTCCTCCTCCATCCGGTGCTTCACATGTGGAAAGAAGGGTCACTACAAGGAAGATTGCCCACAAGGCAAAAAGACTCATCTTCACAAGAAGAAATGGCAATCAAGCTCAAGTGGTTCCTCCAACTCAAGCTCAAGTGAAGATTCATGTGAAGGATCAAGCTCAAGCTCTAGTGATGAGAGAGAATGCCATTTTGCTCTTATAGCATCAACAAGTGAAGACTCAAGTGAGGTAAATCTAGACTCTTTAGATAAAGAATCTTTAATTGCTATTTTTCATGATATTTGTGCCTCTTATAAGTCTTCTAAAAAGAAAAAGAAAAAGCTTGCTAAAATTGTTGATAATTTGCATATAGAACTAGATGATCTTGAATATGCTAATTCTTGCTTGCTTATTGATAAAAATGATTGTCTTAGCCAAGTAGACTCTCTTAAACTTGAAAATGCTAGTTTACTTGATAAGATTAAATTTCTAGAAGCTCAACCTCTCATGCCTAATTCTAATGAAGAGCATACTTTAATTATTGATTCTCTCATGCATGACATTGATGTTCTTAAATCTGAAAACAAGGACAAAGATTTTGTTTTGCATGAATTAGAAATAGAAAATGCCTCCTTGCTTGCTAAAATCAATGGGAATGAATCTTGTTCTAGTTATACTAATAGAGAGAATGATGTTGCTTCTCTTCATATTGATAGAGATTCTTATTTAACTAAAACTCTTTGCTTAGAAAATGATCTTTTGCATGCTAGAGATAATATCAATCATTTGTCTTCTACTATTACCTCTCTTATGCATGATAATGATAGTTTGAAATCTTCTTTGCAAAGATTCTTAGTTGGTAAGAAGAGTCTTAATGACATCCTACACCATTCTACTAAACAAATTGGTAGACATAGTTTAGGATATGATAGTAGTCAAGGGAACAACAAAGATAAAGGACCTCCAATATTCCATGGAGAATCCTCTAGTTCCAAGACTATGGGCACATGCAACTATTGCAATGAAATTGGTCATTATTCTACTTGTTGTCCTTTTAGGAAAGCACCCAAGAGCAATAGGATTTGGGTTGCTAAACTAACCCCTCCGGACCCAAAAACATGATTGGGGACCATTTCATCTTTCTTCTTGTAGGTATTTACAAATGGATTGATTTGAGCTATTGAATTGCAAATTGACTTCTCAATCCACATGAAAGAAGAAAGGTGAGATGTGTAGAGGGTGACAACAAGTGAAAAAGCATCGGTAAGCACAAAGGTAAAGGTTTTATTGATTATAACCATTTCTAACTTGTTTTTGTCAAGTTAGTGTGCACTATACATATGGTTTTTGAGTCAAAAGTGGCATTTTGTGTTTCTCTTCACACTCTTGCTCAAAAACTGTTTCTAATGCTTCTATAGTGCATTACTAACTTGCTTAGACATGTTTGGATATGGTTTGTATTTTTAGCATGCCTCTAGATATGTTTTCTGAAAAATATGTGTTTTTTCTACAGTAGTTTTGTCGGCCGAGTTTTGTCCTGTCTAAAACTCGACCGATAGGCACCAATGGGTGTTGCCAACAGCTGCGATCGGCCGAGTTGCCAATACACAGAACTCGACCGAAAACACTGTTCACAGAGTATACATTTGGCTTATTGAATGAGAATTTCCCTCTCAACTAGATTTTCTCAACCAATAGCCTTATTCTTTGGCACTCTCATTTGGTACCTTTATATATGCATATTGCCATGTTCTAAATTGCCTATCTTGCATACAACTCTATCTCTCTAATTGCTCTAAATTGGTATATCTATATCGTGCAATTACTTGTTTTGAGTTGTTTTGCAGGTTTTGATGATGAACTCTTTGGATCTCTTGGTTGTGTCTCAAATTGCTTCCGTTGTACTCTAACTTGCTACATCTATCTAGGTGTATATCTTGTTTTGATACAACCTTGAGGTTCTTAGGGGTAATCATCTTATGGTAAGGATGCATATCTAGTGAGTTATATCCTTTCATGCTTCTAAATTTGCATATCTCTTTGTTTGGATATATCTCTAAATCTACTCATAGCTTGATCTTTGACTTGTGTATCTTTTGGTATCTCTTGCTATGATCTAGATCCTACTAGTAGTCCTAACTTGTGATATCATCTACTAGTAGTTCACATACATATAGTTCTAACCCTGTCAATAATTGTTATATTTGATCATCTATATGTTATGCTTGTATCTTGTCTCATACATGCTCAAGATTGTTCCTTGAATTGCATATCTACTATCTTGAGTTACTTGCATAACATTGTGATGCAGGGCACATAGAGCTACATTATATGTAGGAATTGGAGTATTTATGAATTTTTATGCAGATTTTGCTCCAGTTTCAGTTTTTGCTGCAAGTATAGTGTTTTTTATGCAGAAACACCCTTCTGAGCAAGACTCATTGCTACGCCATGAGCTCTGATGGTTTTTGGTCAAATTCCATCATCTTGAGGGTCAAAATTGCGATTTATTATTTTTCTGCAGCACTTCATCTTGCATGTTTTGGGTTGTTCAAGTATATGCTTTAACTTGCTTTTCTTTCTATGCTCGGACAAGCCCCTATCTGTGCTCTTCTACTCTCCTTATATAACTTTTGTTATCTTCTTTCTCTTAACAAGTGGTGTTTCTTCGTTTCTTCACACCCCCACCTTTTTGAAATGACAAAGGGGGAGAAAGATATGTCTTCTTTTGACAACAGGGAGAAGGCATGTCTTACATGAAGCAAAGAAGCGTGTCCATGTAAAGGGGAGAAGGTAAATGGGAGAAGACATATATGTGTAGAACATATATGAGTAGAAGACATAGTTTCTATAAATGTTATGAAAGCTAACCATGCAGGAGAAATAGCATCAATTGAGGAGGAGTATGAGAACTCCATGCGCATCAATTGAGGGGGAGCATATGAGCTCAATCCTATTGAAACCCCTAGGTTTCTCCGAAGGTATGATTTTACGTACAAGCTTTCAATACATTTATGGAATGGTTTGTCATCTTCAAAAAGGGGGAGAATGTTGACTCAAGGTCAATTAGGTCAATGTTGACTCACGTCTAAATTGACTAAACCCTTGTTTTGATGATGACTAACCATTCCACATATTGGTGTCTAATGCTTCTACATTGAGTGATTTCAGATTAGGTTTAGACACTCTCCAAATGTCCTAACTTGCGCATATCAAATTGGAGAAAAGACAAGTCAAAATAGCTACAAGTGTGCATTTTGGGATCTCTATGTAAATGACCTTAGAATTGCTTTGTAATCACTTGTAATGATTGTATGACTTGTAATTAAGCTTAGAAAAATTATTGGGACACAAAAATCCATCATTTGTACGGTTAAACGAAAATTCCAAAATACCCATAACAGGGATTTTGTCGGCCGAATTCCAAACTCGGCCGATCCATATATTCTGGGATTTTTGTTGGAATCGGCCGAGTTACAAACTCAGCCGATCCACCGTTCGGTCGAGTTCTAGCTAGGAAACTCGGCCGATCCACTGATCGGTCCAAGTCTGGAAATGGACCGATCGGTCGAGTTTCTCAAAGGAAACTCGGCCGACAGTCTAGCTTTCAGCCTTGTCTTTTAGTGGTTCGGCCGAGTTGCCTTTATTGAAACTCGGCCGATCAGACTGTACGAAAAAGTGCAGAAAAGTGATTCTAGCCGTTGTGGAGTTGCAACAAGTGAAAATAGATCCGTTGCAAGCCACAAAACGGCTAGTTTTCGTTCACAAGTGTTCCCAAAGGCTAAGAGGCATCCCCAGCTATAAATAGGACCCCTTGGGCTTCATTCCAAGGTTGAGCATTCACTATGAAGGTTCCTATTCTATAGTTGAGTGATCCTACAGCCTCCTCTCTCTCTCTAAGCTTAATCACTTGCTACATCCATTAGAGTGAGTAGGAAATCTGTAAGAGAGCTAGTCATATATGTATATCTTGTGAGGCTCTCACTTCCACCACCTCCCTTCTATCATTCCTATCTTGAAGATGAAGGTTCTCTCTCTTGTCCAAGAGAGGTGAAGAAGAACAAGGGAAGGAGTCCCTTGGTGAAGATCAAGGCCGAAGACTTGGAGCTAGAGTGGGTAAGCCCTTGGAGAAGGCAGAAGACTCAAGCTCAAGTGGGTAAGTCCTTGGTGGAAAGCTTCTCCGAGTGAAGGTGAAGTCAAAGGCGGAAGATCCAAGAAGAGTGGGTAATTCCTGCAAGGCCGAAGACTTGTGCAAGAGTGGGTAAGTCCTTGGAGAAGGCCGAAGACTCTTGCAAAGTGGGTAAGTCCTTGGTAAGGTTGAAGACTCTTTGTATTGGATAGGTAAGTCCTTTGTTGGTCATGTATTGTATGTCTTATTAATGAATATAAGAGTGCAATTGTTTGAAGTCCTAGAGGTTGACCTCTCTAGGCAAGTGGACTGACACACTTCTAGTTTGAAGTGTGGAACCACTCTAAATACCTTGTCTAATTGGTGCATGTTCAATCTCTCTTATCCTTGCTATGCATGATTTAGTTGCACTCAAATTACCTATTTAGCAACCTTATCTTGTCATATAATTTGAAGGTTTAATAAGTTTGTTTAAGTGCTTTCATCTCTATTCACCCCCCCTCTAGAGCACCTAAGTCACCCATCTAGGATCTAACAGGATGATGATACTTCACCTGCATACCCAGACAACCAACAATATCACAGATTAGTTCGTAAACTTATGTATCTGACTATTATAAGGGTTGATATATTTTCTGCAGTTGCCTTAGTCAGCGGATACCTGGATAAACCCAGATAGTGCCACTGGGATGATGTGTGTCATATTCTGAAATATCTAAAAAACTCTCCGAGAAAAGGCTTATTCTAAAGAAAACATGGGCATTGTATAATTACAGGATATTCTGACTCTGATTATGCAGGTAGCAAGATAGATCGCAAATCTAATTCTGGTTACTGTACTTTGTGGGAGGTAATCTTATTACCTGGTGCAGCAAGAAACAAACTGTAGTCGCCGCTCTAGTGCTGAAGCTGAGTATAGAGCTATGACCCATACTACTTGTGAATTGTCGTGGGTTTGTGGGCTTTTGAAGGAGTTTGACATTTATGACCCCAATCCTATCCCCATGTATTGTGACAATAAGGCTGCTATATTCATTGCCAACAATCCAACATATCATGAGCACACCAAGCATATTGAGGTGGATTGCCATTTCGTCTGAGTGGTTGTCTTGTCTGGCTATATTTGTACTCCATATACTCACACTTTTGATCAAGTAGCAGACATCTTCACAAAACTTCGTTGGGCATGATTGATATCTATGCTCCAGCTTGAGGAGTATTAGTATATATGTTTTATTGTGCTATGCTATGCTATTTGTTTTGTTATGGGCTTTAGATTTGTCTTGTCTTTATCCTTTCTTTTATCCCATATTGTCTAACTTGTGTTTCACTTACTCTCTTATTCTATAAAAGAGAGTCCATTGCATTTGGTTTGGACAACATCTACCATGACATGCAATGCTGCCTAGCTCTAGGGCCCTGTCTGTCAAAATTTCAATCCAAGTTTTACTTTATCAAGTCGACAATTTGGTCAATTGAATAAGAATTTTACTGTCGTCGTCAAAGTCTGATTGAAAAGTACGAACTTCCGCTCGAAAGCCCGAGCTAGTGAAAGACAAACAGTACCTATGTTGCCACCTACAAAAAATATATAAAAGAAATCATGAAGATTACAAGTTACAACCAATGGCAGTGTGTAGTGCATGAACCCTACATAGTTGATCACTTGTCTTCATTGCTCTCTTTTGTGACATCCTGATGTAAAGGGAAGAAGTAACCATTAGTCATGGATAGATGTTTGCCAAAATCCTAAGAAGTTTTGTTTTTTTGGACAAGTGGCATCCTCCTTAGTCTACATGTCATCTACTACAATATTGCCCAAAAATAAAATCCAAAGTGATTTTCATTGTCGTCCTCTTAATCATATTCTATAATATAATGATTTGAGAGCAATGTTTTCCTTTATATGACAACTGTGCCTACGACCTGTAAGCAGTTGCAGGCTTCATTTATTTACTAAAAATTGTTGTAAATCATATTTTAAATATTTTTAGGAATAACATTGTTAGAATATGTCCTTTGTTTTTTGTATATGACACTATCCCAAATCTAGTCCCCCCATTTCTCTGAATGCTAACTATACTCATGGTCTGTCAAAGTTCCCATCAATTTCATATGGACTGATGGACAGATCAAATTTTTTTTTTTAATATCAGTCAAAATTTTCAAACATTTGCGCTTCCATAGGTGGCAAAATGGTGTCCGAATAGCAATCACATTCTTGAGTTTCACGCACTAACTTGTATAGAAACAAAACAGATAGCTACGTTTTTATCAGAACAGAGGCAGCTCCCACGGAATTTATTAAGGCAGTGGGATTTGAAATTTGCTGCCAAGTCGACATTGTGCAAGCAGATACACCAAGCTCGCTAACTAATAGGTATACGAATGACTGGGACTTACTGTATGACCATACAAATATAAAAAGGGAACTTACATTAATGCTGTTGAGATACTTCTCCTTGTCCACCCGCACGATCTGTCCCTTCTTCACTGCAAGAAGGCAACCCGACCATTTCAGCGCTGGACATAAGAAAGAAAGAAGCATGGCGAGAGGAATGCACTCACTTGAGTAGACAGGCTTCTTAGGCTTAGCCGGAGCAGGCGACGGCGACTCCTTCGCCTTGGCCTCCGTGGGTGCCTTCCCCTCGGGCGCCTCAGCTGTGGCGGCGGCTCTGATCGGTCGAGAGACCGGTGCTTTCACTGTTGCTCTTCCAGGGAGCGAGAAGACACGAGGTTTAAGGACAGAAGGGGGCGCTACGGAGGAGAAGACTGGAGGAGTAAGCAGAGACGTAGCCATAGGTGGAGGTGGGAGCAAGGCGAGTTTCGGGGTGTTGAGGTGAAGAGGGAAAAATGAAAGCGCGCCGGTTGGTGGGAGCTTCCCGGCCGTTAGTTTCGGGGGGCTGCTTATCGGGTCTAGATAAGATGAGAAGAGCCTTCCGGGGTTTCATGGGCTCAGGGCCCAGTTAAAAGCCACCGTCTTCCCCAACTTCTGTACCGAGGATGTCAAGACGTTAAGCCATCTAGTCACTTACTTAGGGCCTGTTTGCTACGACATACTTAGATGCACTGGCTGCGTTTGGTAATAACGGAAAGAATTCACCGGTTTCTCGCCTTCTGCGTTTGGTACGCATCAGATATTGCGGCGTTGTGCCTATTGGACCGCTGGTCACAGCTGGTTACAGCGGAGCTGCCCCGATCACGCCCAAAAAGGGTGTCGTACCAACTCCGGGTTTTCGAGGCAGAAAAGCTATCACCGGCCAGTTGGAACTCTGCGTTTTTGTTTTCCTATTTGCTAACCAAACGAAAATCACCCAAAACTTCCTAGAGTTTAAACGTAATGATCTTGTTTTATACCCTACCAAACTGGCCCTTAACAACACTTCCATGCGGCCCTTCCACTTTTTGGTAGACATTTATTCTGTTTTTTTATTTAAAATGGAGATCTTCTTATTCATCATACCCTCCATCGTAGGTAAAAGTCGTCAAAGGGTTACATCAAAACAAAAGTATCATCCCCCTTTGTACACGTAAAAAAAAATTGTATATCCCCTACGTATATGTCCAACAAGAATAGTCCTTCCCCTGACACGGCTAGGGAGTAAGGAGGGTTTGGTACACACCATATTGTCCTTTAAGCGACAGCCCCATCTTCCCAGTTCTCTCAGGGTGTTGTTCAACACCTTTGTGATCACGTGACCTATAATGGTATGCTCTCTCAGAACTTGTTTTATTTTGAGGATGAAACAGCGAGCTCTCCGTGGACCAGCCCCACAGAATGTGAAAGAGCTAATGGTCGTTGACCTAGATAGTTGAGATACTAAGGTTCTTCTCATCGGCCACCTTCAGTGCCACCAGGCATCCATGGATATAAGTAAGTAGATAGTCGGACTCATTCCACAAAAATTTGAAGGCCGACCTGGTATATCCATGGCAATTTCTAATGATATTTGCCACCCATCTCCTCATGACTCATGTGTAATCCATGTCTCTACCAACCATGATGTTAAATTTTAGATTAGCTACATCCAGAGGTTGCCATCTGACAATCTTGATCTTCATGTGAAGTTTCATAATGCCTAGATCCTCAAGCTTGTGGTAGAATGTGGGGTCTTTCGGTCTGGGAAAGGAGCTTCTCTTAAGGGCATTGTTGATGATGAATAGGATGTCATTACACATTTTATCCAGTCAAATACTAGAAGCTTAGAACCTTCTTCTATGCCTTGATCGCCAGATGAACGAACAAATAAGGGTTGTCATCATTGTAGATCCAGTCTATGAGGGAACCTCATATTCGTGACTCACAAGACCTGAAAAGGGCCTCCAGTTTTAATGCCCGACTCTCTAACCAGCAGATTGCATCAACAATAATGTATCTAGAAAAGAGGATAACAAGAGCTATACCTGGTCCTAGAGCAAGTCCAGTGACAACTCTTATTGTAGTAGTATGCGCCTTTCTTCAAGTCGCACCTGGACGGCTATGTTGTTGGCCTCCTTGTCAGACACCACAGACAGTGGTTGACGATGTCCTCCTAGTGGGGCAAGTATCTCTCGCCTCTAGAGTAGTCCACCCGAACAACCGACAACTCCACGTTGTGTTGTGAGAGCCAACGGGAAGAAGTTGTCCCTTCAAATGTCAGTGAGCTAGGGCTGATTTGGTCTCCAATTATCTCTCCTTTGTTATCCCTCTCTTTGATGAGTAGGACTTGCTCGGGGCTCTCTGGTCACCACAACTAGAGAGGACAATAATTGTCAGAGCTTATTGTTGTGTCTGGGAAGCCCCCAGTACCCCTCTATTTATAGGAGGGTAGGGTCAGGGTTTCCAATCCATCTAGGAGTTGAAGAGACGAAATTTCATGATTTTTTTAGAAGATACAAATAGTGGAATAGTTGATTCACTATTGAACTTGTCAGTTCAACTCTTAAACCAGTTGGCTCATATGCTTTCCTCTTTTCAAACATACTGACATTCAATATTTGATTCATGCACAATCATAACATCATCACCAATCCTTAATCCAATCAAATTGGCCATTGAACCAGACAATCCAGATGATGAACTGATTGTTTAACATCATGAAATGGTCATTTCATATCATGAAACAGTCATTTCACTTTTGAAACTGTCATTTCATATGTGAAATGGTCGTTTCATATGTCTAGCTCGGGAAAACATTCATCCAATTATTATTTGTATTGACCTGATACTTGAATTGGGTAGGTTCAACACTTGAACTAGTCAGCTCATAGTCTAGTCAGACAATTCTTCAACCATAGTTGTTTAAATTGAATACCTAAATACTTTAGTAATCAAGTTGAAAATCATTCATGAATAAACTCCTATTCCAAGTGCATCCTATGTGTGTGACCTTATAGGTCCCAAGTTACGTTGGCAGTGAATATCCATAACCAATTTATGTCATCACAAGCAATGAGTGGTATCTAACAACACATCATTGCTACCCAAGTAATTTGGAAAGTTGGAGAACAACTTCAACCTACAATCTGTGATTAGTATTACAGAGATCTTATATTTCCTTTGTCTCTAATATCTAAATTGAACTCGAGGCATGGAATCATCATCCTCTCAACATTCAATTCATGTTCCTTGAACTAGAGCAGACTCTCTAAGATGCATGTGAGTTCATATATCTTATATTGAGTCACATGACTATGGCCATACATTTCTCAGTCTATCTTATCAAGTGGCCTTGATATCAAACTCTTATAGGAGGGACAAATCCCGTCTACATCACTCACATTCAATCTCCATGTGTCTCAGTGTACCCCGAGCATCACCTTTATGGCAACCCTTATTCAAGGTCACGTTGGATGGTGTCTAAGTACATCAAACATGTGATGAGTGTAGTAATGTTAGTTCTAAAAACTAAAGTCACCACTATCGCTATGAGAGATGATTCTTGTTGGCTAAATGGACATCATTTAAATCCCTTTGTTTTGATTATGACAAACATTTCATCCTTGTGGATCTAACGTTCTACTTGAGTGTTGCAGGAACTAGGTGGATGACACAACTTGGAAGATCTATATGCTTAAAATGCTTTAATTCATGATTGTAATCAAATGTAAAAACTTGTAGAAGTATATAATGTACAAGTACTTAGATATCATGTAAATCAAGCGTTTAGATCTTCCCTAGTCAATCACAACACTTAGATAGGTCATCCCCTATAATAGTGTCACAACTGCACACTGATACACACACTTAGTACATAGTTTAAAACATTGAAACAGAGTCATTCTCGGTCGACAAACTTCTCGACCGAGACACTCTCGGTCGACAATCTCCTCAACCGAGAATGACCCAAGTAGCCGTTAGACACAACAAACAAGATAGTTGGGAGTTGGAATCGAACGTTATATACACTTGCTCCAGACAGTCCCTCGGTCGTCAAAAACTTCAACCGACTGGGATCTCGATCGACAATTCCTCGACCGAGACTGTCTCTGTCTGCACTTTTCAGGATTAATTAACTAGTCGTTGCTAAAGCAATTAATGGATATATAACGGCTAGTTAAGCACTAAGAACCCCCTAGAAAGTGTCTAGAACGTCCTTAAGCACTCATAGGTCATTCCTATAAACAGGACATGCCTTAGGACACCCAAAATACACTTGTGCAATACTTGAGCTTACAGCCTTGCAATTGGCAATCTGTTCTTGAGCAATTGAGCAACTCTAGCACTTGCTACTCATTTCCTTTACTCCAAATTCGTGTCCTATAGGCTAGCATCTCCTATCCACTACACTTACAATTCCATACACATTCGTTAAGAGATCAAAATGCTTGATATAGGAAATCAAGACTTGTGCTACAAGTGGTAATTGTAATTTCTATTTTCCCTTCTTGTTCTTTCTTATTGCTTGTACTCTCCTTGCTACTCCTAGGGTTGGAGGTTGCAGATTGGAGAGGGTTTGATATTCTCAGTGGAGAAGGAGGACTTTGGACTACTTCAAGAAGGTTGTCTCAATGGGAAGCTACTTCAAGAGGAAGGCTACTTCAAGGGGGAGCTTGAAGTTACTTCAAGGAAGGCTGGTTCAAGGTTGGTGAGACAAGGTGAAGGTTGTCCAAAGGGTTTGGTGAAAGTATTTGTAATTTTATGTAATATCCTTGTGAGTACTTTCAAAATCCCGGTTTGGTAAGCAACCGGGTAGTGGATTGACTGTCTTAGTATTTGCTAAGGTTGGAACCACTCTAAATCCTTGTCCCCTTATCCAATATCTTTGTGGTTGCTTGCTTGAGTTGAATTATTATTAAAACTTTCATAAAACCCTATTCACCCCCCCCCCCCTCTAGTGGTTTTTCATTTAGTATCAGAGCAAGGCTTCAAGGAACTCTAACAAAGTCTTGAAGAATGGGTGACAGGGTACTCAACAACCTCAACTTGGAAGGGACACTCGTGGCTAGACCTCCACCTTTTGATGGCACTAACTACACCTACTGGAAGAGGAGGATACAATTCTACTTCTAAGGAATTAGCTGGGATCTCTGGAGGATGGTATCAAATCCATATGAATTCCCTCAAACAGAGTATGCAAATTGGGATGTCAATACGGTAAGATCTGTACAAATGAATGCAAAATTTGTAAGTATACTCTATTGTTCAATTTCAGTTGGTGAATTCAATAGAATATCAAATTGTGAAACAACATATGAAATATGGCATAGACTCTCCATAACATATGAAGGAACTGTTCAAGTTAAGAATTCTAAAATTGGAATGCTTAAGCAAAAATTTGAACAATTTCGTATGGATCAAAATGAGTCTATTAGTGAAATGTATGCAAAATTTTCTTCTATTGTGAATGGTTTAAATGCTTTAGGTAAAGTGATCAGTGAAGAAGATCAAGTGTCAAAAATTCTTAGGTCTCTTCCTCCCAAGTACAAGCCCAAGGTGACTTCTATTGAAGAAGCAAATGATCTCACCCGACTAAGGATGGAGCAACTCATTGGCAACTTAGAAGCACATGAGGCAACCTTGGAGGAAGAGGAACGACGAGAGCGTGAACTTCAACAAGAAAGAAAGAAAGATATGGCTCTAAAAGCTTCAAAGATCATCACACAAGAAAGTGATGAAACAAGTGATGGAGAAGGAGAAAAAGCCCTAATTGTTAATGGTAAGAAATATAGAAGATTTAGATATAACAAAGTTGTTGGTTCTTCCTCTTCCCCTCCTAGGTGTTTTGAATGTGGAAAGAAAGGACATCTAAAAAATGAATGTCCTAAAGAAAAGAAAGGAAAGAAAAGTTCATCCAAGAAGAAGGGAGAAAAAGCTTATAAAGCTGCATGGGATGAGTCAAGTGATAGTGAAAGTGGAGAAGAGAATGTGGAGTGTCTCATGGCAAAAGAAGATGATAGTGATGATTCTCAAGAGGTAAGCCTTCTTGATTTTCCAAAAGAAGATCTAATTGTTAGTCTACAAGATACGCATGACAAATATTTTGACTGCAAAAAGAAACTAAAGAAGGTTACTAAAACTAATGAGGAACAATATGCTAGATTGAATAATCTTTATGTTGAAAAGGACAATATTGCTTCTGAAAATTTTACTTTGAAATCATCTTTAAACGACTGCAATATGAAGTTACTTACTTTAGAAACAAATCATGATTTTCTTTCTCAAGAAAAGGTTGATTTGCTTGCAAAACTAAACAATTTTCAGACCCAACCTATTCTATGTAATCATTTAGATTATGATATTGTTGTTAAGGAAAGAAACTCTTTATTATCTAATCTAGATCAAGCAAGGATAGATATCAATAAGAAGATGGATGAGATTGCAAATCTACAGAGAGAAATGAATGGTTTAAGGAGCAATGATGTTCTTGATAATATTCTAGAATATTCTTCTAGCTATAATGGAAGAAGAGGTTTAGGATATGTTCCAAAAGAAAAATCTTATCAACCTAAACCTAGAAGAGCTCAAGCATCCAAGACCAAGATCATGTTTGTACCCAAGAACACAATTCCAAATCCTAGAAAGAGAAATGAAATTGACTATATTTCTTGTCATTATTTCCTGCGTCTTGGACAATACTCCTTTTCATGCCCTTATAAGAAAAGGATTCTGAATTAGTTTGGGTTCTCAAACCTCAAAATTAGAAGACTTGAATGTAATTTAGTTGGGATATGATCTAATACTTGTTTTGAACATCTAAATGTCTTATCTCAACTAAGGAGATAACTTCTTGTATTGTTTTAAATTATGAACTGATATAAACAAATTGCTGAAACAAACAGAAACATTGTCGGTCGACAAATAGTTCGACCGAGACATTATCGATCGAGAAAAAATTCGACTGAGAGAATGCCTATGACAAATCAAAATCTACATCAGAATTTATAGTGAAAACAACAACTATTCCGGTCAAAAAATTATCGATCGGAGCAAAAATCGATCGAAAAATGGTCGACCAAGCGGATTTCTATTTTTGTTCAATTTTAACCTGTAAAACAGCAACTTTCTCAATCGACAAATTGGTCGACCGAGACATCTGTCGGTCGAACTATTTGTCGACCGAATAAAGTTCTGTTCAATTTACTTTATTAAGACTTGCTCATTTTGTTATTAAATGTACCTAACCATAATGGACCATCACATGGGTACTAAAACCTATATTTTATTGCAGGATTGGGTAGTTGATAGTGGATGTTCCAAAATACATGACTGGGAACAAGGATGCATTTCAAACTTTTGAGGAAAAGAAAAACTGAACAGTCACTTTTGGAGACAATGGTAAAGGTAAAATTGTTGGAATATGTAATATTGGTACAAACCTTGAAATAAAGAATGTTTTACTTGTCGATGGTTTGCACCATAATTTAATAAGTGTTAATTAATTATGAAAATAGTGGATATGATGTTTTATTCAACAAAAATTGTTGCAAGTTACTAATAAAAAATATTGCAAATGTTGTTTATGAAGGAAAAAGAGCTGGAAATCTTTATATTCTTAGACCCAACTCTATGCAATCTGTAGTTGGAAAATGCTTACTTGCAAAAGAAATTTTTTTACAACTATGGATGTAGCAACACATCCCACTATCACACAGATAGCGAGGTGTTATGCGAAAACATGCGAAAATCACCATAAACCACAGATTACAAAAAAAAACACGGGTTAATTAAAACCGATTGCGGAAAGCTGATAAGCTGAGAAACTATTACATTTGAGTCCACATCCTGTAAGGAAACTGGTTATATAAATATATACAAGCCTTGATACGTGTCCACAGCTTAAAAGAACAGCTGTCTTGTCATCTCAGGAATTCATCACCTGTTTATATGTACATAAAGGCCCACATCCGGCCAGCAGCAGGATAAACAAAGGATCAACAGCTATACATCGTGAAACAATGTCAAAACGCACCCAAGGACCTGAGAATACAGGGATGACTCTAGACTCTACTACAAAACATCCAAAACAGCGGCATATCCATCGCTTGCCTTCTACTGCTCGTCTTGCTGCTCGACCACAACTCTGAGACCATCACCACGTCTAGCTCGACCACCTAAAAAGGGTGTAAACCAGCGGGGTGAGACACACAGTCCCAGTGAGAAACATAACTCCTCGCCGAAACTACAAACCTGAGAAAGATAAAGTAGATAAGTGATAAGATGTATAACAAGAGTAGTTTATATAAACAAGCTATTCTTAACAGAATGTACAGAAGGCACATACCAAGGTATTTCTTTATGGAACATGATTAACAAAATAAGATTTATAAGGTCTTACCACAAATGAGGAACATATAAGAAATCTGCAAGATATAACAAGATTAACTACACAAGCAAGGCCTCAACCAATGTTTCGTGTTTTGCCTTAAGCAGTAAATACTATACGGCTGGATTACATATTCTTATGCCCTGAGGAAGTGAGCCGTACCGCTTAGATCCCACCTTCGGTTGCGAAACCCAAGCCGGTGCCATACAAGGTCAATGGAAGAGCCAGACTCCACGACCTCTCCGCCTCGTGGTCGGTGCATGAGTAAAACACAAGAAGGACTACAATCTCTTGCTTAAGTGGCCTCAGCCATAAGGTCAGCTCTCGTAGGCTACCCTCTGCCTAGCCCACCTTGGTACAGGTCACAACGCTAGTATATCTGAGCCACGGGCCTGTTCACCGTGCTCTGAGCCATGAACGCATTCATGCTCTATCACTCTGAGCCATGGGCCTATTCACCATGCTCTATACATATATATCCAAGTCTACAACCGCAACTGCACTCGTTTCCCTCTCTATTTTAGGCTAGGAGAAACCTTGCATATTCAACAATATGCACTCCGGGTTAACCCGTAGGAGAACCCGTTTCACCATCACCAGCTCCTGACGATGATGGATCTATGGCCATGGCAACTACATGATATATTCCACTGTGATTTATTAGTATATTTTTATGTGGATTGTAAGATTCAACCAAGTTGTATAACATGCAACTATAACAAGAATAAACAGCATGAAACTCAGTATTATACTTTTATTGTAATCAACAACATCCTGATCCATCACAAGGATCCATTATTACATGTTATCACTTGGCCTCTTGCCAATCATCTAGATCCATCTCAAGGATCATCACATTGCCATGGGATCTCAATCCCTCATCACATAGTGCCATTGCCTCTCAAGGCATTCTCATCCTCTTAGGTATTTTAGTCAAACATATCATACATATTAACTCATTATCAAGAGTAATCATCACAGCATAGTCACTCAACATATTTACCTCATATCCCTTTACTTGTCTATGCATCACCTGCATGGTTAGTACAATCATCATAGATTATAGCAAGATTATTTTGTCAACATAAGGCAATATTGATCGATTATATATATATGATATCATTCATGCCTCAACCTTTAGTCATAACACCATGCAAGGCATCTTACATGCTTAACATGATCTCAGCATTATACATAATATCAAGATGATTACATACATATGTAAGGTCATGTTAAGCTACATGGATAAGCTCTACCATAATGATTACCATCAAGCATATCAAGGGTCACCATTATGACTAAACGTGATGGCAAGAACAACATTTAACATATCGTTTCCCTAATGGACATGATCCTCACTAAAAGCACCTACTACCCTCACCACAGGTGATATCGGGTAGGGTACCCACCCTATCGCCCATCACTCACACGCATAACAGTTAGGCAGGCCAACATCTAATGGTCAGGCACTAAGCAAGGGTGTCAGGCATTCGGGATATGACAGGAAACACCCGATCGTGCAGCTAGGCTCAAGGTATATGGGGCAACGCAGTGTTGGGCGACATAGGGTAACAGATGCAACACGGTGTCGTGCACCACTGGTGACGGGCAACCATGTGCGCAACTCAGACTAAGGAGTGTATCTTGCAACGCCACTAGCCAAGGCAAGACGACGTCGAGCTATCACCTGAACCGGGCGTGTCGGGCAACATACACAACCAGGTGACGCCCGACACAAGCAGGGGTAACGACCAACACCCCACTCTTCTAGGTGTAACGACCAGGGTCGCAACTTCAACGACACCAAGGGAAACATGTCGTCCAACTAGCCTACACAAGATCAGACTAAGGTGTAACAAGATTAAGTGTATCAAGCAGAGCATTCAGCATAGAGTGACGCCCGACACACACAGGTTCAAGGACCAGGGTATCGTCCCCCCCCCCCACAAACACAACATGTCATCCCAGGTTAGACCAAGGAAAAGATATCGGACAACAACACTACCAACACCATATCGGGTAAGATGCACCCCGACAGGGTCACTATCAACCTCAAGCACAAGGGCACCAAAACCCTAAAGGATCATGAAGATGGCTCACCTCTCAACTTAAACGAGAGAGGGGTCTTACACATCTCATATCACCAATCGAGCAACACAAAGAACAACCCTAAACGAGGTCCACAACTACCACCAAGCTCACCCCTCAAGTCCATGGTGAGAGGAGGGTGTTGCTCAAGCTACTAGAACACAAGCTCACCTCTCAACTTAAACGAGAGAGGAGTGTTGCTCATGATACTAGAACTCAAGCTCACTCCTCAAGACCAAGGAGAGAAGGGAGTATTGCTCACCAAGGAACCCTAGGTCATAGGTTCGGCCAACAAGGTGCAACTAAGAAAGGAAACCAAACTAACAACAACATAAACGATTATAACCAATAAGAACAAGAACGTAGAAGATGGTAATGTAGTTAGGGTTAGGAGTTATGTAACCCGCCTTAAGCAAGCTCCAAGCTCCACACACCACCAAGGAAGAAGGAGAGAAAGGCACTCTAGGGTTCGACCACCACTAGAGGAAGAAGAAGACTCCAAGGCAAGGATCGACCACCAAGCTAGCTCCTCCAAGGGTATCGGCCACCAAGCTAGCTCCTCCAAGGGTATCAGCCACCAAGCTTGCAAGAGAAGAGAGTGTGTCGTGCACCAAGGGAGAGGAAGACTAAGGAACTAAAGGGATCCTTAGCAAGGAAAAGGAAACACATATATAGAAGGGGATGGAAGAGAAAACAAGGTAGAGCAAAGCAAGGTGTCGCCCACCTAGGGACACTTGTCCATGTGCACAAGCCACCACTCTAACATGCCCTAAACACATGTCCAAGGCCATTGCTACATGCAAGCATCAAGCACCAAGTGTCCACTAGTGGTGACACAAACGAGGTCAAAAATGGTCAAAGGTCCATGGGCGACACACTTGGACGATACACCATAACCATGGGCGACACAACCTGGGTGACACAAGCACCTTCTTGCCCGACACAAGGTGCAACCAAGCAAAAGCAAGGCACCACAAGGCCCAACAAGCTCAACCAAGCCCAAAAGAACTCAAGCAACGAGCCCAAACCTTCCGCTCAATACTAGAGGAAGCAAGGAGAGGGAGGAACACCACTCAAGGTGACAAACTTGCCCACAAACCCTAGTCTTGGGTTAATTACAAGTAGCACCTCCAACTCTCAACAAAGCTCAAACAAACCCTAATCACCACAAAAGGTGATTAGCAAGCATCACAACATCAGGGTTAAGCAAAGCAAATAGGGTAAACCCTAAACGGAGGTCAGGGTCCTTACAATGGCATAGAAAATTAGGTCATGCTAGTTCATATGTTATCAAAAAGCTAGTTAAATATGAACTTGTTCGTGGTTTTCCTAAGTTATCTTTTGATCAATCTAAAAATTGTGAACCATGTACTTTGGGTAAACAAACTAAAACTTCTTTTAAACCCAAAAACATGCTTAGAACCAGTAGAACACTAGAACTTATTCATAAGGATTTGTTCGGACCTATGAGGATACAATCTATTGGTGGGAAAAGATATTGCTTTGTTATTGTTGATGATTATAGTAGATATACATGGGTACATTTTCTTGCAAATAAAGATGATACTATTCAAGTTTTCATACAATTTTGTTCCAAGATTGAAAATATACTACAAAACAAGATATGCACAATTAGGAGTGATCATGGTGGAGAATTTGAGAATCATCTATTTGAAGAATTTTGCACATCTCAAGGCTACACTCACAATTTTTCTGCTCCACGCACTCCACAACAAAATGGCATAGTTGAAAGGAAAAATCGACCATTACAAGAAATGGCTAGAACTATGATGCTTGAACATAGTACACCTAAAACATTTTGGGCTGAAGCGGTAAACACATCTTGCTATGTGCTAAATAGAGTAACTGTACACTCTTATTTGAAGAAAACACCATATGAAATCATGTATACTAAGAAACCAAGGGTTGACTATTTGCATACTTTCACCTCAACTTGCTATACCTTGAACACAAAAGATGATAAAGAAAAGTTTAACTCTAAATCACAAAAAGCCTTTTTCTTAGGATATTCAACCTCTAGTAAAGCATTTCGAGTTTATAACACTATCTCTAGAAAAGTTGAAGAATCCATTCACATTACTTTTCATGAAGAACTAAAACTGAAAATTGTGATGTAGTTGATATTACTCATCAAGTAGAAAATCTAACCATATCAACTAAAGATGATCAACAAGTTGAGACACAACAACCCATTCCTAGGCTCATTAAGGATCATCCTATAGAACTAATCATTGGAAATCCTAATGATAAAGTCAAAATCCGTTCATCTTTTAGAGATGTTGCAAATATGGCATTTGTTTCTATAATTGAACCTAAGAAGGTGACTGAAGCTCTAAAAGATGACTATTGGATAATGGCAATGCAAGAAGAATTAAACCAATTCACTAAGAATGATGTATGGGACTTAGTTCCTAAACCGCAAGATAAAACCATTATTGGAACTAAGTGGGTTTTTAGGAATAAGTTAAATGAAGCCAAGGAAGTAGTAAGAAATAAAGCTAGGTTGGTAGCACAAGGGTATAATCAACAAGAAGGAATATAATTTGATGAAACATATGCACCAGTAGCAAGACTTGAAGACATTAGAATGCTACTAGCCATAGTTTCCCACAAAAACATCAAACTGTTCCAAATGGATGTCAAAAGTACATTTCTAAATAGAATAATACAAGAAGAAGTATATGTTGCCCAACCACCTGGATTTGAAATACCATAAAAGGTGACTATGTATAAAAACTTAAGAAAGCACTTTATGGTTTAAAACAAGCACCTAGAAATTGGTATGAAAGGCTCAAGAACTATCTCTTTGATAACAAACTTTTATTGGAAATTTAGATTTGAATTTTTCAAAACATATGAATCTGACTTTCTAGTAGTTCAAATTTATGTTGATGATATATATCATCTTTGGTGCATCAAATGAATCTTTATGCAAACAATTTAGTGATATTATGCAAAAGGAATTTGAAATGAGTCTCATGGGAGAACTATATTTCTTTCTTGGTTTTCAAATAAAGCAAACACCCACTGAGATTTTATAATCCAAGAAAAGTATACCAATGAAATTTTAAAATGTTTTGGGATCGACCATTGCAAACATGCTACCACTCCAATGGCTACCTCCACTAAAATTGATAAGGATGAAAATGGGGAACCTATTGATGATTCCTTATATAGAGCTATAATTGGTAGCTTGCTCTACTTAACTGCTTCTAGACCGGACATCATGTTTTCTATTGGTCTTTGTGCTCGATTTCAATCACAACCTATGCAAACCCATTTTCAAGCCGTCAAACGGATTTTAAGATATTTAGCCGGCAATACAAGTTATGGTCTATGGTATCCTAAAGGACAATCTTTGGACTTTAAAGCTTATACCAATGTCCATTACGCTGGTTGTCGAATTGATCGAAAGAGTACAAGCGGTAGTTGTTTCTTGTTAGGAAGAGCCTTAGTATCTTGGTTTAGCAAGAAACAAAACACGGTTGCCCTCTCTACAACTGAAGCTGAATATATGGAAGCCGGATCTTGTTGTGCTCAAGTGCTTTATATGCAACAAGTTTTAAACAATTATGGTTTTACTTTTTCATCCACGCCTATCTTTTGTGACAATACAAGCGCTATAAACTTAGCACATAATCCTATTTTACACAGCCGTGCCAAACATATTGAAATTTGTCATCATTTTATAAGGGATCATATCTCTAAAAATCATGTATCCCTTCATCATGTTGATACGAAAGATCAATTGGCTGATATTTTCACAAAACCACTTCCATTAGATCAATTCAATAAAATCAGGAAGCAACTACTCATTACTCCCTTAGAAGATGTTTTCTTGGACATTTGTGCTTCTTAAACCGGCTGGTTTTTAATCCTTCTATTTTGGCTTCAAATGGACATTTTTTTCAAAAGATTTGATGGTTATCTTTTTAAGGGGAAAACAAATTAAGGGGGAGTTTTTAACAATTAATTTTAATGGATATCTTTTTGAAATGATGAAGGGGGAGAAATAATGAAAATCTTAAATAGTTGTAACTCTTTAAAACTCAATCAATGGGTTTCATAATCTCTTGGCTTTATATTAAAAGTTGCTATATTCCCTGAGAATTGTATCTTATGTTCCATACTTCTTTGGGAATAATAAGCACACATTTCATAAACAAGAGAAGGAATTCACAAAGTAAATCTCAGGTATGAAACTCAACTCATTTTAAAGACTGGTTGATTTATATTTTGGAAATGTTTGTCATCTTCAAAAAGGGAGAGATTGTTGGCTAAATGGACATCATTTAAATCCCTTTGTTTTGATTATGACAAACATTTCATCCTTGTGGATCTAACGTGCTACTTGAGTGTTGCAGGAACTAGGTGGATGACACAACTTGGAAGATCTATATGCTTAAAATGCTTTTGTCATGAAATCGGAATCCCAGTCCCATGTACCAAATGTATACCAAAGGCGAAATGCGGAAGCATAAAGCTTAGCACACATGAAAAAATAACAAGATACAAGCACCAACATAATCTCAACAATCAACAAGATATATTAAGCAACATTATTACATTACATGATTTGAATTACATATTCAAGAGTCACTTTGTACAATTCTGCTCATGTATACTATATCTGGATCTTACAAAAGGTACACCTAGCATAGCTCACCAAGCTCATCTACCTTCTAGCCATCTCTGAACCTAGAAACAACATACGAGAAATGGGTCAACACACGAGGTGTTGAGTATGGGGCAGAAAGATACATATATGTATAAGCTTTGCATAATTTTGAAAAGATTTCAAGACTAAACGAACAAGAATAAACATGATAATTGTTTAACAAATACAAAACCATATTTTATGTCATTTCACTCCATTATACTAACAATATCAAGCATGTTTAAGGCCTTTGACAAACTTCCCGTCAGAAGGGTCCGTAAGGGTGCTCAAGCTTAGCTAACCCTTTTATACGAGAGGGACCTCAAGGACGTAACCAAGAGTTAACCCTTAATCAAAAATATTATAATGGAGTTCCATCTATATATGTGTTCAAGTTATAAAACTGACGATGCAAACATCGAGTAAGACATAGCAATACTACATGGCAATATTTGAGAAATTAGACAAACAAGCATACAATATATGTATTTTCAAGCAAGAAAGTGGTAGTCATATAACTAGATAAGGCCCATACCTGATTCATAGATTCATAACCTAACTTATCCTTCATCATCTAGCCACATGCCAAACCTGATTAACAACAAGGGTACATATATGCATTAGATTCTCATCATAAATCCTAATTAGATGCATTTTAGGGTTTTGGCCAAGGTGGGTTCCAAGTTGCTTATTGGTTCATTATATGATATTGTGCTGATCTATAGGTCATCATGATGGTGTGGTTCTATTTTCATATCATTCTAAGGTTCCACAGATTACATATGACCATTTCAAGGTTCAGGTTCCTTAAGTATATTAAAGGGTCAAAGACTCATAATAGAGAAATCAAGGTCAAAGATTATCAATTCAAGGGGACCAAGCATCAAGGATGGTCAAGATCAGCAACATAAAGACATAGAGACATGCATAGGTTAGGTCAACCCAACATTGGTTCAAAGTATAATCAAACATTCACATAATAGGGGCATATACATGCATTAGATGTCAAAAGAAACACCCATAGCAAGGAGGATGCTAGGGGATGATATTAAGGTCAAGTGGAGACATATATTACTTCTTTGGGGTTGATTAGACATTATTTCATCATTAAGTAGCTAGATTATCAATTTAGGGAAGGGTACATCATTAGAATCTCAACACTAGTATATATCTTTAACTAGAGTAATGTATAAGAAATAGGGATGATGATGACTCTCATTAAACTCAATATGTACAAAAGTTATTGACTTCAAGGTTAGGAGTGTAGGTATACATCAAATATTCAAGATTCATCACAATTATGCATTAAGCATGGTCAAAGAAGTCAAAGATCACATATCTAGCATTATTAGAGATTTAGAAGAAGATTCATGGTATAAAACCATTCTCATGTTGTAGGTCTTTTCGATTTGATTGATTTGATATATAGGTTCGTGCATTTTGGACTTAGGGTCTAGGTGTCATCATAATTCAAAGAATTGATCTTGAAAAGGGGAACAATACCTTATTTTAGCTAGAAACTTGGTCTGTCCCTTGACTAGGCCTTGGCTGCCCATGGGTGCTGGGCCTCTGACCTTGCTGGTCCAAGCCCAAGCGGGTGTCTCCTCCTTCCTCATGATTCCCCTGTTACCCACTCATGAATAGGGAGAAACAGGGGAAGGTAGGCGCTGAGATCCGACCGGGCAGAAGAGGGGAGGAGACGAAGGGCCCCTGGGCGTTAGCGAGGACAACCTCTGGGACTACCCAGGTGCGCCGCTTGCATGAGTCATGCCTGCTGCAGCTGGCTGCTGAGGAGGAATGACAGGCATGTCTCCATGGTGGTGCCAGACATCCAGGGTTTGGATCAAGAACGGCGGCAGAGTGTGGAAGTGTTGGTGGCCAATCCTAGTGCGGAGAGGAGGCCCATCGCGGGGAGGTGACACCGAGGATGACGACGCCCTGGAGGTGCATGTAGCAGGCATTCATTAGTTGTGGCTGCACTCTGGATAAAGCCTCTGGACGTGAAGCAGTGAGGGGAGAGGGATGACGAGCGAAGATGGAGGGAAAGAAGTAAGGGCGCAAAAGAGGCTACTTATAAGGGGAGCAAGAGGCTAGGGTTTACATGAGGGGAAAGGGGAGAGGATGACTCCCTGGTCAAGCGTTCCCTTCCATTTTGGGAAGGAAGACAACAAGATAAATGGGCCACGCGACTGGTATTGGGCCCAATAAGGTTAAAACTCAACAAGAAAAAAAATTATAATGTGTACAATATGAGTCATTATTCAAATACTCATATCTTGGGCTAGGAGCCTTCGATTGAGGCAATTTTTGTGTCATTGAATTTGTAATTAAATCCAATGCAGTGTGGTGCATATTAGAAAGATAAAAGATCATGGTGTTGAGGTTCGAGATTTGATACAAGAGGGTGACATGATATAACAAGATGCTTAGTTAAAAGTACAAATTAAAGTCGCACATTGCCAAATTGGAATATCACAACCATCCAATTATGTATTTAATATCAAATTGAGTAAGAGACACTTGATGAGAGAGGAGTAGTACAATAGAAGAGAGAGAAAATTGAGGTTGTCACATCCTTCCCTCCTTATAAGGAATTTCGTCCTTGAAATTAATCCTAGATCATAGCTAAGAGTCAAAGTCAAAATTCATCAAGTCTAGGTATCCAACCATGGTTGTCAACACATTCTCCACAATGGAATGCGCACTTAGGTTGTCGACCTTAAGGGTGTACTCATCTCAATCATTTGCATATTACTTGTTTTTCCATCATAGTATGACATCATCATGGCATTAGGGTTTTCCCTACCCTTAGTATCCATACATTAGGGTTTTTGTTCACATCTTCATACAAGACCAAGGTGTATCCTCAACATCTATGTTTATCATTTCTCAAGCGAACGTGTGCCCGATCATGACCAAAAGAGACTATCATTGAGTGTGTATCTCATCTTTACTCTAAATTCCATAATTTTTTTTTTCAAAATTTCTACCAACTCTAAACAGTTATGTTCTTAATTTCTCGTTTTTGGATCTGAAATAAGCAATTTATTCATCTTATTCATTTGAGGTATCACCCCAAGAGAAACATGATATCAAGTTGGTTTGTTTTCACTTGGGTATGATATTAGGCATGTTAACCCTGATTGTTCAAGCTAAGATCTCTAGGCATCCTCGATCAAGTCTATGATTTAAAAGTTACATCTTTTATAGTATGATTTCATGTTAAGTCTAGCTTATGTGAGTGACTCATCTAGCATATATCAGTTTTTAAACATAAGTGAGATATTCCATGTATCAAGCATCATTCGAGGAACAACATTATCATCAATATCGAGGTTTTGTAACTTTCTCACTTGTATCCAGAATGAGCTTCAAGCCACTCAAGCTAAGACATATATGTGTCCAACAAGACATGTTAACCACAACCATCTACCCATAACAAAATTTTCTACCCACCTTTTGAGAAATAAGGGAAACCACTAGATTCCTTTATATACAAATACTAACCTAAGTATGAGGCTCATCATGGATATCACACATCATATACATCATCTGGGGTCTTGGGACATCTCCCTCACCTATATATCAAGCATCAAATATTCAATTGCCTCTTTTCTCTAGGGTTAGATATTTTCATAGGAAATCTAGGGTTCAACATTTTCAAGGAGACCACATAGTAGGTCACTCAACTCATATACTTAGAAGTATTCTAGCTAGGGACTCGTCATCAAGTATTTCATCATTCCTATTTTTCAACATTTCAAATATTTTAGAGTTTAGGTCTCTAACCTTCTCCCGATGTGGGTCGACTCATATTGAAAGGTCACCCTATTCATATGTCCCATGCCAGAGGTCCTCCTTTGTAAAGAGATTGAGGCACATGCTGGTCTCAAACTATATGTCACATATCATATCTCAGCATGTACAAAACTAGGTACAAGCAAGCATGCCAACCCACTAACTATGTTTAGCACATCAACCAAGCCATATGTATCATACAAGGTGCTAGGTTTAGCTAGGGTTGCATGGCCCAACTCATTCCATATCATTAAACATACTCAACCTTCCTCAAACAACTTGGGTCTTATCAACATCAACATCATCATCATTATCATCAACTTAGGTTTCTAGGTTACTCACTTGCCTAACCTATATCATGGCTCTAGACAACTATAGAGACTATCACTATCATCTAAACTCTCTCATCTAGACTTGATGTTACATCTCTTTCTCCTAGGTTGCATGGAAACTCACTAACTTTCTGTGTGTGGTAACATTTTTCATATGTACATATAATAATACTTGAAATATGTTTTCTCCAACGTTTAAACAGGCGATGAAAACCACCATACTCCATTCGAATAAAACCAAAACCAAAATGAGTTACCACACTCATGAGGCAGTCTAGTATCATGACACCTAGAGAACTAGCAAGAACATGGTGCACACTTGTGTAGACATCCTAAGCACATGTCGCGAATCATGTCAAGGGAAATAATTTACACAAGTCTACACCTAGTTCTAGAACATCTAGGTTCTAACCTAGAGGCTAAGTCAACCTAGTCCACAAGGATATTTCATTAAGTTTCTAGGGTTGAGATGCAAGGTGAGTTTAGTTTGTGTTTCATGTGAGCAATGTTTGGTGTAGTTATTGTTCATGCTCTAATACCACCTGTCACGAAACTGGAATCCCAGTCCCATGAACCAAACGTATACCAAAAGTGAAATGCGGAAGCGTAAAGCTTAGCACACATGAATAAATAACAAGATACAAGCACCAACATAATCTCAACAATCAACAAGATATATTAAGCAACATTATTACATTACATGATTTGAATTACATATTCAAGAGTCACTTTGTACAAGTCTGCTCATGTATACTATATCTGGATCTTACAACAGGTACACCTAGCATAGCTCACCAAGCCCATATACCTTCTAGCCATCTCTGAACCTAAAAACAACATATGAGAAATGGGTCAACACACGATGTGTTGAGTATGGGGCAGAAAGATACATATATGTATAAGCTTTGCATAATTTTGAAAAAATTTCCAGACTAAACGAACAAGAATAAACATGTTAATTGTTTAACAAATACAAAACCATATTTTATGTCATTTCACTCCATTATACCAACAATATCATGCATGTTTAAGGCCTTTGACCAACTTCCCGTCGGAAGGGTCCGTAAGCGTGCTCAAGCTTAGCTAACCACCTCGAGTAAGACATAGCAATACTACATGGCAATATTTGAGAAATTAGACAAACAAGCATACAATATATGTCTTTTAAAGCAAGAAAGTGGTAGTCATATAACTAGATAAGGCCCATACCTGATTCAGAGATTCATAACCTAACTTATCCTTCATCATCTAGCCACATGCCAAACCTGATTAACAACAAGGGTACATATATGCATTAGATTCTCATCATTAACCCTAATTAGATGCATTTTAGGGTTTTGGCCAAGGTGGGTTCCAAGTTGCTTATTGGTTCATTATATGATATTGTACTGATCTAGAGGTCATCATGATGGTGTGGTTCTAGTTTCATATCATTCTAAGGTTCCACGAATTACATATGACCATTTCAAGGTTCAGGTTCCTTAAGTATATTAAAGGGTCAAAGACTCATTATAGAGAAATCAAGGTCAAAGATTATCAATTCAAGGGGACCAAGCATCAAGGATGGTCAAGATCAACAACATAAAGACATAGAGACATGCATAGGTTAGGTCAACCCAACATTGGTTCAAAGTATAATCAAACATTCACATAATAGGGGCATATGCATGCATTAGATGTCAAAAGAAACAACCATAGCAAGGAGGATGCTAGGGGCTGATATTAAGGTCAAGTGGAGACATATATTACTTCTTTGGGGTTGATTAGACATTATTTCATCATTAAGTAGCTAGATTATCAATTTAGGGCATGGTACATCATTAAAATCTCAACACTAGTATATATCTCTAACTAGAGTAATGTATAAGAAATAGGGATGCTGATGACTCTCATTAAACTCAATATGTACAAAAGTTATTGACTTCAAGGTTAGGAGTGTAGGTATACATCAAATATTCAAGATTCATCACAATTATGCATTAAGCATGGTCAAAGAAGTCAAAGATCACATATCTAGCATTATTAGAGATTTAGAAGAAGATTCAGGGTCTGAAACCATTCTCATATTGTAGATCTTTTCGAGTTGATTGATTTGATATATAGGTTCGTGCATTTTGGACTTAGGGTCTAGGAATCATCATATTTAAAAGAATTGATCTTGAAAAGGGGAACAATACCTTATTTTAGCTAGAAACTTGGTATGTCCCTTGATTGGGCCTTGGCCGCCCATGGGTGCTGGGCCTCCAGCCTTGTTGGTCCAAGCCCAAGTGGGTGTCTCCCCCTTCCTCGCGATTCCCCTGTTACCCGCTCATGAACAGGGGGAAAATAGGGGAAGGTAGGCGCTGAGATCCGGCCAGGCAGAAGAGGGGAGGAGACGAAGGGCCCCTGGGCATCAGCGAGGACAAACTATGGGAGTACCCAGGTGCGCCGATTGCATGAGTCCTGCCTGCTACAGTTGGCTGTTGAGGAGGAATGACAGGCGCGTCTCCATGATGGCGCCAGACATCCAGGGTCTAGATCAAGAATGGCGGCGGAGTGTGGAAGTGTTGGCGGCCAATCCTAGTGCGGAGAGGAGGCCAATCGTGGGGAGGTGACGCGCATGTAGCAGGAACTCATTAGTTGCAGCTGCACTCTGGATAGAGCCTCCAGCCGTGAAGCAGTGAGGGGAGAGGGATGACGAGCGAAGATGGAGGAGGGAAAGAAGCAAGGGCGCAAAAGAGGCTACTTATAAGGGGAGCAAGAGGCTAGGGTTTACATGAGGGGAAAGGGGGGAGGATGACTCCCTGGTCAAGCGCTCCCTTCCATTTTGGGAAGGAAGACAAAAAGATAAATGGGCCACGTGACTGGTATTTGGCCCAATAAAGTTAAAACTCAACAAGAAAAATAATTATAATGTGTACAATATGAGTCATTATTCAAATACTCATATCTTGGGCTAGGAGCCTTCGATTGAGGAAATTTTTGTGTCATTGAATTTGTAATTGAATCCACTGTAGTGTGGTGCATATTAGAAAGATAAAAGATCATGGTGTTAAGGTTCGAGATTTGATACAAGAGGGTGACATGATATAGAAAGATGCTTAGTTAAAAGTACAAATTAAAGTCGCACATTGCCAAATTGGAATATCACAACCATCCAATTATGTATTTAATATCAAATTGAGTAAGAGACACTTGATGAGAGAGGAGTAGTACAATAGAAGAGAGAGAAAATCGAGGTTGTCACAGCTTTAATTCATGATTGTAATCAAATGTAAAAACCTGTACAAGTATATAATGTACAAGTACTTAGATATCATGTAAATCAAGCGTTTAGATCTTCCCTATCCAATCAAAACACTTAGATAGGTCATCTCCTACAATAGTGTTATGACCCGTTTCAAAGCTTATTGGTAAGCATTATGATTTGAGCCTAATTAAAGTTATTTGAGTTAACATTTGTGTTTATGATGTGGTTAGTGAATCATTAACCAGATTTAGTTGAATTAAGCACATAAGATCAACTAGTGCATTATTAAGGTGATTAATTTGGGTAAAGTGATGATTGGATGCAATTTGAAACTTTGAACTGGAGGAATAGTAAAATTAGTATGATATATTGCTCTGAGGGCGTAGAGAATTTCGCGCTTGAAATATTGCAAGAAGAATCGATCAAGTTGGACCCCCGAGGCCATAGTTATGGCAATTATAAGAATCCTGGACTGAAATGCAATTTTTCCAATTATTTTCCATTTAAGTAGGTCGGCAACCTGTAGATCATCATCTTCATTTCAATTAACTCCTGTTAGAACAGGGCCTGGTAGCGGCGCTCTAACCCTGGGACTGACCGACCTCCGAAGGAAACTAGCAGGCGGTCCTCTTCAGCCCTCGCCTCCGATCCAATCTGGGCATCGTGCCCTTCCCCTTCATCTACCCCCTCACCCTAGGTGCGCAGCACCTCAACCTGCTGGCGGCGGACTGCAGAAGCAGCACCTTGGCTGCTGCACAGCGCCGGCCATAGGGCCGTTCTGGGCGAGCTTGGCACCAAGGAAGGTGCGATTGGTCTTGTTCGTGAAGTTTGAGCATCCATCTACAGCTCCAGCTGCACTTAGCAACTCAATCAAAGCTCACCAAGCTAGCTGGTTGAGTGACGACCAACCTGCAGCTAGTGATGCACGACGCACGGCCAAGATGGGTTCTTTTGGCTAATCAAACACTTCGGGAAGGTACTCCCTGCTCCTAATTCATGGCCACGAATCCGATTCCGTAGCTTAAGCCCAAGATTTAGCTTTTGATCGAGCCAATTTCAGATTTCTTTTGCGTAAAGAAGCTAGTTACTGTCATATTGTAGGAACAATAGTTAATTCATTCAAAGATTGAAGACGATTAAATTACGCCTCGAAATAGGCCTCTAGACGCAATTCCGGACGAACCCGGACAGTTCGAAACGCTGTGAGTAGGAGTTCATTTAGTTATCATCATTTAACTCCTTGGTTGGAATTTTTTGGTAAACTGTGCATTTTTGCACTGATATCAGTGGTTATCAGGCATTTTATCAGTATTTGATGAAACTTGAATTTTATTTTATAAATTGCTTCTGTATGATTATACATGATCTAGAACAGCTTCTGATCAGTATAGAACAGTTCAATGATTTTATTTGGTGCAATGAAAACCAAAAGTGCTTAATACAATTACTGGAATAGAAATACTGCAATGTATACGTTGAGCATAAAATGGATGTTTAGCATCGAAACTGGATAAGTTGATACTGAGTCATGGTTAAAGATGACAAATGATGTATATGTGTTTTCAAGTGATGCTCAGGATATGAAATAAGTATGAAATGTGATATTCCTGTTTAAGTGTTTATATGTTAATCAGTTAATAGACTTAGGTGCCCTAACACCGTAGAACCCCTTTGAGAGGTCTACACCTTAGGGGTGAAACTCGTATCCAACATCAACCGGTTGAGTAATTCTGGTGTCACGAGGGTTGATAGACAGTGTCCAACACCAACCGATTGAGTAATTTCGGTGGCACTGGGGAAAAATAATAAATAAAGTAAAGGGTTATCTAACACCAACCGATTGAGTAATTCGGGTGGTAACCCAGTGTTGACTCCATGCGCCTGTGTGCTCAGGTTAGAGGAGGAGTCCAGAGCACTCATGGTGAGTGCAGAGGAGGCCAGAGAGCCTGTGGGTCCTGTAGCAGACCAGGACGAGAAGTTAGACTTAGCATTTTCCGGGTGTGTCGCTAAGTCTTGTACGGTGAGATCGTAGTTCGCTACAGATCTTTGTATGCAGAGTACACTGCATATGATTAGGGCATAATAATATAAATATGTAATCATATAAGATCACAGTAAATTTAATATGTTAAGAGTTTAGACCTTCTATGTTAATTCTCAATAACTGTTTATTTGTTTAAGATATCTGTTGTTGTATAAAAATGTGATTAATATCTGTAAATTCTGCTATGTCATTAGAACTGCCGTGCTTAGTACTGCACTTATGTTTTATTTCAATTTTATATATCTGATGAGTTGTTTAGTGATAGCTAAATGAAATTCTATTCACTGAGCGAGTAGGCTCACTCCTCTACTCAAACATTTTCAGGTCAACAACAGCATCAGGAATCTGAAGGATCTTTTCATCCTAACGCTTAGTCTGTAGAAGGTATATATGTAGCTAGTATAGTTAGAGGTCTCTTAGTCCTTTTCCCTCGGTCCTTGGGACATGGTGTGGGTGAGAGAGAGTATGTATGGCGAATGTGTAAAAGATGTAAATTAACTGTTATGTTTACTTTCTGTTAAACAATGTTACATGTTGTAAACTCTGTTTATGTTCTCTAGCCAGGTTAATTGAAATGATTCCGCAATAGTTTATTATGTTTTAGTTTACAACAATAATCCGGATATCATTACGAGGTTTTAAAAAGAAAAAGTTCTCAGTGATTTGTTTATGTGATAATCCCTCCGTCGCGCCCTAATCTCGTGATTAATGGTTAGTGTGAGATCGGGGTGTGACAGCTTTGGTATCAGAGCCAGGTTGAGTACATAGTTACTCAGAGTCCAGGTCAGGGGATGATAAGAGACCAATAGGATTAAGGTTTAGGAGTCTTTCTTCTATCTGTAGTTTTCTAACAGGAAATATTCTGTTATATTATTGCAGATGGTAGAAAGAGGTTATGGTCATGATGATCAAGCCGAGAGCCATGTTGGTCCTGATCCACTGTACTTGGGTCTAGGTGGTGGTGACCACGTAGATGAAGCATCCCATATGTACATGATGTTTCTGGAGACCAGAGAGAGGTATACGGCTGATAGGCGAGCTTCTACTTCTATCAGCAGTAAGGATTCAATGCGATCTTATGAGCTTGTAAAGAAGCTTGGTGGCACTACAGATCCCACTGAGGCTGATGAGTGGTTGAGACAGATAGAGAAGGTCTTTCGCCTGATGGAGCTTCCAGACAAGAAAAAGATTAATCACGCAGTTTATCTTTTGACAGGCGATGCAGAGTTGTGGTGGAACGGTGTGGAGGATAAAAGGAGAGGTTCAGAGCTTACTTGGCAGGATTTCTCTGAAGAGTTCCATCTTAAATATTATCCACCTACTTTCATTAATGGGAAAACAAGACAGCTGGAGAATATTAAGCAGGGGAACATGTCAGTTACTGAGTACGAAGCGCTTTTCACTCAGTTAGAGAACTTCTGTCCGCAGCTTGTTCCCGACAACATAGAAAGATGCAGAAGGTTTCAAGAAGGGCTGAGGTCAGAAATTTGGCATACTGTTTCTGCTACTAGTAGGAGGAACAGAAAGAACTTTGGTGAGTTTGTTGAGGCTGCTAGACAGGTTGAGGAATCTGTGAATGCTGACAAGGTGCCTGAGTCTAAGAAGAGATCTGCAGATTTCAGTAGAGGACAGTCCAGTAGTGGATATAGAGGTGGAGGTAGAGGTTTCTTTTCTAAACTCGGTTGTGGCTTTAACTGTTTCAGTAGACAGAGATCTGAGGATGTTACTTCTTCTAGAAATAGAGGGAGATACAGCCCAGGGAGATGGGACAGTCCGTCTAGTGGACGGTCTTCTGGGTCATCAATGTCAGTGACAGGTCCCCAGAGACAAGAGATTCCGCCATGTGACAACTGTGGAAGACCACATACTGGTCAGTGTTGGGGTACAGGTTCTCAAGGTTGTTTTGTCTGCGAACAAGTAGGACACTTCAGAAGGGAATGTCCTCAGCTTCGGCAAGCAGCATCACAAGCTTTCCAGCCTCAGTACCATGATGTTCCGAGTTCTTCTGTGGCTTCTGGTTCCAGAGGTGGTGGAGTGCCCAGTGGCAGAGGTGGTCAGCGCGGACAACATGGTAGAGGGAGAACTTCAGCACGTTTCTTCTCTCTGACGCCTCAGGAAGGTATCATTTCTTCTCAGGTTGTTACATGAGAGATGCTTTTGTTTAATAGTATACCAGTTACAGTTTTGATAGATCCGGGTGCTACTCACTCTTTCATACGACGTTCTTTAGTTGGTGAACTTAATTTGTTAACTCAAGAGTTGGTAGATGAGTTAGTGTTGAGGGTTCCACTAGGTGGACCAACAGTTTTATCTGAGTTCTGTCCCAGATGTTTGTTATCTTTTGGAGGTTACACCTTTGCTGCTAATCTCATACCCCTGGATGTAAATACTTTTCAAGTCATCTTGGGTATGGATTGTCTTAAGACATATCGAGTGCAACTCGATTGTTGGAAGAAGGAAGCTACCTTCCAACAAGGTGAATTTTCTTGTGTTTTTACTGGAGACAGGAAAGTTCTGCCTACGTGCATTGTTTCGGCTGCTGTAGCCGATAAGTTGTTGCAGAAGGGATGTGAAGCGTTCCTTGCTCATGTGGTTGACACTAGAGCAGAGAAGAGCACAACCAGTGTATATGATGTGCCTGTGGCTTGCGAGTTTTTCGATGTTTTTCCAGAAGAGTTGCCAGGCTTACCTCCCGTCAGAGACATTAATTTCGAGATTCAGGTATATCCAGGCAGTCATCCAGTTGCACTGCCAGCCTACAGAATGGCACCTGCAGAGGATCTGGATATCATCAACTCAGAATAAAGGCTTCTGATATTCCCAAGATAGCTTTCAGAACTGAGTATGGGCATTATGAGTTTCTAGTCATGTCGTTTGGACTGACCAATGCCCCAGCAGCCTTTATGGATATGATGAATCGGATTTTCAAACCATTCCTAGATCAGTTTATTGTAGACTTTATAGATGATATTCTGATCTACTCTAGAAATGATGAGCAGCATGAGCAACACCTGAGAATGACGTTGCAGTTGCTGAGGCAACATCAGTTGTATGCTAAGTTTAGCAAGTGTGAGTTCTGGTTGGCGGAGGTAGCATTTCTTGGACATGTTATCTCGAGAGATGGAGTTAGCGTTGATCCTAAGAAAGTTGATTCTGTACTTCAGTGGGAACAGCCTAAGACTCCTACTGAGATCAGAAGTTTCTTGGGATTAGCAGGCTACTACAGAAGGTTTATACAGAACTTCAGTGTGCTAGCATCACCTTTGACTCGTTTGACAAGGAAGGATGCACCATTTGTTTGGTCTGATAACTGTGAGAAGAGTTTTCAGATTCTGAAGAGGAAGTTGACTACATCGCCAGTGTTGGTTTTGCCAGAGGCAGACAAAGGTTATACAGTGTTCTGCGATGCTTCCAGGAGAGGTTTAGGCTGTGTGTTGATGCAAGAAGGCAAGGTTGTGGCCTATGCATCTAGACAGCTTAAGAAGAACGAAGAGAACTACCCTACTCATGATCTGGAGTTAGCTGCTATAGTTCATGCTCTTAAGACATGGCGTCACTACCTGTATGGTGAGACATGTCAGGTGTTTACAGACCATAAGAGTTTGAAGTATATCTTCACTCAGAAGGATTTGAATCTGAGACAACAAAGATGGCTTGAGCTAATCAAGGATTATGAGGTGACAATCGATTATCATCCTGGTAAAGCGAATGTTGTGGCAGATGCCTTGAGTAGGAAGTCGAGTTCAATAGCAGATGCATTTTCTATGGCATGTTTCAAGAGAGACTTGCTTGTAGATATGAGAAAGTTGAACCTAGACTTGGGAGTGTCAGGACAGAGTGGGTTGATTGCACAGATGCAAGTCAAACCTACTTTCTATGATCAGATTAAGGAGTTGCAATAGAGTGATGATGAGTTGAGGCAGGTTATGCAGGATATGTCGGAAGGTAAAAGGTCAGAATTCAGGTTTTCTGACGATGGTGTGTTGTATCTTCATGGCAGGTTGTGTGTACCTGGGAACAGTGAGCTGAAAGAGCAGATTCTTGAAGAAGCGCATGCTTATATGTATGCTATGCATCCAGGTAACACAAAAATTAATGTATAGGAATCTCAAAGAGATGTACTAGTGGTCTGGTATGAAAAGAGATGTGACTGAGTACGTGGCTAGATGTGGAGTGTGTCAGCAGGTTAAAGCTGAGCATCAGAAACCTGCTGGTACCTTGCAGTCGCTTCCTATACCTGAATGGAAATGGGAACACATCACGATGGATTTCGTGGTAGGGTTACCCAGGACGCCTAGAGGTTCGGACTCGATATGGGTGATTGTGGATATACTAACTAAGTCTGCTCGCTTTCTCCCTGTCAAGTCAACCTTTGATGTTCCAAAGCTGGCCAAGATTTATGTGGATGAGGTAATCAGATTACATGGGATTCCAGTTTCCATTATTTCTGACAGAGACCCTAAGTTTACATCTAGGTTCTGGAATCAGTTACATTGTGCGTTGGGCACAAGGCTGAGGTTCAGTACAACTTTTCACCCACAGACGGATGGTCAGTCTGAGAGAACCATTCAGACTCTCGAGGACATGCTGAGAGCATGTGTTCTGTAGTTCAGAGGTAACTGGGAAGAACACTTAAGCCTGATGGAGTTTTCATATAACAACAACTACCATTCTAGTCTTGGAATGGCCCCATATGAAGCTCTATATGGCAGAAAGTGTAGATCACCCGTTTGTTGGTACGAGGTTGGCGAGAAAGAAATTCTTGGACCTGAGATAGTCGATATAACTACAGAGAAGATATCTATGATCAGGGAGCAGTTGAAAGCTGCTCAGGACAGGCAGAAAAGCTATGCAGAGAGACGACGTCGACCTCTTGAGTTTGAGGTTGGTGACGAGGTTTATCTAAAGGTTTCACCGTGGAAGGGAGTGCTAAGGTTTGGAAAGAGAGGCAAATTGACCCCTAGGTTTATGGGCCCATATCCTATCATAGAAAGGATTGGACCTGTAGCCTATAGGTTGGATTTGCCGTCTAAGTTGGCAAATCTTCATGATGTGTTTCATGTGTCTATGTTGAAGAAGTGCCATCCGGGTACAGAAAAGGTCATAGATCCAGAACCGGCACAGCTTAGAACAGATGTGCCCTATGTTGAAGGACCGGTACAGATAGTTGAAAACTAAAGAATCGTGAGATACCTTTGGTGAAGGTTTTGTGGAGGAATCATAACCTAGAGGAAGCTACGTGGGAGCTTGAGTCAGAGATGCGTAACAAGTTTCCTTTTCTCTTTTAGGAATTTCGAGACGAAATTCTTATAAGGGAGGGAGATTGTTATGACCCGTTTCAAAGCTTATTGGTAAGCATTATGATTTGAGCCTAATTAAAGTTATTTGAGTTAACATATGTGTTTATGATGTGGTTAGTGAATCATTAACCAGATTTAGTTGAATTAAGCACATAAGATCAACTAGTGCATTATTAAGGTGATTAATTTGGGTAAAGTGATGATTGGATGCAATTTGAAACTTTGAACGGGAGGAATAGTAAAATTAGTATGATATATTGCTCTGAGGGCGTAGAGAATTTTGCGCTTGAAATATTGCAAGAAGAATCGATCAAGTTGGACCCCCGAGGCCATAGTTATGGCAATTATAAGAATCCTGGACTGAAATGCAATTTTTCCAATTATTTTCCATTTAAGTGGGTCGGCAACCTGTAGATCATCATCTTCATTTCAATTAACTCCCTTTAGAACAGGGCCTGGTAGCGGCACTCTAACCCTGCGAGTGACCGACCTCCGAAGGAAACTAGCAGGCGGTCCTCTTCAGCCCTCGCCTCCGATCCAATCTGGGCATCGTGCCCTTCCCCTTCATCTACCCCTCGCCCTAGGTGCGCAACACCTCAACCTGCTGGCGGCGGACTATAGAAGTAACACCTTGGCTGCTGCACGACGCTGGCCATAGGGCCGTTCTGGGCGAGCTTGGCACCAAGGAAGGTGCGATTGGTCTTGTTCGTGAAGTTTGAGCATCCATCTGCAGCTCCAGCTGCACTTAGCAACTCAATCAAAGCTCACCAAGCTAGCTGGTTGAGCGACGACCAACCTGCAGCTAGTGCTGCGCTACGCACGGCCAAGATGGGTTCTTTTGGCTAATCAAACACTTTGGGAAGGTACTCCCTGCTCCTAATTCATGGCCACGAATCCGATTCCGTAGCTTAAGCCCAAGATTTAGCTTTTGATCGAGCCAATTTCAGATTTCTTTTGCATAAAGAAGCTAGTTAATTCATTCAAAGATTGAAGACGATTAAATTACGCCTCGAAATAGGCCTCTAGATGCAATTCCGGACGAACCCGGACAGTTCGAAACGCTGTGAGTAGGAGTTCATTTAGTTATCATCATTTAACTCCTTGGTTGGAATTTTTCCGTAAACTGTGCATTTTTGCACTGATATCAGTGGTTATCAGGCGTTTTATCAGTATTTGATGAAACTTGAATTTTATTTTATAAATTGCTTCTGTATGATTATACATGATCTAGAACAGCTTCTGATCAGTATAGAACAGTTCAATGATTTTATTTGGTGCAATGAAAACCAAAAGTGCTTAATACAATTACTGGAATAGAAATACTGCAATGTATACGTTGAGCATAAAATGGATGTTTAGCATCAAAACTGGATAAGTTGATACTGAGTCATGGTTAAAGATGACAAATGATGTATATGTGTTTTCAAGTGATGCTCACGATATGAAATAAGTATGAAATGTGATATTCCTATTTAAGTGTTTATATGTTAATCAGTTAATAGACTTAGGTGCCCTAACACCGTAGAACCCCTTTGAGAGGTCTGCACCTTAGGGGTGAAACTCGTGTCCAACATCAACCAGTTGAGTAATTCTGGTGGCACGAGGGTTGATAGACAATGTCCAACACCAACCGATTGAGTAATTTAGGTGGCACTGGGGAAAAATAATAAATAAAGTAAAGGGTTATCCAACACCAACCGGTTGAGTAATTCTGGTGGTAACCCAATGTTGACTCCCTGCGCTTGTGTGCTCAGGTTAGAGGAGGAGTCCAGAGCACTCATGGTGAGTGCAGAGGAGGCCAGAGAGCCTGTGGGTCCTGTAGCAGACCAGGACGAGAAGTTAGACTTAGCATTTCCCGGGTATGTCGCTAAGTCTTGTACGGTGAGATCGTAGTTCGCTACAGATCTTTGTATGCAGAGTACACTGCATATGATTAGGGCATAATAATATAAATATGTAATCATATAAGATCACAGTAAATTTAATATGTTAAGAGTTTAGACCTTCTATGTTAATTCTCAATAACTGTTTATTTGTTTAAGATATATGTTGTTGTATAAAAATGTGATTAATATCTATAAATTCTGCTATGTCATTAGAACTGCCCTGCTTAGTACTGTACTTATATTTTATTTCAATTTTATATATCTGATGAGTTGTTTAGTGATAGCTAAATGAAATTCTATTCACTGAGCGAGTAGGCTCACTCCTCTACTCAAACATTTTTAGGTCAACAACAGCATCAGGAATCTGAAGGATCTTTTCATCCTAACGCTTCGTCTGTAGAAGGTATATATGTAGCTAGTATAGTTAGAGGTCTCTTAGTCCTTTTCCCTCGGTCCTTGGGACATGGTGTGGGTGAGAGAGAGTATGTATGGCGAATGTGTAAAAGATGTAAATTAACTGTTATGTTTACTTTCTGTTAAACAATGTTACATGTTGTAAACTCTGTTTATGTTCTCTAGCCAGGTTAATTGAAATGCTTCCGCAATAGTTTATTATGTTTTAGTTTACAGCAATAATCCGGATATCATTATGAGGTTTTAAAAAGAAAAAGTTCTCAGTGATTTGTTTATGTGATAATCCCTCCGTCGCACCCTAATCTCATGATTAATGGTTAGTGTGAGATCGGGGTGTGACAAATAGTGTCACAACTGCACACTGATACACACATTTAGTACATTGTTTAAAACATTAAAACAGAGTCATTCTCGGTCGACAAACTTCTCGACCAAGACACTCTCAGTCAACAATCTCCTCGACCGAGAATGACCCAAGTAGCTGTTAGACACAACAGACAAGGTAGTTGGGAGTTGGAATCGAACAGTAAACACACTTGCTCCAGATAGTCCCTCAGTCGACAAAAACTTCGACCGACTGGGATCTCGGTCGAAAATTCCTCGACCGAGACTGTCTCTGTCTGCACTTTTTAGGATTAATTAACTAGTCGTTGCTAAAGCAATTAGTGGATACCTAACAACTAGTTAAGCTCTAAGAACCCCCTAGAAGGTGTCTAGAACGTCCTTAAGCACTCATAGGTCATTCCTATAAATAGGACATGCCTTAGGACACCCAAAATACACTTGTGCAGTACTTGAGCTTACACACTTGCAATTGGCAATCTGTTCTTGAGCAATTGAGAAACTCTAGCACTTGCTACTCATTTCCTTTGCTCCAAATTCATGTCCTATAGGCTAGCATCTCCTATCCACTGCACTTACAATTCCATACACATTTGTTAGGAGATCAAAACGCTTGATATAGGAAATCAAGCCTTGTGCTATAAGTGGTAATTGTAATTTCTATTTTCCCTTCTTGTTCTTTCTTATTGCTTGTACTCTCCTTGCTACTCCTAGGGTTGGAGGCTACATATTGGAGAGGGTTTGATCTTCTCAGTGGAGAAGGAGGACTTTGGACTACTTCAAGAAGGTTGTTTCAATGAGAAGCTACTTCAAGAGGAAGGCTACTTCAAGGGGGAGCTTGAAGTTACTTCAAGGAAGACTGCTTCAAGGTTGGTGAGACTACTTCAAGGTGAAGGCTATCCAAAGGGTTTGGTGAAAGTATTTGTAATTTTATGTAACAACCTTGTGAGGTAATAAAATTTAAGTACTTTCAAAATCCTAGTTGGGTAAGCAACCGGGTAGTGGATTGACTACCTTAGTATTTGCTAAGGTTGGAACCACTCTAAATCCTTGTCCCCTTATCCAATATCTTTGTGGTTGGTTGCTTGAGTTGAATTATTATTAAAACTTTCATAAAACCCTATTCACCCCCCTCTAGTGGTTTTTCAATTCTGACTACCATTCAATGATCTCCATGTATCACTCTCAAGGTGGGTCTATCTGGTACATTGTTCTATAACAAGTACATATGAGCTTGGTTGGATATCATATATCATGACTAATGAGATTCTATCATCAACCAACAAACATTTGACTCTTATGTATTATTGTTGTCTAGTTTGCTTGCACAGTAATATCCTACTAGGGTCATAATAAGAATATATGTACTCTTATCATACATATGATATCATTGTTTATGACCTCAACCTGAAGACATATGTCATTGAGAAACATCATTCTTTAGACATCTACTATGTCTATGTCATCATCTCATGATTGAGACAAACATAATAGATGGAATTACCTTTACCATTATCAAATCAGGTGCCTCATTAGAATCATCGTATGATTGTCTCTTTGGGCACACATACCAACAGAATCCCACTTGCACTTAGATCTAATTACCCATGAATCTTATTTCAAGTGATCTTGACATGTCCATGATGTTTCTTCTATACAAGCACTTATGTAGCAGGTTAGCAATGTTTGCTTCAAGTCGGTATTTTGTAAGTTTCACATCTCCTTGTGGTAGACTTCTCGCATGAGATGGAATTGTCATAGTATGCTATCTGATATTCCTTGCCTAACAAGTATCTCCACTATTGTCACAGTATTTCTACTATGTCATCAATGGTTAGAACCTCCCATAAGTTCATGAACTTGTAGATCCATAAAGATACCTAGCTTCTATTGTAGAATTAAACAATTGTCTCTTGCTTGGAACTTTTATGACTAACATTTTTGTATTAAGGTCAAACACAAATTTAGATTGCAATCATTAATTTTCTTTGTCATTTTGGAATCTTGCATTGGTATAACCCTTTATACCCAACTCTTCCTCACCATCATAACTAAGGAACCGATCCTTTTAGTGCTTCTCAAGTACTTAAGGATGTTCTTTATGGCAGTCCAATGACTCTCACTGGGATCTGACTAATATCCACTTATCATGTCTAATACATAGGATCTAGCTGGATGAGTACATTACATTGCATTCATGATATATCCAATTGTGAATGCACATCGAATCTATCCACACGTTCCTATTCTTCACAAGAACTGGGATACTAGGCTCCTAAGAGAATAACTACATCGATTATGGGCAGTTTTCTCTCATTGAATCTTGCACGCCGAATCCCTTCAACATCTTGCCAATGTATGTGATCTTACTTAGGTCAAGAAGCTTTCAAGATCTATCTATATAGATCTTGATTCCTATCATATAGGATGCCTCACCTAAACCCTTCATAGAGAAGGTACTTTCCTTATCAAGTTTTGTAGTATAAGGATGTTATTCCCCATTATCATATGGAATATAAATATGCTCCCACTAAATTCTTGTAATCACAGATTTTATCTTCATATTGACTCAAGTCAAAATCTTTGATTGTCTTGTCAAATAGAAGATTCCATCTCTAAGATGCTTGCTTCAATTTGTAGATTGACCTTTCTATATTATAGACATTATTTGCAATTGGATTTATGAAATCTTTTAGGTTGTGTCACATACGCATCCTCTATGACATTCCTATTAAGGAATGTGATTTTAACATCCATCTTGCGAAATATCATAGTCATGTTAAGCTGCAACAATAAGCATGATCTTGACAGACTTAACCATGGCAACTGATAAAGATTTCTTCATGTTCAACATATTGAACTTTGTTTGAAATCTTTACAACCAATCTACCCTTCCATGTTAGTTTTCTTCTTGAAGACTCATTTTCACCCTATGGGTTTTACCACTTTAGGTGGATCCACCAAGTTCATATGTTGTTGGTGTACATGGACTCCATCTTGGATCTCATGGTCTCAAGCCATTTCTAAGACTCTGGTCCCTCGATAACTTCTAGGTAGGTTGTTGACTCATCATCTATGACGAACATACTGCCATTTTGAGTCATATGATATCATAATCTTTCAAACTCAAGGCGTGATCTACCAGATCTATGAGGTTTTGTGTTACATAAGAAACTTGAGATTCCAAAACAATTTGTGACTCTACTAGTTAATAATGTACCTCTTTTGGTTCAATGTTTTCTTGTGGGTTTTGAACTTTTCAAGTGCTACTTTTCTCCCATTCGTTTCTTTGGAATTAAATTCTTCTTCAGGAATGCATCCATCCTAGCAACAAAAAAACTTTTGTTGTTAGATTGGAATATAAAGTAGTGTTCAACAAAATAACATCTATGTGATTTTTGGACAAAGCGTTCAAGAAATTATTTTTTATATAAGATTTCATCCTTAATCTTTATAACATACATATCGATACACTTCCCATGCCATATCTCATATGGTGTTTTTTGAACCATATTAGACAATACATTGTCTTAGTGTAAAGCATGTGCCAAAAAGGAAATTTGAAGATCAATTAGATTTATTGATAATCACACCATGACTAACATGGTATGATTCCTTCTTTTGGATACACTCTCATGATACACTATCATTGTGTTTCAGGTGGAATTCATCATGATACATTATCATGACCTCCGAGAAGGTTCTCAAAGTCTTGGTTAAAATATTTTCACATCGATCATATCAAAGTGTTTTAATACTTTTACCAAGCTGGTTGATGTACTTCATTCCTGATCTCCTTGAACACTTCCAAGAGATTTAGACTTGTATTTCATTAAATACAATCTATCATATCCATTGATATCATCAATAAATATAATGAGGTGCTAATAATCACCTCTAGCATTTATTCTAAAAGGTCTATATACACCATTATGTATGATCCCTAATAGAATAGTCATTCTCCCATTACATCTAGTGAAGATGCTTTTGTCATATTGCCCAATAAATAAGTCTTTCAAGTCTCTATTGGTTAAAAAAACCTAAAGAGCCTAGATAACCCTCATATGGATTCTAGAAATGCATTTCTCATTTATCTTCTTTAGATGCAATGACATAGGTATTCATTATTTGAGTCATCGAGTCATTTAGTATATGTGTCATACACATTTGTCTCGACAATTATCAAGTATAGATTATGAGACATAAGGTATTTCTATACAAGATATGATCCTTTCAAAATGAAACATCAAATATATTCATAATATTCTTCTCCATTCAAGATACATGATGTTTTCATCAATGGCAAGTACATAATAGCAATTCACTAATTCTATTATATGCCCATGAATGATAGATTTCAACTGTAGTGGCAGCAACTCTTGCTCTGCACAATTATAGCTTACTTCTTGTTCGGTCTAGAAGTAGAGATCTCCATATATTTATTCTTCCTTCTGAGTTCCTTTAAGTGCAAAGGACAGATTCCTTTTGCACTTAACTTTTTCCTCATTTTGAGTACAGAAGGCTTGGACTTCAGCTTAGCCTCAGAACTCTTCTTGGCCTTGCCTTTGTCATTGGACTTCACTTTGCTGATCACCATTACAGGTTTGTCCCTCTTCATTCTTTCTTTGACATTTATCAACATGCCAAGTAATTTTGACAACAGCTTGGCCAAGTTACTCAAGTAGTAACACTCCATAAACTGACTACATGATTCAGGGCAATGATTGTAGAATCATATCCATGTCAACTCTTGGCTCAAAGGGAATCCCAGTTTCTCTAGATGTTCCACATGCCCAATCTTTCTTGAGCACATAGAGCTCTACTGGATCTCCTTCTGTCATCTTGCACTCAAAAAGTGTCTTTGAGATATTATACCTTTCTTGCTTTGCATGATTCTAGTTCATATTCTTAAGATGTGTGACCATCTCGAGAATCCCCATGTCTTCATGTTTCTCATGCAACTAAAAAGTCATACATAATATCATAAGGTGCTTAATGTACAAGGCATCATTTACATGCTTCCAATAAGCATCCACCTCAGCCCTAGGTGCACCAAGAGCAGGTTCCTCAAGCACTGGCATATCCAAGACAGAGAGCTTATGCCCATAACTAAAAACCCTTCTCAAAATCCAGAACCGGTCATAGAAGTGTGTCCCATTTAGTTTGTTATTCATAAGAACTGATCACGACAATGATATGTTTGATATTTGTTTCTACAAAAAAAATTGCAATTTATCAAACACTTTTGATTAATTAATTGATTTGATAACATAGACAATGTTAATTAATTATCACTCACACTTATTTGTTCAAATTGATAGCCCTTACTACCAATTTGGAAGATTGTGATGTACAATCTTCTAATTAATGACCCAAGACCCAAAACAATTGAATTATTACACGGCCAACACCAGTGTCCATAACCCATTATTAAGGTAGGAAACTTTTGACAATCACATCTTATGCGATTCTTGGATAGATGGTATGCACAAATCCTTGTCATAGTCCATCTACATGCTTCTAGGAACTTAATCCCAATCAGGTCACCTAGTTAAGCCTGAACCAAAAGCCAACACGATAGTGATGCACCCTTCTTGGCAGGCCCACATCACTACCATCACACTTCCATGAGATGGACATCATACCACTCTTAGTGTGCTCACGCATAGTCGATAAAGCTTTTCATGTGTGTTTCTTATGGAAAGCATCTAAGACTTAATATTTATTGAGGGATTTTATATAACTACATACATTCATATACATATCCAATCACCACATACTTATAGTATGTATCATATACATTCTATAACCACAACGAAAACATGCAATGAAAACACACAAGTGATGGTTATGGCCATTCTATTGTAATCCCTTGGAGCCACAAGGAATTACTACCACCTAAGGTCCACATCATATGTAAAAATTAGTTGTTGATAAAGATGTATATTGGAACTAGTCTGGGTCAATTGGTTTAACCCTTGAATTGGTCATTTGGCCTCCTGGTCGTTCAGTTGGTCTCTTGAAATAGTCGTATGGTTTTCAAGTCCAAGCAACTTCTGGACTCCTCCATCCAATCGGTTGGGCCACCAACAAATCAGTTTGTCATGTTGTGTTGCCTCTTCCGTCCTCCAGTCAATCAGTTTGACTCTTGAGCCAATTGGTTCCTCTAGTATAGAACATCTTCTTACAACAAAACATAAATTAAAATGATCCTATTGCAGATTACATTGTAAAAGGGAAAACCTCGAGTTACATTTGAGGGGAAATAGGAAGAAGAACATTAATTTACATTTGGAAAGGAGGAGAGAGGCTCAATATGCAAACTAAGTAATAATAAGAAATAAACCAAACAACCAAATACACAATCCACATGGGTTTTTTCCACAACCATGCTTCCAATCACCATTAAAACACTTTAGGGTGACATGTATTGATTGCATATATATCATATATATTTACATTTATGAAATCATATGTGGTATTTAATCAGATATGCACATTAATCATTTTAATATTCTCATATTATGTAATAAAATAAATTTGATCATATATATTTAAATCCAAATACATCGTTAATTGACGTGTCTCTGATACCACTATTGGGAAATTAGGATAATAGATAAGGGAGCGAAAATAAAATTTTTAATGTTGATTCCCTAACTAGCAGACCGGGTGAACAATAGTGTGTCTAGGAAAGAAGGTAATAAGAGTTATACCTAGTCCTAGAGCAAGTCCAATGACAACTATTGTTGCAGTAGCGTGCACCTTTCTTCAAGTCATACATGGATGACTGTTGTTGTCAGTGTCCTCATCAGACACCATGCACAACGGTTGACAATGTCCTCCTAGAAGGGAAAGTTCCTCTCACTTCTAGTGTAGTCCATGCAGACCACCAAAAACTCCACATTGTACTACTACATCCAACAGGAAGGAGTATTCCTTTTGAACATCAACATGCTAGCACTGATTTTCTCTCCCAATTGTCTCTCCCTTTCTATCCCTCTCTTTGACAGGTAGGACTTATTCAAGTCTCTCTGATTACCAAAACTAGAGAGGATAACAATTGTAAGAGCTTATTGTTGTGTCTGGGAAGCCCTCAGTACCCCTCTATTTATAGGAGGGTCAGGTCAGGGTTTCCAGTCCATTTGGGAGTCGAAGAGATGAAATTTCATAAATTTTTTGGAAGCTACAAACTGAGAACCGATCAATTCAACCTTTCTACCGATCGACTCATATGCTTTCCTCTTTTCAAACATACTGACATTCAATATTGGATTAATTCACAATCATGACATCAACATCAATCCTTGATTCAATCAAATTGATCATCAAACTAGACAATCAATGTGAAGAATAGGATGGCTCATCATCATGAAATTGTCGTTTCATATCATGAAATAGACGTTTCACTTTTGCAACGGTCATTTCATATGTGAAATGGTTGTTTCAATGTGAAATGGTCGTTTCATATGTCAAGCTCAGACAAATATTCAGCCAATTGTTGTTTGTATTGACTTGACACTTGAATCGGTCAGTTCAACACTTGAACCGGTCAGTTCACAGTCCAGTCAGTCAATTCTTCAATCATTGTTGTTTAAATTGAATACCTAAACACTTTAGTAATAATGTTAAACATCATTCATGAATAAACTCCCATTCCAAGTGTATCCTATGTGTGTGACCCTATAGGTCCCAAGTTACACTGGCAGTGAATGTCCATAACCAATTTATGACATCACAAGCAATAAGAGGTATCTAGCAACACATCAATTCTACCCAAGTAATTTGAAAAGTTGGATAACAAATTGAACCTACAAGCCATGATTAGTGTTACAATGTTTGTATAGTTATTTTGTCTATAATATCCAAAATGAACTCGCGACATGGAATCTTCATCCTCTCAACATTCAATCCATGTTGCTGAACTAGAGAAGACTTTATGAAATGTATATGAGTTCACATATCTTATATTGATTCACATTGGTATGGCCATACATTTTTCAATCTTGCTTATCAAGTGGTCGTGATATCAAACTCCTATAGGAGGGACAAATCCCATCTGCATCACTCACATTCAATCCTCATGTGTCTTAGTGTACTCGAGCATCACCTTTATGACAACCCTTATTCAAGGTCACATTGGATGGTCATCGAATGACATGTGATGAGTGTAGTGATTTCAAGTCTAAGAACCACAATCATCACTATCACTATGAGAGATGATTTTGACCACCATTCAATGGTCTCCATGTATCACTCTATCACTATCACTATGAGAGATGGTTCTGACTACCATTCAATGGTCTCCATGTATCACTCTCAAGGTGAGTCTATCCAGTACACTGTTCTATAACAATTAACTATATGCTTGGTTGATATCACATATCATGACTAATGAGATTTTGTCATCAACCAACAAATACTCCACTCTTATGTATTATTGTTGTCTTTTTTTCTTCCAAAATAAAATCCAACTAGTGATATAACAAGAATGTATGCACTCTTATCATACATATGATCTCATTGTTTAGGTCCTCAACCTGAAGACATATATCATCAAGCAACATCATTCTTTAGACATCTACTATGTCTCACCATTATCTCATGATTATACAGACATAATAGATGGCATTATCTTTACCATTATCAAATTAGGTATCTAATGTCTCATTGTAATAATTGTATGATTGCTTCTCTGGGCATACATACCAAAAAGAATACACTGTGATTTCTAAAATCTATTATGTATTTCTGCTGACAGAACCTGCCCCACACTAATTCTCTAGCTAGAATTTCTCAATATGCTTTAAATTTGAACGCTTTGGCAGTGAGTTGTAGAGATGTAACACACAGGCCTCCATCTTTTGTAGTTTTGGTGACCCATGCCACCCATTCTCTTCTTGATTGGTTATCTCTATCGACCTAGAGGAAACTTGAAAACATGCCATTGATCCTCTTCATAATACTGGTGGAGATTTCTGACACATTGATGAGATAAAGGGTGATGGAGGAAATGACATGGGCAATGAGGAGTCTCCTACCAGCAAAGGACAAGAACCTATACTTCCAAGATGCAATCTACTTTTTTATTTTCTCCAGAACAAAATCATAGTGGGTGAGTTTCATTCTCCATATCACAATAGGGACTTTGAGATAAGAAAATGGTCCCTCTATAGGAGCAACCTATAACACATATGAAATTCCTTCTTCTGTGTGAGGATCCATGGTGTCGATGAAACACCCTAATTTTCTTCTTTTAATTAGTTGACCAGTCATGATCTCATATTCTTTCAGAATGATGGCAACTTTATCACAAGATCGCTGATTGGTGTTGAAGAAAATTATAATGTCATCTGTGTAAAGAAATATCAATGACGCATCTCCCCTCCCTCTAGTTTTGAATATGTCAATCTCTCCATTATTTCCACAATCCAGCAACCTCTGACTGAGAACCTCTTTGAACAAAATTGGGGATTACCTTATTTTGAGGCCCCTCTTACTCTAAAAGAAACATGAAATAAAATCATTGTTGGCTTTAGATGACCAAGTTCCACAAAAGAAACTCATACATAGGTTTATCAAAACTGCTGACATCCCAACTCTATTCAAGATGTGTCTCAAGAAACCCCAATCACCCATGTCATAAGATCTTGATAGGTCATTCTTGACAACAATTCAGATGTAGGCCCCCCTTTTACTCATCATATATGATCTCCTTGGTTAATCTAATGTGATTCATGATGTCTCTTCCTTGGACACAAACTCCTCGAGGTTCCACTATCATTCTGGGTATGACGTTGATAGATGATTACTCAAATTTTGGTAAAGATGCACAATGTTACATTCTCAATGAATATTGGCCAGAAGAATCCGTCGACCTTCTTGCCAAGATCACAAGCATGATCCTTCTTAAGGATGAGAATGATATGAAAGAAAAACAAGCTTCTGTGGCACTTCCCACCTCTGAAGAAGAAATCAGCAAACTTCATGAAATTGGTCCCAATGATATGTCAAATCGCTAAAAAGAATCGTATTGTGAATCCATCAAGTTCAGGGGCTATTATAGAGTCTGTCATCCTAATGGTGGAAAGAATCTCCTCTTGAGGAGTGGTAGATATAGAAGCATGGTTATCTAATGTGACAAAAGCATGTATTAGGTGGGAAAAGTCATTGTTGTTGTATTCGATGGATGCTCAAGTTTTTGATGAAGAGTTGTTGAGGAAATCCACTGCTTCCTACACAATCTGATTGTTGTCAGAACAAATAGACACTTCCAGTAGAAGTATCCGGGACACTAGTCTTTTCTTCCTCCTAGCTTTAACCACGACATGATAGAAAGTGGTATTGCAATCGCCACAACTCAACCAACAAATTCTAGCCTTTTCCTTCCATAAGGCTTCTTCGAATAGAAGAATCTCTTCCATCTCCTTATCCACTGCAACAAGTAGCCTTTCAATGTCAACTATTATATTCTCTTCAAATTCAGTCTAGAGAGTCTGTATAGCACCCTCCAAGTCCTTCTTCTTCTGGTGTATGTTGCAAAAAACTTCTCTTTTCCATGCTTAAAGGGCTCTTCTGACAATTTTAAGCCTCAAATAAAACATAAAAGAAGGTCTCCATGGTCATTGTTGCCAAACACACACTCTCTCTATTTAAGTTCTAGGCATCCACGATTGTCAAGCCAGACTGAAAGGAAGGAAAAAAATGTTTGTTGTTTTAGTTTACTACCCCTTGTAACCGACAAGAGAATAGGCAGTGATCTAAAACCATGAATATCATAAGGTGAATGGTCTTCATGGCAAATATCTCATCATCCACACATGTCTTGTGGGTGTGATGTTGTTTATCCAACCAAGTAAACCTGCTACCTTCATATTGGATCTTCATAACCGTTGTATAAAAAAAAGCTGTTAAACTCCAAGTGGTCCCAGAAAGATGGTTGTTTGCCTCCCCATTTCTCCTCAGCTTTGTGGATGACATTAAAATATGATACCAATTCCCAACATGTATCCATAATATTATGTGCCAAATCAAGGAGAGTGGACCATAATTCCCTTCTTGCCACCATCAAGCAATCCACATAAACCACCATAAAGAAGACCTCATCATTCAAGTCCCCAGTTACCTTCAAGGTAATGCGTTGCTAATGATGTCGGAACATAGTTGGTTTGAGCGCGTCGTCAGAAAAAGCCCAAATCTTCCTCTGCAAATCCTTGTTGTCTTTCATCCAATCCAGTCCGACTGTATCCAATAATTCCTTTGTGATCGACACTATAGGAATGACTCAAACAGGCATAAAATCATCGACAAGTGTCTTATACATATCCTCTGAAGAACTTTACGAGTAGAATTGTTTGTGGTCCCATTTATGTTACAAAATAGATGGTTGATCAAGTTCATGGGATAACCAAGTACTCTCACCCTCACTAACATAGAGGCTCTCTGAGCAACTCCCTCTTGTTCCAACCTCATTCTCCTCTTTGAAGTTTGAAGAACTCCTCATTCTGTGAATCATAGCCATCTGAACACTAATGGTATCTATCTCACATCTGGCTCCTGCTATAATGTTATTGTATCCTACTTTATGTCCTTAGGAATGGCGTAACTGGTTCCACATGTGATTTTCCAATAGTTGGGTCCTTCTAGTTTGGATGTGTCTTGTCTGGGGGTTAGGGAGTTGGTGCCTACTGTCCACCCTTACAAACATTTTGACTTGTCTATAAGGTAGCACCCACCTTGTACCATCTTGGTCCACTACAACGCGATGAGGAGACTGTACATGGGGGTCACTCCTGGTTTGACTCAAAGTCTAAGAAGGATCCTATTAAATAAGAGGGGGTTGACAGACATATCATTTAAAAATCACACTACTAGTTGTCACAATTTCATCCAAGAAAGCATTGGGTGGGATGCCAATTTCCACATCTCCTTCAGTCATAACTCTTCCATCTTTGTCACGAGCAATAAGATTTAACTTCGCCATACTCCTATGACCACAATTTGTAATTGCAACACAGTGTGGGACACCTTCATTGAATGTTTCTGTGAGTATCACAATTCCTACTACATCATCTCAACTCCTCTGCCAGTTAGAAATCTTGATCAGGTCATCAAAGGGTTCAATGATCGTGAAAATGGAATCATCATCAGAACAAACTATAGAAACATCCATAATACAAAACCGAAACATCTTTCTAAACTCCAAGTTCTTCTATCACCTTGGATATAGGAAGCCATTTTTTTTTGAACATAAGAGACCTTTTGTCGAACACCTTCTCTGCTTCTGACTTTAAGGAAAAAAAAGCACAACTTTCCTCTCACTCTATCTATACATATCAATCAGATGTGTCCATGTATGATGCAGAAAAGGGCCTATTGCCTCCCAAGATTCAAATGTTGTCAACAAGATCTCAACCACCATGTTAAGGGTTTTGATCTTCCTTCTCCCATCAACAACATTCCCCTTAAGTTGAATGATGATTCTCTTAAGAACATGATATGGAGCCCCCCTTGTAGGCCAGTCGATGATCATCAGAGGGAATGAAACTCGGGACAATATGTTGGGATAGGATGTGCCGATTGTGCATGACATCTTCTCACAAGGTGCCCTGATCACTTACAAACATAACAAATAGTCTCTTTAGAACATTGAGATTACCAATGTCCTCTTCCCAGACATCCAAAACATGTGTCATGAGGTACGTCAAAAAGTGGAGTTTTCCACTTCTGAGTTCAACACCATAACTGGAAGTTCAGGGGAAATGGTCAGTCTATGAACCTTCCATGCCAACGGTAGATGACTGAACAAGATCAATCATTCATTCTTCATTTGACGCAAGCAGCCTCTGCAAATCATGTACCATTTCCTCTAATGGGTGGATGTAGTGGAGTACAAGGATGTTCAGTCTTCTCGACCACCACTCTCTAGGTGCATATATTGTGAGTACAAGGACGTTTAGTCTTCTCGAGCGAAGTTGGGAACTACCAAAAAAAAGTGGTCATCCTCCGCTAGGCATCACAATCATTGATTGGTCTAGGTGGGGGTTTACAATGTTTGTAGTCCTACCTTGTTTGACCTAGCCAAAGTATCAAACTAAAAAAATGCAGACCTCCTACGCAGTGGAGGATACTGTTACAAAGCCTACCTTTTTTGGACAAGTCCCGGAGTATCACCCATGTAAAGTTTCTCATATACCTATTCTAGATCGACGATGTCAACATGACCCAAGGTTGACAAAGGGATGGATGGAGGTATACCCCAACTGAGGGAGTGTTGGGGTGATGGTAGGCTGAGTCACCCCTAGGGTAGTTGGTCGGTGGTAGCACCTCCTAGTTAATCCCAAAAAACCCACATAGGCATTCATTCTTTATCGACAATTCTAAGAAAACCCGTAATCACATATGTGATAATAGTTGAACAAAGACATGTTGATGTGAATGTACAATAAGTAATCTCCCAAGAACTAAGGAAAAGGTCCTCGTATGGCTGATGAGATAAACTATAAAATAAAAATTGGTGCAATAGAAAATTTGCATGCCTTGACAAAATGTTCATTAAGAAATAAAGGGGTTGGGAATATTGGGATCCTCTTAAACAATCCATAACTAAAAGAAAACAATACAAAATAGAGTAGTAATAGTGGTAGTGGTAGTATAACAACTATAATATAATACCCTCATAATGTCAAGCTTGGCATCAAAATGTCATTGTTCATCTCTTAAACTTAAAATAAATAACCATCACTCTCATAGGAAGGTGAGTTTAGATCAAGACTCTTAATCCTCATAAACATGAAGTAGGGATTTAAAGGAGGATTCTTTTGGTGGCCAAATCATCTCTCCTTTTTCAAGCAGTGAACGCCTAAGAAAAATGTTTTTCTTTTCGGGCTGAGACAATATCACTTGTGATTAGAGAATATACATATCTCTTATAGAATGAACTATGAAAGTCAAATTGAGGTATTTTTTTGCTAAATTTGTAATCTAAAAGGTATACAACAATGCACAAGGTTGGATTACTATGTGGATTTTTGCAATCGTATTCAATTAATATGGGTACATGCAAATTATATGTATTTAGGTACACAAATATTTTAGCACATCTCTCTCTCTATATATATGTATATATGTGTGTGTGTTTGTGTGTGTATGTATATATGTATATATATACATATATTTGTGTGTGTATGTACATATATATTGACCATAATGTTAGGGAATATAATCAACTGAGCTAAGGCATAACCAATATAGATCATTTGAATAAAAAGGCCATGCGAGTCACCAAAGCTATTGTTAAATATATACTTGTAAGGAAATTGGTCAAGTTTTGAGAATAGGTATCGAAATCCCCACTAGAAAAAGTAGATTAAGCATGTTTTCATATTCAATAGTATTATAATCACTATATTATTTCAAACATTCTAAGACCCAAGTAGTAGGAATGAAGGCATTCATGAGTATGTTCTTTCATGTAAATAGGACACATTCAAACATGTCAATTGGAGGTGGATAGTTTTTTATCTTTTAGTTATTTTGAGAAACATTTATAAGAAAAGTATATTATAATACACATCTTGTAATTGAACTATTTGTTTTTCTCAGTGTCTTGATATCCACTTCTCCATATAAAATGTTCAAAATATGGATACATCAGTTTACTGCAAAGAGGAAAAAATAATTTGTAACTAATTTCATAACTTTAATAACAACATCATCATCATAAAGGTTATTGCACATGGTAAAAATATGAAATATCCTAATATATGTATCACCAATCAGACTATACAAGAAAATTTAACTTGAATAACATATGTGATAATGAAAGAACCCCACCTGAGAAATTTTTTCCTTAATCTTAAATTTAATTTTTCCCTAATTTTATTCATACCTTTGCTCCTCACATATGGACATCTCATCCATGTCCTTACATAGTACTATAAAAGAAGTTTAGGAGGTTTTGAGAAGTTATGAGAACATTAAACTATGCCAAAAATATAAATTGAACACCCAAAATTTTAAAATAGTATAAATATGATACTTCTTAATTACATTTATTAAACGAGTTGATAAACTATCATCTATTCATAATATATGCATTATTTTTATCAAAAGTCTGATAAATAATTATAATGTGTTGTGGATTCTATGTGGAGGGATAGGATCTAGTTGATAAAAATATTCAGTTGATTATAAGTAAATCTCTTGTAGACAATCCACTTTTTTTATTAATGAGAACTTATAGACACCGTGTAATAATAAAATTTAGTTATGTTGAACTTTTCTTGAAGATAACAAAGGAAGGCCCAACATATTATTTCCAACCAAAATTGAAACATTCATGAATAAAATTGCCAATTTCTCTTTATACTAAAAAATTAACCAGCACTCATATTCATTTTTTCTAGTTAAAATTGTTTAGTGACCTTTGTAGGAATGGATTACGATATACGATGAATGTGTTTTTTCCTATTTTTATGGAAAACCATGATGAATTGGTGTAAATGCATGTTTGTAAACAAGGTGGATTTGGAAATGTAGACCTTAATGATACAACCATTGACAACCAAGGGCCAAAACCCCAACAATATTGTAAAATATTGATTGTTTCCTCTATTAAAATCACATTATGTAGTTTCAACAATATAAAAATTACAAGCATTCCAACCATGGTGATTGTTGTAATGAATCTATATGGATTAGGATTGTGGACTAGTAGACAAATACAAAATTGTAACTCATAATAATGATGATTCTACCTTTATTTATTGGAAATAAAACAATCACAATACCTATTATCATGTATTCAGAATTTCCCTCTAAGTACTAAGAGTCAACAATGCTATTAATGTAGTTGTCAACAACCTTATTGTCATGGAAGGTATATACACTTAGTGTTGATGCATGCAATTATATCCCAATTAGACCGGTAATTTGATTCTATAAATAGGATGTGGTGACATAATTTTTGAATGTCACCTCACTACTGACACTAAGGATTGCTCTACTTTCACATTCTATTCTTACACCTTCATTATATTGTATACTAGTCGATAGGTCATTGTGTTGACACCTAATTTTTGGGTCCCCATAAAATCCTTTCTATTTGGATGATTTACATAATTTGAATCACACCAGACTACAATTAATATCTATTCTAAAAGAATCAAATGTGGGCTCACCACATATATTTTGATCAATTCCGGGTGTAAAACTAATTTGCACAATGTTCATGGAAAACGTGAACCCACAATAAACTAAGAAAAACCCTAAATTTTGATCCCAATGGATCTTGAACCCTAATGGAAAAAATTCACACATTATCTAGGTTATATGTGAGGCCTTTAAAAATCCTAATTTGAACTTACTAATTACATATGTAAATCCTATTTGCACCCATATGAGACAAAATATGAGCCCATCATTTCTGGAATCTTCTAAGGAAGTCATCTCATTTTTTCACCAAAGGGTTTTGCACCCATATGTGTTAAACTAGACCCCGCACATTTTGGGTCCCTTTTCCTAGACAATATTGGGGGCCTAAGGGTTTCATAGCACGTGTCAAACTAGACCAGACACATTTTGGGTTCCCTTTTTAGAGACCACACTGGGCGCCAAAGGATTTCACACCCATATGTGTCAAACCAGACTACACACATTTTGAGTTTTCTTTTTGTGGACTACATAAAGGCGCCAAAGGGTTTCATACACACATGTGCCAAATCGATTTGCACACATTTTAGTCTTTTCTGGGAAAGGACACTTATAATCCAAACCCTTTCATGATTGTAAATGACAATTGGACCCCATGCCCACCAAAACCACATTGGTATTAGGAAACTTGAGAGAGGTTGACATGGCACCCATGACTATCCATAGAGAGAACAGGGTGTCAGTTTTAGAAAAAAGGGAAAAACTACCTTGACAACTTTCTTCATTCTAAAAAAGGAGAGAGGAAGACCCCAAAGAAAGACCCCCAGATGGTTAGAGAAGGAGAGCATTCAGAGAGAAATATATAGAGAGAGAGATGACCATTGCTTTACATGGAACCAATTAGCACTAAGAAGTGCCAAACCAGTTGGTACCTAGAAGTATGAAAGTAGTCAGGGCTGGGGAAGTATTGATTAGACTGACATCTGCTCCTAAACTTGATCTATTGTTGAAAACTTCTTGAAGTGCAAATATACTTGGTGCTCAGAAGTACAAACCCTTTTGCACACAAAGTATAGAGCAAGGTGAGAGCAACATCATATTGCTTTCCTCCACATTTTTACGCAATCATTTTTAATGTAAACCCCCACAATATCATCTCGACATGAGGATTAGGGTATTGGCTTTTAACTCTTATCCGATTCATAAATGAGTCTGTTGAATTTAGATTCTCGTATGCCTTCCTTCCTTATCCAGGCATGAGTCATTTCTTTTTGGTTTTTTGGGTTTTCTAGATCAAACTCAACAGTGACTCCAAAACACCCTTTCTCATTTTTTATTATTAATGAAAACAAAATGACAACTATGTTGGGGAATCATCATACTCAAGTTGCACTTTTTTCTCAAATATACTGGTGTAAAAATATTTGGTTATTGTACTACAAATTAGTTTTGCACCAAGAACAAAGTTCAATTTTTTCTTTGATTTAGAATTTAAAGGGCATGAATTTCATTCACATCCATGGTACTTTTGATGTTCAGTTTAATAATATACATTTTTCTTTTAGTATGAGTAGATAAGTGCATATCTATTTCACACGTGAATTTTGGCAACACGATCCTGGTGCAAAATCAGTTGGCATTTAGAATCTTTTTTCTTTTGATTTTATGTTAGATACAATGAGGCATAAATAATATTTATGTTTGAGTTCTTGGTGCATGTAATAACAATTAGTAGTTAGTTCAAGTTCATTAAGTACATACTTACACTGCTGAGTGCAAAAGGGTCTGACGTATGTCACTTTTTCTCAAAAAAGCTCATATCTAATAAGGCACACATTTTATTCATGTCTGTGATCTTCAAACATTAGATAAAATTTATCCTATAGATTGTTCAAGTTCATTAAGTACAAACCTTAACTATTGAGCAAAAAAGGGTTTGACACACATAACTTAAAAAAGGTTTAGACCTAATAAGTCATGTATTTTATTCACGTCTAAGATATTTAAAAATTAGATAACAGTAAGGTCTATAATCATTCATATTCATTATGTTCCAAAGTGTGACACCTAAGCCATTATACATGTAAAGATTTGCATGTTTTGTTCAAATTTGGACTTCTTTAGTTTAGATCTTGACAAAGCACGTGATCTCATGATTTTAATATTCTTATCAAATCCTAAAATGCTTATTATTGAGTGTTAAAGGGTTTTACACCTTATACATAATCCACATACAATTCTAGACTTTTTAAGTTTATATCTTGATAAAGCACACGATCTCATGATTTCAATCTTTATGTCAAATACTAAATTTCTAATTGTTGACTGTAAAAGGATTTGGCACCTAAAACATTTTTCATGTATAATTTTGTGTAATTAGCTAAAACTATACTTTTTAAGACCAGGCCTTGGGAAAGCATGCCATGTAATGTTTTCCTTTTAAGATTCTATCAAATTCTCAAATACCTAATGCTGAGTGCAAAAGTGTTTGACTCCTCAAATGTTATATAGGTTCATTTCCTACGCTTTAAACAAGAATAATTATTTTTTAGTTTAGATATTGAGAAATCATGTGATCTACTATTTGCAACGTTCCTGTCAAAATCTTTAAAATCAAATTGTTGAGTACAAAAGGTTCTAAAACCTAAAATATTACTGAGTTGAATTCTACACATTTCAATCAAATCTAGACTGGTTTGAGTTTAGAATTTGATAAAAAGTATATCAAATTTTAAGATGTTATACATTTAGTGCAAAAGGGTTTGGCACTCATTCTGTGCAAGTCTATTTGATACTCTAATTTTTACTATTTTATATTGATTCATTGTGAATCTGTTTCAGGAAGATACTCAAATTCATCCTTAGTAGCTCAACAAATGCAGATTGGAGAAGTCACTTTGAACTGTATGGATTTCATGATGGTTTTGGGGGAGGGAATTATTTGTTCTACATGGGATTTTTGATAAAATTTGATTTTGATATTTCTTCCCCAAGTTTGGACTGCTAGAAGGATGGTCGGTCTTTCTATATCTAGCTATCTTTCCCTTCCCTTTTCCCTATTTAAAGCTTCTCTCCAGTTGAGTACAATTACTTGCTTGTTTATTTACCATTTTTTTAGGATATTAAGCATGTAAAATCAACATTATGAATGTGCACATCCCCTTTTCCTATTGATCATGAATAGTAGATTGTTGGAACTCATGTTGACACTCTCAAAAGGTCTAGCGAATGACTTGTATTGGTACTACTATTGTATTTGTGGATACATGCAAAAGCCCAAAATACTTCCCACTCTCCTAGTACCAAAGATCAATTGTAGCCTATGTAACGGCGAGGTATATTTTAAGTTGTACCAAAACTAGAAGATACCTAGTATTGACCTGAGAGAAAAAATATCATAAATGCCACTAGAGAAGATAAGGAGCACATGTTTCATATATGTAGGTGCCTTTCCAGGTGAGGACTATAAATAAAAAGTTTAAAATGGGACTAATGGGGGGTATTTATCCTTCCATCTTACATGCTTGTTTGAGATACAATTCATGTAGTTAAGTGAGGATTTGAGCAATCTTCCCAAATTAAAAAAAACGGATTCAACACAAATGCATTTTGAAGAATTGAGTGCATATTTATTTTGCACATTTGGGCGAAGATCAAGTTTGCACCAAAATGGACATGTGTTAGATCTTCTATGATTCATACAAATCTATAAACCCACATTACATTGAAGTTCTACCCAAGTTTAAACCTTGTAAAGACAATGTCATATAAAAGTCAGATTAGATCTAAATTTTGATCTGATAAGTCTCATCCTCCAACTTATTGTCTGCATTCAAAACTCTTCTCATGCCCTAAGAATCCAATCATGCTAAAACCAAAATATGTTGCAATTTAGCTCCATAATTGATCATATGCTACGTCAGTTTGAGTCATCATACCCGATTCCTAGTCAAGTTCTTACAAATAAATAACCCTATAATCCAACATCAAATGTTCCCCTTCTCACACATTTCTCAAACATATCCACATCATATTCATCCATCTCATATTTGAGATACCACCATGAATCTCATTGGTTTTCCCTACATTAGGAGTATTATGAGTCTCTCTTCTAGACACTGTAAATGACTAGCAGTGGAATAAACTTAATCCCTAAAAGGGAATATCCTCTTGAGTAGCTCATATGAAGAAGAGTAAACTTTATGCATCCAATAGGGATTTCTAGAGAAAAGGAAATGAGGAACACCCATCTAGCATGTGTAAGGGATAGCTTTCAGATGGCTCTTAAATCCTTGGGGAGATCTAGTAGTTGGATGATTGATATCCTCCGTGTGATGGATGAGTCTTCCTCCTTACTACTATTAAGGAAATAGTGATAGAAATTCCCTACCTTCCATGATCACCCATCCATCTTATTTGAATTTCCCTTGCTACACAAGGGGAAATTTTATTCACTCTATGCCCCCATCCTAATCTTGGGAACATCCCAACCCATACCAAGATAGAGATGTTATATCTATACAAGAACTTACCCCTCTCAACGAAGACCATTCCTAGTCTCTATGCTCATCCCCTTTCTCCACAGAGGGAAAATCTTGTTTTTCTTTCCATTCAGTGTTGACCATTACATTTACCCCTTGCATTCACTAATGTCATACTTTAAATAATGCTCAAGGATCTTATTAGGACTGCATGAAGATTGTCTTTTACATGTAGTTTGTATATATAATTCTCAATATTTATATGTAGGTGTTTTAGGTTGTTCGTCATGGGCCTGCTAATGGCAACTAGACCAGTCGACATAGTCCTTATCTTTTGTGATCTAAAAATGCAATCAATATCAAAACTTTCCACTATGTCCAGGGATACACATCCCTACAACTCAACCTAACCTCAATGACCCGATCATTCAATATGCTTTCCCTGTATGTTAGTATCAAGAAGAATTGGGAATGCAAGTCAACCATGGGCCTCAATGTGACCAAATGATTAGGCAGTCTCAACCCATGGTCATCTAATGCTAATGATGGTATGAGCATTCCAAAAAATCTTGGAGATTATAAATAGAAGAAACCTATTCTAGATATAACAGTCAAAAGTGTAAGCTCTAATGATGAAGATGAAGATGAAAAAGCTGACAACCTAACTGCAAATAAACAACCACTATACATCACAAGTGGATCATATCAACCACCACCATTCTTCCCTCAAGCTTTCCCATATGGGATGCCTTTTATGAACCCTATGTGGTAGGGATATCGTCAGTCCATGATACAATCAAGTTCCTTTATTCATGGACGCCCCTAGATTCTCAGCAAACACAACAATAATACCTCCAACAAATGTCCCAATCAATATATTAGTACATGTTTCTAAGGCATCCTTAAGGAATATGACACATACATATATTGAACAGAACAAGAAGAACAAACGTATGTACCACTATATGACTATTCCATAGACCCCACATCCTAAACCACATGCATCATAGGGGTTCCCTCTGTAGGCTCCTTTCTGACCTTACCACAGTTTCTATAATTGACTGAAAGTTATGCTAAGAGGACAACACACTTTTAAAGATATTCCCACTATTGTCCCAAGTACATACAGTGGGATAGATCTGAAAACAATAGAGATTACACTATAAGCTCTAACCAAACAGTTGACAAAAATGCAAGGTCAAAAGAGAAGTTCAAAGATGTTAGGAGATTTTTTTTATTCCCCGAGGCCCGGTTACCCAAGAAGTTTGAACTGCAGAGTTTTCTAAATATAAAGGAAGAGGTGACCCAAATATCCATGTTTGCAAATATTGTTCAGATATGATAGAAGTACTATATTCAATGACAAACTACTCATATAGCTATTCTAGCATTCCCTAGATGGACCAACCGTGGCCTAGTACAACCAATACTAACATGAGATACTCAAGTCATGGATAGATATTGCCTGATATTTTATTGAGAAATAAGCATGATATATTGATCAAATACCTATTCGAGATGATTTAGATGCCCTCACTTAAAAGGTGGAAGAAACATCCACACAATTTTTAGGAAGTTGGAGAGAGCTCACGACACAAATTGAAAACAAGCCTACAGATAAAGAAGGAATTCACTTGGTCATCAGAGCAACATTCCCTGTACTATATGGCATTTTAACTTTTCAATCATAAAAGACATTTGTAGATTTAATTCAAGCCAGAACAAACATATAGTCAACAATTAAAAGGGATTCCATAAGAACATCAGCCTCACTCTCAACCCAACAATCAAGTACAAACTAGGAGTAAATGCTTCTTTAGAAGCTGTAAATGCAATATCTATATCAAGTACAACCACAAGGGATAATCACAATAAGATGTAACCACCTTTATATTTTAAAATGGTGCAAATGTACTTTCTCCTACCATTCAACAACCATCATTTGCTCCACTCATGCCCCAACTACAAGGATATTATGCCCCACCAAACTATCATCCTTATTCAGGGTATACACCCTATGCCTCTTCTCCTAGACACCTTCCACCTTTTTAGAAAATTAATCATCCACATACAATGAATCAACCTAAAATCCCTCTACTAACTCAACCTATGGAATCATCTGTTCCAGTCCATTCTCAAAATACTAAAAAGATTGCTGGCAAAAATCCCCAAAGAAAGTTTAGCCCCATTAGGTTGCACCTATACTGGTATATTCCGGAGGGTAGAAGTTGTTCCAAAATTCCCAAAATAGAGACCACCTTTGAATCCCCCTTTGGAAAATTATTAGCATCAACTTATTGTCTGTTTCATAAGTCTCATTGTCACCTTATTGACGCATGTTAGGCATCATGCATTCAACATAAGATCTGATAGAAAATGGCACTCTCAAAGTCACAAATGAACAAGAACCAACGACAATAATGGAAATCATCTTAGAAGAAATTATAGAACCTGAACCAATCACTAGAATGGTGACACCATTTTCAACTAGAACATACAAGAACAAATATACATATGGGCAAATGACATTTATTCCATATCTTTGTATAACTCAGCCTTGCTAGCTTTAGTTTCTTATGATCACAAGAAGATTTGCAGGAACCATTCTTACCAAGACATCCAAAAGATACTTCCTACCAACACCCAATAATGTCACACAATCAACCCCTTGAAAGACAATGGAGGTCAAAGTGTAAGAAGCTGAATATGAAATTTGAAGAACTCAAACTCCCTTTGAGTGATCTACTGCGTGAGTTTTGGGATCATCTAAATTAGTCCAGGTATAATGACAAAACCAACTTGACCTTCTAAGAATTATGGACTGCATAAGTTTTTTTCTTTCCTCATGATGTCGGACATGACATCGAGATTATAAAGCATTATAAAAGGAGATCTTTTGATTTCAAAATAATAATCCTTATGCATACAACTGGGATGAAAATTTTCTCTTATCTTTTCATCCCATTTCTATTAATGTGATCAAAGTCTTAGGAAGGAAAACCACATAACTAATCCCCCAGTCAAACAAGCCATCAAGGTACCTGGATTGCCAAAGTCGTCTAGTTTAGTGAATTCAACTATGTCACACATTTGTGTACTCAAAATGAAACTACCTCCATTCACACCATGTCAGCTTTTGATAGTAACCATACCAAGTAGACCTCAGAGTACACCTCAAAGTTGCATACCTAGATTGAATAATGTGGATAAAATATGGATGCACCTTCTCCTTCCTCCACTTAGGCTGATGAAAATATTTAAACTATAGAATACACCCTTGAAAATGTTAAAGATTATCTTCAAAATCACACTTCATATATAATTGACCAAGGAAAAACCAAAGTTACTATATAAATGGGAAAAGACTCTACTTCAAATAACACAACAACAAATGATGTGATCCCTACAGCAACGACTGTGATACCTATCAAACAAATCAAGATACTATATCTATTCAAGTTAAGAAAAGTACCACCTACATCAAAACTCCTCTGCTCACATATTAATAAATAGGGCCGCATTCTTGTCCCTTCACTAAATAATGAGACAAGTAAGCCCAAATCCTCATTTGACTTACTTGATCAAATAAAAAAAAGCCATGATGATATATCTATGTGGGACTTGATCCAAAGTTCATCAACTCATATATATATAATCTTGAAGGTTCTAGAAGGTGCATTTGTTCCAAAGGATGTTAATCCACAAAATTCAGCAAATACAATAGCTTTTATCACCAAATCGACATTGATAACATTCTCAGATGAAGAAATCATAAGTGGGGTAGACTTTAATCTTTCCTTATACATCAGTGTATGACACAAGGACATGAAGATTCTAGTAGTATTCATAGACAATTGGACATAACTCAAAGTTTGCTCTCCTAAAACATTTGTTACATTTGGAAATGAAGCTAACAACATACAACCAACATTGATAAAGGCAACAAAGGTATGATGAATATGCTAAACAAGTCATGGGTGAGATTACTTTGACCATTCATTTAGTCCCTAAAATGTGCAAGGAAACTTCCATAATAATGGAAATAAACACATACTTCCACCTTCTCTCGGGAAGACTATGGATCTACAAGAATAATGTTGTACCATCCGTGTTGTATCAATGTCTAAAACTTCACCATGGTCAAGACATAGTCATTTTTCAAGGCAATCCCATACCAAAAACAATAGTGAATGTGGAATCTAAAGAAATAGAGCAGAGATGTCATACATACTTTATAGAATCAATCAACGACATTCCTAGGCAATTTTGTTTTTTTCTTCAAATATTTCATGATCACCACATGTATATGAAGTTCCTAGACAAAATGGGACTCTACCTCAGAGGGGGACTTGGACGTCATCTATAGGGAATCACAACTTACATCTCTGTTTCTACAAATGGCGATTAAAATCGACTCAGATAACATGGCCCCGATAGCCCAAAGGGTAATCATATGATGTAATGACTCCTATAATGGCACCCTACTATTATATGGCCAACCAAATAATATTTGAACAGATAAAAAAGCACAAGAAATGGAGCTTCTCAAATGTTTCTTTTGAATGTCATAATGGGAAGGAATATGCTCAATGGAGACATGAAATCTGTACACCATCTGCAAATATTTCCACCATTTCCCACAATACATACGAAGATTCATCAAGTTGAATAAATCTTCATGTTACACATCAAGTGATGATGAATACACCATATATAGACCTGGAGTGGTAATGATTTCTTTCAGTAAGGACCCACCTTCAATAGACCCGAAAATCTAACAATTCCACCCAAATGAAGTCCTCTCCAATTATAGATATGATATAAGGGCCAATCTTAAGTCATATAGGTCCTTGTCAAAAAAAATGGTCAGCAATTGATGAGGAGGTACCATCTTGGTTCATTTACTAGTCTCCTCATTAGGTTCTTGAATGTGAACAATTTATAAGTAGAACAAAAGGAGTCATAAAGCCCAACACCATCAAGTTGGCACCATTCCATCATAGACAACAAAGGGAGAGGAATGTTATGAAAGAAGGGGATGAATTACTCATAGAATCTTCTCCTAATTATGAAGACGTTTGAATACCTAAATATATAACAAAGGAACATCAAGCATTCTACATTTTAGATGTAATAGAATTAGTAAATATTGATGTTGAACCCATAATACGTCAAGTAAAGATTGGACCAACATTATCTTCATTTGTCAAAATTAGATTGACAGATCTTCTGTCACAGAACCAAAATCCTAGTCCCATGAACCAAATGAATACCAAAGACAACATGCAAAAGCATGAAATGCTTATCATATATGAATATATAATAAGATAAAAGCACCAATCATAATCTCAACATTCAACAAATACTATTAAGAAACATTTTTATTATAAGCCTTCAATTACATGTTCAAGAGTACAATTTTACAAGACTGTTCATGTATACTAGGGATCCTACAACAAGTACACCTGACATAGCTCACCAAGCCCATCAACTTCTAGCCATCTCTGAACCTATAAAATATGTAAACAAGGCAGGTCAAACACACAAGGTGTTGAGTACAGGGCTAAAAGATACATATACATAAGCTTTGCATAATTTGAAAAGATTGTAGAAATAAATGAGAAAGATTGAACTAGTTAAGTGCTTAGCAAAATGATAGCCCATATTTTATGTCACTTTACTCCAATTATACCATCTTATCATGTATTCATAAGGCCTTTGATCAATTTCCCATCCGAAGGATCTGTAAGGGTGCTCAATATTAGCTAACCCTTTTATATGTGAGGGACCTCGAGGCCATTGCTAAGAGCCAACCCTATTTCAACATTGGATAATGGAGTTTCTATATTATCTTTTCAAGTTACAAAACCACGATACGAGGCAAACATCGAGTACATACTAGAATACTACATGGTAATACTTGAGCAAGTAAATAAGCATACACATGTATTCCATTTAAGCAAGAAATCCATAGTCATATAAATATTAAAGCATGTACTTCATTTCAGAGATTCTTAACTCAATCTTGACCATCTAGCCACAAGCAACACCTGATTAAGCACAAGATTACATACATGCATTAGATTCTCATCATTAACCCTAACTAGATGCATTTTAGTGTTTTTGATCAAGTTTGGTTCAACATTGCTTATTAGCATATTAGATGATCTTTTATTGATCTAGGGGTCATCATGAAAGTGTTGCTCAAGTTGCAAGTTATTTCGATCTTTTATTCATTCTATAAAGACATATCGAGGTTTGAGTTACCAATGCACATTATAGGGCCAAAAACTCATAATAGGGCAACCAACATCAAGTATCATCAAGCAATAAGAGCCAAGCATAAGGGATGGTTCATGTCAGCAAGAAAAGGACATAAGAAGCACGAACAACAATAGGTGGATGTCCCCAAGGGTCAAGGAATGATGCGACCAACATTGGATATCAACATATCCACATGCATCCAATCATCCACATAGTACACATATGCCAGCAAGGTCCAAGTTATGACTTAGGTTGGACATACACATCTAATATATCATAAAGGGAGGAGTGTTCCCTGATTTGAGAGAGAGAGGCACAAGGGAAAAGGATCCACCTAAGCATCTTGACACAAGACCCATATTCAAGTCACATAGGCCACACATAGGCGAACTAGGGTTTCTAACACCATAAGAGAGCAAGAGGGTGGATAAAAAGCAGTTGTGTCCCTAAACACCCTAATATTACATATCAGAAGGAAAATCAAAGGGTTGCGTGCATAAGTTTGATCACACCCACCATTAGTTCTAGATGTAACCAAACATTCACATAATTTGCAGCATTGCATGTCAAATGAAAACAACCATAGAAAGGAGGATATTAGGGATTGATATTAAAGTCAAGTAGAGACATATATTACTGATTCAAGGTTGATTAGGTATTAGTCCATCATTAAGTAGCAAGATTACCAAAATAGGCCAAGTTACATCATTTAAGTCCAAAAGCAAGTCACCTCATGCAATTTGGGGCATTCATGAGCAATTTGAGATGGTTAGGTTTTCAAGCATGTTCAAAGAACTTATAAGTTACTGATATTAGGGTTAGGAGGGTAGAGGTGCATCAAAGTTCCAATATTTAGCATAATCAAGCATTTGTTATGGTCAAACAAGGTCAAACTTCGTATTTCAACATATCAGGAGAATTAGAAGAATAATTAGAGTCTGTAAGATAGTTCATGTCGTAGGTCTTGTTGAGAGGAACAATTTGATATATAATTTTCCCCAAAATGGCCTTAGGAATTGGGAGATACGCCTTAAAAATACATTGAAACTATAGAGTTTGAAGTTTAGGATGTTACATTTATCACGCTGATGGTCGATCTGGTTCATTGATAGATGATTGAATGGTTGTCTGCGTCACCCTACTCTAGTGTCTACGTGTTGGGGTGTGTTTGGGAGGAAGCAGACACCCGTCGACCTGCAACTCTCTCTCACACGACCACTGGTTGCCTACTAGCCTTTTCAATTGCAGTGGCAGTTCACCATCTTCCGCGCTCGCCGCATCGGTGGGGAGACGCCCCCTCTTTGTGACCCCATTACATGATTCCTCTATTCCGTGTGTTGGAACAGGGGACAAACATGGGAAAGCCACTGACCCTTCTTGGGTTTCCTACCACATCTGCAAAGGATCGAGGCAGTGTCGAGGTGGTTGGGATAGGGCAAACTACCACCGTTCACTGCTTCCTCGCTCGCACTGGCCTAGTGGAGGTTACATATGGGTGAGCTCTCCACAAAAACCATGGCTGGAGGCCTCTGGGTTGACAAGAAAGAACCTCCCAGTGAGAGAAGAGAAAGAAGGGAGGTGATGTTGGCGGCTGGGGTAAACTAGGGGAAAAAGAAGAAGAGTAACAACAGAGGGGTACAAAAGAACCAAGGGCTAGGGTTATTGCCTTTTCCCCTCCTCCATTGCCCAATTTGGCTGGAGGTGGAGAGGAAGTGCCTCCCAACCTTGCGATTCTTCCCAAAAGCAGAAGGGGGGAGGGCAAGCTGTTGGGCTGCAATTGTGCATTTAGGCCCAAAGTGGCCAAAATTGACCCAAACATCTGATAAAATAAAGCAAGGAAAGGAGCTAAAAAGGTCATATTTCTTAAAGTTGATATATTTTGATCAATTATTCCTATTGAGGATATTTTTGAGCTGTCGGATTTAGAATTGAGAGCCCTTCAACAAGGAAAGCATCAAGGTACCAATGTACCTTAGTGGCGAGGGTCAAAATTTCAAACGAAGATGATGTATCCAACGAAACGCCATATAGCTCCAACTTACATCAAAACTTGAAATAATGTCATATTTAGAATCATACAAGCAATGTGACTCATAACAAAACATCTAGGTATTCAAAGCATGTAATTGATCATTGGGATTGAAGTAGGTCATAGTAGTGAGTTAGGCTACATAATAGAAACTAGGGAGAAAGAGTACGATCGAGGAGAGAGAAAAGTTTGGATTGTAACATCCTTCCCTCTTTAAAAGAAATTCATCCAAGATTGTAATCATCAATCAAAGTTCAGATTTATCGAGTTTAGACACCCAAACCTAGGCATCGAGAAAGCGTTCATCATGTTTGTACATAAAGGTTGCCATCATCTTGGGTAGTTCAACCTGATTAGATACTTGTTACCCAATGTTTCATCTTGTTACACTTCATCTTAGCATTAGGGTTCCACATCCCATAACACTATTGAATTTGGGTTTTGTTCATGACTTCTCATACGAGTCCAAGGTATGTCATCAAATTTATGTTATCCATTTCTCATATGGACAATGTTCATTATCATGCCTTTCAAATGGGATTTTATCATTAGACGTGTAATTCATAATTATACTAGATTGCATGAATGTTCTAGTTTTCCCCCAAAATTCTTTCAACTATCCCCAATTATGTTCATCATTTCTCATTTTAGATATGAAATTACACAATTTATTCATCATGTTTATTTGAATTATGACCCCAAGAGCATTGTCATATTGAGTTAATATTTTTTCATTTGGGTATGAGATTAGCTGTGTAACCCCTAATTATTCAAGCTAAGATATCAAGGCATCATCATGTCAAGTTCGTGATTTTAAATCTATGTCTTTTCATGTATGGTATGATTTCATATTAGGCCTAGCTTAAGAGAGTGGCTTATCATACATATATCAAGTTTTCAACTTAAGTGATATTATTTCATGTAGCATTCACCATTTGAAGGGCACCATTATCATCAACATCGAGGTTTCTTAACTATCTCACTTTTATCTAGAAGGAGCTCCACAAGCTCAAGCCACTTCAACTAAGACGTATCTACGTCAAAGCAAAATATGCTAACCATCAACATCCACCTATACCAAAATTTACCCAATGTACCAAACAAGAGAAACCACTAGATTCCTTTACATCAAACAACTAACCCGAGTACGAGGATCGTCATGGAGATCACATGTCATGTACATCATCTTAGGGTCTTGGGACATCTTCCTCACCTATATAGCAAGCAACATATATTCAATGCCTCCATCTCTAGGGTTATATCTTTTCATAGAAAATCTATGGTTCAATGTTTTCAAGGGAACCACAAACTAGGTGACTCAACTCTTATAAGTATTCTAGCTAGGGACTCATTATCATGTATTTCATCATGCATATTTTTCAACATTTGACATATTTTCGAGTTTAGGTACTCTGACCTTCTCCTGTCGCAGGCTGACTCTTATCAAGAGGTCACCCTTTTCGTATGTACCATGCTAGCGGTCATCCTTCATAAAGAGGTTGAGCCCTGTGTTGGTCTCAAACCATATATCATGTATCATATCTGAACATATATAAGACTAGGCACAAGTAAGCATGCCTATCTACTAGTTGTGCTTAACTAGTCACATATACCATACATGGTGCTATATTAGCTAGGGTTGCATGGTCAAACTCATCTCATATCTTCAAACATACTTTGATCATCTGAATAAAAACTTGGGTCATATCAACATCAACACCATTATCAACATCATCATGATCATCATCATAAGAGAGCAAGAGGGTGGATAAAAAGTAGTTGTGTCCCTAAACACCCTAATATTACATATCAGAAGGAAAATCAAAGGGTTGGGTGCATAAGTTTGATCACACCCACCATTAGTTCTAGATGCAACCAAACATTCACATAATTTGCATGCATTGCACGTCAAATGAAAACAACCATAGCAAGGAGGATATTAGGGACTGATATTAAAGTCAAGTAGAGACATATATTACTGATTCAAGGTTGATTAGGTATTAGTCCATCATTAAGTAGCAAGATTACCAAAATAGGGCAAGTTACATCATTTAAGTCCAAAAGCAAGTCACCTCCTACAATTTGGGGCATTCATGAACAATTTGGGATGGTTAGGTGTTCAAGCATGTTCAAAGAACTTATAAGTTACTGCCTTTAGGGTTAGAAGGGTAGAGGTGCATCAAAGTTCTAATATTTAGCATAATCAAGCATTTATTATGGTCAAACAAGGTCAAACTTCGTATTTCAGCATATCAAGAGAATTAGAAGAATAATTAGAGTCTTTAAGATAGTCCATGTTGTAGTTCTTATCGAGAGGATCAGTTTGATATATAATTTTGCCCTAAATGGCCTTAGGAATTGGGAGATATGCCTTCCATAAAAAACATTGAAACTATAGAGTTTGAAGTTTAGGATGTTACATTTATCAGGATATTGATTCGATGGTCGATCTGGTCCATTGATAGATGATTGAATGACCTGTTGTGTCACCCTGCTCCAACGTCTACATGTTGAGGTGTGTTTGGGAGGAAGAGGCCACCCTTCAACCCACAACTCTCTGTAACACGAACATTGGTTGCTCACAAGCCATTTCAACCGTAGTGGCAGTTCACAATCTCCTACTTTCACCACACTGGTGGGGAGACGCCCCCTCTCTGCGACCCCCTTATGCAATTCCTCTATTCCCTATATTTGAATAGGGGAAAGATGCCGACCCTTCTTGGGTTTCCTACCGTATCTGCAAAGGCTTGAGGCAGCGCTGAGGTGGTCAGGATAGGGAAAACTACCACTGTTTGCTGCTTCCTTACTCATACTGGCCTGATGAAGGTGACGTATGGGAAAGCTCTCCACAAAAACCATGGCTGGAGGCCTCTAGGTTGACAAGAAAGAACCTCCCAGCGAGAGAAGAGAAAGAAGAGAGGTGATGTTGGCGGCTGGGGCAAACTAGGGGAAAAAGAAGAAGAGTAACAACGGAGGGGTACAAAAGAACTAAGGGCTAGGGTCATTGCCTTTTCCCCTACTCCATTTCCCAATTTGGCTGGAGGTGGAGGAAGAGCCTCCCAACCTTGCAATTCTTCCCAAAAGTGGAAGGGGGGGAGAGGGCAAGCTACTGGGCTGTAATTGTGCATTTGGGCCCAAAGTGGCCAAAATCGACCCAAACATCTGATAAAAAAAGCAAGGAAAGGAGCTAAAAAGGTCATATTTCTTGAAGTCCATATCTTTTGATCAGATATTCCTATTGAGGAGATTTTTGAGCCATCAGGTTCAAAATTGAGAGCCCTTCAACAAGGAAATCATCAAGGCACCAATGTATCTTAATGGTGAGGGTCAAAATTTCAAACAAAGATGATGTTTCCAACGAAACACCATATAGCTCCAAATTAGATCAAAACTTGAAATAATGTCATATTTAGCATCATACAAGCAATGTGACTCATAACAAAACAACAAGGTATTCAAAGCATGGAATTAATCACTGGGATTGAAGTAGGTCATAGTAGTGAGTTAGGCTACATAATAGAAATGAGGGAGAAAGAGTACGACTGAGGAGAGAGAAAAGTTGGGATTGTAACATCCTTCCCTCTTTAGAAGAAATTTCATCCTCAAAATTCATCTAAGATTGTAATCACCAGTCATTGTTCATATTTATCGGGTTTAGGCACCCAAACCTATGTATTGAGAAAGTGTTCATCATGTTAGTACATAAAGGTTGCCATCATCTTGGGTTATTCCACCTAAATAGATATGTGTTACCTGATGTTTCATCCTATTACACTTCATCTTATCATTAGGATTCCACATCCCATTACACTATTGAATTTGGGTTTTGTTCATGACTTCTCATACGAGTCTAAGGTATGCCATCAAAATTTATGTTATCTATTTCACAACTGGACAAACTAGATTTTATCATTAGATGTGCAATTCATAATTATACTAGATTGCATGCATGTTCTAGGCCCCCAAAATTCTATCAACTATACCCAATTATGTTCATCACTTCTCATTTTAGATCTACAATTACATAATTTATTCATCATGTTTATTTGAATTATGACCCCAAGAGCATTGTCATATCGAGTTAATATTTTTTCATTCGGGTATGAGATTATCTACGTAACCCCTAATTATTCAAGATGAGATATCAAGGCACCATCATGTCAAGTTCGTGATTTTAAATCTATGTCTTTTCATGTATGGTATGATTTCATATTAGGCCTAGCTTAAGAGAGTGGCTTATCATACATATATCAAGTTTTCAACTAAAGTGAGATTATTTAATGTATCATTCACCATATGAAGGGCAAAATTATCATCAACATCGAGGTTTCTTAATTATGTCACTTTTATCTTGAAGGAGCTCCACAAGCTCAAGCCACTTCAACTAAGACCTATCTACGCCAAAGCAAAATATGCTAACCACCAACATCTATCCATACCAAACTTTACCCAATGTACCAAATGAGAGAAACCACTAGATTCCTTTACATCAAACAACTAACCCGAGTAGGAGGCTCGTTGTGGAGATCACATGTCATGTACATCATCTTAGGGTCTTGGGACATCTCCCTCACCTATATAGCAAACATCATATACTCAATGCCTCCATCTCTAGGGTTATATCTTTTCATAGAAAATCTAGGGTTCAACATTTTCAAGGGAACCACACACTAGGTGACTCAACTCTTATACTTAGAAGTATTCTAGCTAGGGACTCATTATCATGTATTTCATCATTCATATTTTTCAACGTTTGACATATTTTAGAGTTTAGGTACTCTAACCTACTCCCTTGGCGGGTTGATTCTTATCAAGAGGTCATTCTTTTCGTATTTCCCTTGCTAGCAGTTATCCTTCGTAAAGAGGTTGAGCCCTGTGTTGGTCTCAAACCATATATCATGGATCATATCTGAACATATACAAGACTATGTACAAACAAGCATGCCAATCCACTAATTGTGCTTAACAAGTCACATATACCATACATGGTGCTAGATTAGCTAGGGTTGCATGGTTGAACTGATCTCATATCTTCAAACACACTTGAGCATCTCAGTAATGAACTTGGGTCATATCAACATCGAAACCATTATCAACATCATCATGATCAATCATCATCATCATCATCATCATCGTCATCATCATCATCATCATCATCATCATCATCATCATCATCATCATCATCATCATCATCATCATCATCATCATCATCATCATCATCATCATCATCATCATCATCATCATCATCATCATCATCATCATCATCATCATCATCATCATCATCATCATCATCATCATCATCATCATCATCATCATCATCATCATCATCATCATCATCATCATCATCATCATCATCATCATCATCATCATCATCATCATCATCATCATCATCATCATCATCATCATCATCATCATCATCATCATCATCGTCGTCGTCGTCGTCGTCGTCGTCACCATCTTAGGTTATCTAGGCTACTATTGGACTAAACTTTATCATGGCTCTAGACAACTCTATATATTACAACTAGCATCTAAACACTCTCATCTAGACTAATGTTACATCTCTTTCTCTTAGACTACATGGACACTCACTGCGCTTCTGCGTGTGGTAAAATTTTTCATATGTACACATACTAATACATAAAATATGTTTTTCTCCAACGTTGAAACCTGTAATGAGAACCACCATCCTCCAATCGAATAAAACCAAAACCAAAATGAGTTACCACACTCATTAGGCAGTCTAGTACCATGACACCTATAGAGCTAGCAAGAACATGGTGTACACTTGTGTAGCTATGCTAAGCACATGTTGCGAACATATGTCTAGGGTTGTAGTAAGATCTCCCTTTTCTCACCCTCCCGAACCTACAACCCATACTACATGATATAAGGAGGAGAAAAGAAAGGCTCTAAGGATTACACAAGTCTATACCTAGTTCTAGAACATCTAGGTTCTAACCTAGAGGCTAAGTCATCTTAGTCCACAATGGACAACTCGTTGAGTTTCTGGGTTTGAGATGTAAAGGAGTTTAGTTTGTGTTTCATGTGAGTCATATTTGGTGTAGTTATTGTTCATGCTCTGATACCATCTGTCACGGAACCAGAATCCCAATCCCATGAACCAAATGAATACCAAAGACAACATGTGGAAGCGTGAAATTCTTAGAATACATGAACAAATAACAAGATAAATCACCAATCATAATCTCAACATTCAACAAATACTATTAAGCAACATTATTTATTACAAGCCTTCAATTACATGTTCAAGAATACAATTTTACAAGACTATTCATGTATACTAGGGATCCTACAACAAGTACACCTGACATAGCTCACCAATCCCATCAACTTCTAGCCATCTATGAACCTATAAAATACGTGAAACAAGGTGGTTCAAACACATGAGGTGCTGAGTACAGGGCTAAAAGATACATATACATAAGCTTTACATAATTTGAAAAGATTGCAGAAATAAATGAGCAAGATTGAACAAGTTAAGTGCTTAGCAAAATGAAAGCCCATATTTTATGTCACTTCACTCCAATTATACCATCATATCATGTATTCAAAAGGCCTTTAATTAACTTCCCATCGGAAGGATCTGTAAGGGTGCTCAAGATTAGCTAACCCTTTTATATGTGAGGGACCTCGAGCCAATTTCTAAGAGCCAACCCTGTTTCAACATTGTATAATGGAGTTTCTATATTATCTTTTCAAGTTACAAAACTGCGATATGAGTCAAACATCGAGTACATACTAGAATACTACATGGAAATATTTGAGCAAGTAAACAAGCACACATATGTATTCCATTCAAGCAAGAAAGCCATAGTCATATAATTATTACAGCCCGTACCTAATTTTAGAGATTCTTAACTTAATCTTGACCATCTAGCCACAAGCAAAACCTGATTAAGCACATGATTGCATACATGGATTAGATTCTCATCATTAACCCTAACTAGATGCATTTTAGGGTTTTTGGTCCAGTTAGGTTCAACATTGCTTATTAGTGTATTAGATGATATTTAACGGATCTAGGGGTCATCAAGAAAGTGTTGTTCAAGTTTCAAGTCATTTTGATCTTTCATTCATTCTATAAGGACATATCAAGGTTTGAGTTACTAATGCACATTATAGGGCCAAAGACTCATAATAGGGCAACCAACATCAAGTATCATCAAGAAATAAGAGCCAAGCATAAGGGATGGTTCATGTCAGCAAGAAAAGGACATAAGAAGTATGAACAACAATAGGTGGATGTCCCTAAGCGTTAAGGCATGATGCGGTCAACATTGGATATCAACATATTCACATGCATCCAATCATCCACATAGTACACATATGCCATCAAGGTCCAAGTTATAACTTGGGTTGGACATACACATCTAATATATCATAAAGGGAGGAGTGTTCCCTGATTTGAGAGAGAGGCACAAGGGAAAAGTATCCACCTAAGCATCTTGGTACAAGACCCATATTCATGTCACATAGGCCACACATAGGCAAACTATGGTTTCCAACACCATAAGAGATCAAGAGAGTGGATAAAAAGCATTAGTGTCCCCAAACACCCTAATATTACATATTTGAAGGAAACTCAAAGGGTTGGGTGCATAAGTTTGATCACACCCTTCATTGGTTCGAGATGTAACCAAACATTCACATAATTTGGGCACATACATGCATTACATGTCAAATTAAAACAAAGATAGAAAGGAGGATATTAGGGACTGATATTAAAGTCAAGTAGAGACATGTATTACCGATTCAAGGTTGATTAGGTATTAGTCCATCATTAAGTAGCAAGATTAACAAAATAGGGCAAGTTACATCATTTAAGTCCAAAAGCAAGTCACCTTATGCAATTTGGGGCATTCATGAGCAATTTGGGACAGTTAGGTATTCAAGAATGTTCAAAGAACTTATAAGTTACTGACTTCAGGTTTAGGAGGGTAGAGGTGCATCAAAGTTCCAATATTTAGCATAATCAAGCATTTATTATGGCAAAACAGGGTCAAACTTCATATTTCAGCACATGACTAGAATTAGAAGAATATTTAGAGTTTGTAAGATAGTCCATGTTGTAGTTCTTATTGAGAGGATCAATTTGATATATATTTTTTACCAAAATGGCCTTAGGAATTGGGAGATATGCCTTTCACAAAAAAATGCATTGAAACTATAGAGTTTGAAGTTTAGGATGTTACATTTATCAGCCTGTTGATTCGGTCCATTGATAGGCAATCGAATGGCCATCCATGTCACCCTACTCTAGCATCTATGTGTTGGGGTGTGTTTGGGAGGAAGCGACCACCCGTTGGCCCGCAACTCTCTCTCACATGGCCACTGGTCGCCTACAAACCATTTCAACCACAATGGCGTTTCACCATCTCCTACACTCGCTGCATCGGTGGGGAGACACCCCCTATCCACAACCCCATTATGCGATTCCTATGTTCCCTGTGTTGGAATAGGGGACGAACAGGGGAAAGCCACTTACCCTTCTTGGGTTTCCTATCACATCTGCAAAGGCTCGAGGCAGCGCCGAGGTGGTCAGGATAGGGCAAACTACCACTATTTGCTGCTTCCTCGCTCATGCTAGCCTATTGGAGGTGATGTATGGGTGAGCTTTCCACGAAAACCATGGCTGGAGGCCTCTGGTTTGACAAGAAAGAACCGCCTAGTGGGGGAAGATAAAGAAGGGAGGTGATGTGGGCGGATGGGGTAAACTAGGTAAAAAAGAAGAATAGTAACAATGGAGGGGTACAAAAGAACCAAGGGCTAGGGTTATTTCCTTTTCCCTTCCTCCATTGCCCGATTTGGTTGGAGGTGGAGGAAGAGCCTCCCAACCTTGTGATTATTCCCAAAAGTGGAAGGGGGGAGAGGGCAAGCTGTTGGGCTGCGATTGTGCATTTGGGCCCAAAGTGGCAAAAATTGACCCAAACATCTTATATAAACAAGCAAGGAAAGGAGCTAAAAAGGTCATATTTCTTAAAGTCCATATATTTTGATCATATATTCCTATTGAGGATATTTTTGAGCCATCGAGTTCAGAATTGAGATCCCTTCAATGAGGAAAGCATCAAGGTACCAATGCATCTTAGTGGCGAGGGTTAAAATTTCTAACGAAGATGATGTATCTAACGAAATTCCATATAGCTCCAACTTAGATCAAAACTTGAAATAATGTCGTATTTAGCATCATACAAATAATGTGACTCATAACAAAACATCAAGGTATTCAAAGCATGGGATTGATCACTGGGATTGAAGTAGGTCATAGTAGTGAGTTAGGCTACATAATAGAAATGAGGGAGAAAGAGTTTGATCGAGGAGAGGAAAAAGTTGAGATTGTAACATCTTTTTTGTTGATACATTGATTTTTCACTTTGAATTATGCTGATATGCTAGGTATTGATGAATCTATTGAAGTCCACCACCTTCCTACAATACCAAGTATACACCCTATTAAACAGAAAGCCTGTCATGTTCACCTAGAATGGCGATTCAAAACTGGAGAAAAAGGTGCAAAACAATATGCTGCTAATTTTTTCTGATATGTATCATATCCAAAGTGGTTAGCCAATGTCATACTGGTTCCCAAGAAAGATGGACATGTCTGCATGTGTGTTGGTTATATATACATGAATAAATCTAGTCTCAAGGATAATATCCCACTTCCACATATTGATGTACTAGTTGATAATACAACATGCCACAATCTTCTTAGCATAATGGATGGGTTCTCTTGATATAATTAATTAAGATGGTACATTTTTACATGGAAAAGACAATAGTTACTACTATAGAATGGGCGGTCTTCTTCCATGGGGTTTTGCCATTTGGTTTGAAAAACACACGCACTACATACCAGCGTGGTATGGTAGCTTTGTTTTGTGACCTCATGCATAAGGAGATTGAAGTGTAAGTTGATGACATGATTGCTAAGTCAAAGCACACAGATAACACATAGGTTGCTTAATATTCTTTTTGAAAGGATAAGACATTTTCATCTTTGTCTTAACCCAACAAAGTGTACCTTTGGAGTCACCTATGGAAATTTGTTAAGTTACATAGTTAGCCAACAAGGCATTAAAGTGGATCTAGGGAATGCTCGGGCCATTATTGATCTAACCCCTCAAATTGAAAAAAAATCATTGTTTTATCAACATGCTTCAATATATTAGTTAGTTTATTGCAAAGTTGACACCAATATGTGAACCTATTTTTAGACTTCTAAAGAAGAACTCAAACACATGATGAAACAACCAATGTCAAGATGCATTCGTTATGATCAAGGTATATGTACCCAGTCCACTAGTGCTAAAACACTCAGTGTTAGGATACCCTTTGACACTACATATATCTGTGAGGAAGGATCTATTGTGATGAACATGCAATCTATTATATGTCAAAAAACTTTTCAATTACTATAAGCTAAGTAAGTACACCATGGAGAAACATTATTTATCATTGGTATATACCACCTGCAAACTACACCATTACCTCATGTCATATATAGTACAACTTATGACTCGCCATGATCCTTTACGATATTTATGTAACCACTCACCATTGATAGGCCTTTACGCTAAATGGCAAGTATTACTATTAGATTTCAACATCATTTATGTATCAATGAAGTCTATAAATTCACAATCTCTTACTGACCAATTAATTGAGAACCCAAATGCACATACGAACGGAAGGGATTTTGTTTTTCAAGATAAAGATATCAACATGGATGAAGATTTGTGACAAGCAACCATAATGATCTAGATACTTGGATAGTTTTCTTTGACAGAGTAGACAATCGACACTACAAAGGAATTGTCGTCATAATTATTGATCCTAAAGGTGAACATATACATGAGGCTCAACGGTTGGAGTTTTATGCCACAAACAATGTGACAGAATATGAAGCTTGTATTCTAGGTTTATAAGTTACAAAGCAGACATGATCTCGGTACATTCAAGTCAATCATGACTCTATACTCATAGTTTCTCAAATCAATAACACATGGAAGATTAAGTAATAACACCTCATTCCTCATCATGAATATCTCACAACCCTAACTAATAATTTTAAAGAAATAAAGTCATGCCGTTTAAAGTGAGAAATAATCACTTATGCTGACACATTTGCTACACTTAGCTCATGGGTAAGAATTTAAGGTAAAAAATGTTCTTCTCTTTAAGTAAAGACATTAGCTAAACCAGCCCATTGCGTGCAAATAGAGAATACTGATATAAATGATGAACACCTCTAGTTTTATGATATCAAAAGATTCTTAGAAGGTCAACCCTTCCATGAAGGATATTCTAAAAGATATCAATAGACAATTAGGCGTATGGCTTCTCAACATACGCTAGGTTCAGGAAAACTTTATCATTGCTCGTATAATCGATCTCTACTTCAATGTTTTACTAGTAAAGAAGAAGATGAAGTTATCCTAGTGATTCATACATGTATTTATGTTGCCTACATGTGAGGAGAGATGCTAGCCAAGAAAATTAAACTATTAGGATATTTTTCTAGAAAAACTGGGGTTGAATGTTCTCAATATGTCCATAAATGTCAAATATACCAACTTCATGTTGACCATATCCACTCCCCACCTAATGACCTTTATAATATGGCCATGCATTGGTGGTTTCCTATTTGAGATATAAATATGATTCATAAAGTGAATCTTAGAGCCTCTAATGGTCATTGCTTCATCTCAGTAGCAATCCATTATTTCACTAAATGGGTGGAGGTTGTATCTATATTAGTGGCTTTAGCTTCTCATGCCATCAAGTTCCTCAAGAATAACATCATCACTCGTTAAAAGATTCTAGTGAGATAAAATCAAGCAATGTCACCAACTTTGTCACTACAACTTTACATAAATACTTGGATTCTTTTGGCATCAAGCATCATCACACATCTACACATCACCTGCAGATGAATGGTGCAATGGAAGATACAAATAAAAATCTTCTAATTTTTTTTGGAGAAGAAAATCCACTCATCTAGAGACTAGAACAAACAAATGCAACTAGTGTTATGAAATTAACGAATGTGAATCTGGGCATCAACATGTGCCACCTCTTATTCTTTAGTTATTGTGAAGAAGGCAATTTTACCTATTGAGGTTGAAATCCTTTCATTAAGAATCCTTGAAGAAGACAACATTCTAGAGGCAGTATGGGTACAAGATTGTATCTATTCCTTGAATACCATCAAAGAGAAATGACTATGCCAATGTAGTGGCACCTAAGTGGTAAAGTTGATGTTATATGACCTAGAGGTTACAAGTTCAAAACCCCCGAGCAATGAGATGAATGAGTTCATTTTTGAAAAAAATAGATAAATGACTATGAGCACTTCATCATGTACAATGCTACCATCCATAACGAGTAGTTCCTTCTCTAAGAAAGTGCATCCACGACAATTAAAAAAGGTGATCTTGTTCTTCACATGCTCATGATCATTGATACTTGTGGTAAGTTCTATCCAAAGTGGGAGGAGCCCTTCATTGTCCACGAAGTCTATTCTAGAAGAGCTCTACCTTAGTAAGATATTGATAGATACATACACTTGTCACACATCAATGCAAGTCATATGAAGTTATACTATTGTTGACAAGTTCTAGTAGAGGTAAAGCCATGTAAAGACACTTAAAATACATTATGATCTTGTCAAAAAGGACAATGATATCCATGGATCAACTGAGAAAATAAGAGATTAAGAAACAATGAACCCATAGACAACCTAATACAAAAATTAAATAGGATATATATCTATGATGGGGGATCACGACCATCATAATGAGGCCCAATAGTTTTTGAATCTAAAATTAACTTTCTTAAAACACATCATCCAAATAATATTCCAGTGATATGTGTTCAAATCCATCTCAAAGGCATATGTCAAAGGAAGAACAAAAGGACTCACATCTACAATATCAAAATCCTAGTGCAGTGCACATGCTCATCAAATTTCTATCTCAGAAGAAAATTGTTATGTCTCAGTTTTCTTATAATTAATTTCCATCTTGTAGTATAGATCAAGACATGGACAACAAGATGACTCATGATGCAATTAGAAAATCTACAATGGTGGGAAATGATGATACTAACCATTTCTCCATTTTTATTATGAAAGGTTTTCTTTCAGTTGGATGCCTTCATCCCAATATGTACACACTTGCCAAGGTCAATATCCATAATAGTCATCACTATGATACTCTCTGGATCACTCTATCAGTAGGACATGTAAGGAATGTGGTTAAGAATGTGACTAGTCAACATCTCTTATTTTGATGTCTAGGCCTCACTCAATGGATGTAGGTGTCATCCTTCATGGATACCCCTCGTGAGGGAATGACTTGCTTGTGGAAAACCCAATCAGAGAAAAAATGTGGGACTGGTGCCAACAGTTCATCACTGCTAAAAAAGCTAATCACCCCTAAATCCAACAACTCATGATCATCCAGAACTGGAGAAACCATCTAGCTGTAAGCATTAGGTACTTGCTGGACGTCACTAAAGAGCATTGATAGATACCCTACCCAGATCTACAACCAAGCGGACCTAGTTCTCACCAAATCCCACATCTCCAATGCCAAATCATCATACATTCGTTCTTTCCTTCTCCGATGACATCTGTACGACAGGGTGGGTGAAGACAAAATAAATAGGAGTCTGAGGAAACATATGAAGGAGATCAAGGCACAGGTCCGGTCTGCAATTTGGTAACGACTGGGTCAAAACCCAGCCTTTGTCGTGCACCGCTCGCCGGAGGAAATAAGGGTTGAGTTCAGATTCACCGAACCGAACCTCCGCGGTTACACTCCGGTTCTAGACTGAGATTCCTGATCTGCATCTGCAATATGAGTTTATGGTGAGGTTGGTGAGAGAGTCATTGCCCCTTGCTACCATGAACATGAAAGAAGAGTTCATAGCTACCCCCTCTAACTCATCCTAAAAGCAATACCAGAACCTCAGTCTATTTCTCCTTTTCGAGCTGGGGGAGATAAATGACAGTCGAAAGAGAAAAGAGTAGTTATGAATCTAAGAGCATGCCGACAGTGTCATTCCGTTCTCATTCCATTTTTGGGTCGGGATCAGTCATCGGAAGAGTTCACACCTTTACGGTTTTATCGAGTGTTATTTATTATTCATTCAAACAATTTCAAAACCTTACGATACGATGGAAAGCGCTAAGAAAACAGAATCTCAAAGAGAGGGATATGGAAAGGATGAAATAATGAAAGAGGAAGTCATTACTAGTAGGGAAGGGAAATCAACACGAGAGTTTTTGGTAATACCGGTGAACCAGATGGCCGGTGGTTGGATCTCAGCTTCCTTGCTGAATTTCTTGGATCTTGATCTTGTCCACAATAGCAGAGAAGAAAGATTTTTCGCATCTACCAGATATAAGAGGCATTTCTCAACCGTGTCTCCGAGGGACAGTTGAACGAGCGACTCATGAATGCTACCGGGTCAGACGGGCCAATAATTCGAACGCGTTCGGTCTATTTTTTGAGCAAGAATCACAGCTTCCCCTTATCTTCACCATGATACGGACTCCAAGTTCTTATGGCAGAGCACGAGGCTCCCAGGTTTGCAAGTGTAAACTAAACTCCTGGTGATTCGCTTGAAAATCAAATGTTCTATTCTTCTTATTCATCTGATAAGTGGCTTAAGAATTAGTCTGAAGAGTGATTCAAATACCCAATTTCTTATTTAAGAAAAAGAATCCAGTAAAAGAGCGGAGTCATGCTGCTCAAGTCTCCGATGAATCAATTTTGATTTTCCCTACAAATGGGTCTTTTAGCATGTTTTTCTCTTACAAATTAATTTTCATGAGCCATGAACCCGCCCAGTTCTCCCTTTTCGGTTTCCCCTTTCTTGTTCACGAGAATGGATTCCTCATCAAGTCAGGGGGTGTGGACACACTTGCACGAATTCGTGGCTCACTAAACCCAATAGGATTTTCGACTTCCAGTAAATTATGGACCATTTCAAATCTTCTTTTTCGAGAGGGATAATCAACTCCGCAAATATCGATCGAAACTTGAACCCGTGTATAGGTATGAAATTTGAGAAAGCACAATAATGGAAATGGGTAGTCCATATTGGTATCAGATCTATTCCCATGTTCTGATCTTTCCAGTGATTGAGTTACTAAAATTGTACCCCATCCTAACTCTCTAAGCATCAATGTATCACATTTCCAATACTAGATTAAAGCAGAAGGGATATGTGTTTGTGATAAATTGCTTGAGCTCAATAACAGATGAGACCTGATGCCAAAGACCAATGAGGTGCAAAGATCCCATCCTAAGGTCTTGAGCACCAATATCCTGAGGTCCAATCATAGTTAAACTAAGGCGATATGTGCTTGTAACAAACTTCCCAAGATTATAGAGTGATAAGGTAGGATGTCAAAAACAACTAAGGTGCAAAAGCTGTCATAATAAGGTCTTGAACACCAACATCCCATGGTACTTTTGAAATTGCACCAAATCAATATATGTTTGTGATAAATTTTCTATGAAAGGGGGTATATCATATGCATCGTAATATAGGAAAGGGGGATTCTGGTCTTTGTTATTTGGCAAGTAATGTTATCCAGATCCAGTAGGGAACTAAGTTTTTCTTTTATCCTTATTAAAGTGATCCCCATAAGAACATATTATGAGGAGTAAATACCTTTTTGTACTCAGGGAGATTATTCCATTACTCAAATATACTTGACATGTTGACTAGATCACATCATAATCAAAGGTAGGAAATGAAGTTCCTACTTCTTAGAGTGATCATCCACTTCCATTCCACAAACATTCCTTTCCACCATAAGTTCATCACAGTTGCACACATTTTCATTCATCCGACTGAGCCAAGTGGGCATATCCAGGAAAGGAACTATAATGAAAATAACATATGAAATGATTGAGATTCTAAGACCTAGTTCTAGAGATAAGAATGATTCTTGTTTTGTATCAAAATGTCTCAAGACCTAAGGTCTAAACTACTACAAATGGATAATATATAAAAAATGCAAAACTTAAAACATATTTTTTAATGATAAATCTATGAAATATTTAATATACAGTCTCAGAAAATCATCCATTTATACCCTAATCAACCATCCTAAAAATGGAAAATATAATGATAAATATATATCTGATATTTAGATCCTCCTCCATTGGGTTCTTTATTTGTGAGATCCCCATCAGGATTGCAAGTCACTTGTACACTCTTAAATGTTTCACATTGATGTAGATATTATGCTATGCAACTCCAAATCATAGGGAATTCTTAGAAACCATCATCTTGAGGTTATTCTACATGTCTGCTAACTTGGCTGATAAGTGACGAAACCCTCTGAACACCTTGTGTATAGTAGTGTGAAATTTGACCCAGCTGATACACAACCCAATTTATCCCAAACTGGCATTTTATTGTAATATGGAAATATGTTTGAGAGCTCCCAAAGCCCAAAAGAATGAAAATATTATCAAAAACCATTATATAAATACTGTATGAGGATGTATCAACCCCTCGTGAACTCCATCTCCATCTGATTGCATCATCTTTAAGATTTTCCAATCACATGTCTATCTCACCTCTTCAGAAAGGCATATTCAACATATCTCAATTAGTGAGATGTTGTTTTGAAAGGCTAGTCATTAGACTGCAGTCAATGAAAAAGACACTGTAACCAAATCACATACCAAAGTACAATTGAAACACTTGAAATGGACCCGCCATTTGCCTAGAATCTTTTGCAGCATCATGACACAGATAAAGCTCAATCAAGATCCAAGGGATGACATTCTCTCATTTATCTACAATAAACACCATGGCTACCACATAGCAATAACCTTTCCATTTTGACTCCCAAAGAATAAAACATCAAATAAAACTATTTATAAGCTATGAAAGCGACCCTTCCCTAGCTTTAGCTTCTTGTAAGTTGTTTCCTTACTAAAACTACCCCATAAAGTCCTAAATTTTATACAACTTTGCTCAATATCCATGAATTATCATCAACTTTCTTCTTCACATCAACAATCAACTAAGTTCTGTATACCAACGTTGTCTTTGTGCAATCTGAGGCCATTTGTCATTCAAATTTGACCAGGTGATCAATTATATGTCATGTAGCATCGATGTTGCCAAATCGAGATGAGTGTAACTTTTTTATCCAAAACTGAATCACAATTGTCTTCAACTCTCAAGATATAGGAAGATGAACTAGATCCATGAATGATTTCTTGATGTTATAACTATGTATGTTCATCCTTTTAGTGATATCCATGTCAACTATCCATTTGCATGTAATTCCAAAGTTGTCACAACCCCTCCTCAATTCTATAACTTGATGGAGGATCTTTATTACTATTCACTTTCAACCTGTCAGGTGCAAACCAGCTTGATGTAGATTGGTGCAAGTCAGTTTCACACCAATCAGATTTAGGTCTGTTTCACTAGAAAAAAACATTTTTTTCCTATCAGGCTTAAATCGATTTTCTATCTGTTAGGAGTAAATTATTTTTGACAGGGGTCAATGCATAATGTCTTCACAAGAGAAAGATTTTCCAAGAATAGATTGATTTCACACCGATCAGATTCAAATATCCTCTATAGAATTTTTTTCCACCTATCAAGCACATATTGACTTTCCACATATTGGTGTAAATCAGTTTGAAACATATTATCATAGAATGTCTTCACACAAGAAAGATTTCCTAGAAGAAGATCAGTTTCACACCAATCAGATTTAGATACCCTTTGTAGAAGAAAATATAGTTTTACACAATTTAGGCACAACCCAACTTTCCACATGTCCATGCAAATCGAGTTAACACAGACTGATTCAGATGTCTTCACACAGGAAAGAAGTCCTAATAGCATATCACTTTCATACTTATTAGGTTCAGATCTCCTCCACACGTGTGACACAAATCGCTTTGACACAGGTTGATGCAGAACAACTTGACATGATAAGAGACTTCCCATACACAGATCTTCTTCGTGAATTGACAAGTTGACACACACTACATGCAAATCTTCTTTTCAGATACGACGATGTTTCTATCCTGGAAAGTGCAAGAAAGGTTTTGCACTTTGGAGTGTTTAATCATTTCTTGCTCACATTTTTTTCCTTTGCTAAAGTGGTAACATATCTAACCCTAACTATCAAAAAACCCTTTTGTTTATATTCTTTTTTTTTTCTATTTTATAAAGAATCCTTTTCAAATTAAACCATGACTCCACGACCTATCAATAGAGTGCAAAATAGATCTAAAAAAACCTTTCTACACTCTTTTGTGAAAAAAAATGAATACCAAAACCCTTTGCGCCACATAAAAAACAAAAAAAATCAAAATAAAAATAGGGGCCAAATCGTTTCAGGCCAAAAGAAATGAGAGACAAACCCTTTTAAACCACAAAAAACTATGAAAACAAACAAACTTGAAAAAAAGTAGTGCCAAACCCCTTTGCGCCCCCCAAAAAAATGATACAAAAATGAGTCACCACTACATGCATGCATCGAAGATATTTTCTTTTACAAATAGGTCATGATCAAAATGATTGAAACATGTGATACAATCCTTGATGCAACCATTGCATAAATCTCACACTCTACCATGCCAATAAGGATCAACCATAACCATTGACATGAATTTTATTCTTACATTCAAATCATTATTCCAAATACAACAAAAAAATATCACTTCCAAGACGGCTTGTATCATGACTTCTTACACCGACATGTGGTGATGTGTTAGTTCCGTACTCATTAACCACTAACATTCTTAGTTCTTATTTATAAGTGGGACAAACTTGTGAATAACTCAAGTTAGTCAATAAACAAGACTCTTTCCCAAGATAGCTCCAATCTTGGGGGTACACTGTCATTTCTATAGGTGACATAGAACTCCTTATACTCTCATATTGACTACTATGAAAGTTATAATCATATCCTATACCATCATCACCAAGGTCACATCCCATATTATAATTATATGATGTACTAGGATCATGTTTTGGAGGGGATTCTACTAATAGGAACAAAACCATCAGAATTCTAACACCATCCTCACTGGGTACCCAACCATGTGACAGTGGCAAACCATCTTCTCCTTTTGTTGAACCATAATTTTTCACTACAAATCATCTCATGCACAATAGACAACTTAAGTTATAGTATGGAATGATTTGAATAAAGAATTTTCACTCACTTCATAGGGGACACCATGTTCTAAATGTAACTTGGGTGACAATATATGCATTTGGCCCCATAAATAATACCACTACAAATATTCATCATATGGCACAGGTGAAGTGCTAACTTTTCCTACTCCCAATCTCAACAGTATAACTTTTGGAGGAACTTCCGTAGGAGGACACATAGGAATACATCAAACACATTGCCATTGTCTTGACACTCTCTCCTCCAGTACCTGATTGTGCCAACATGACATTCAAATGAACACCGTGTGTGATCTAAAGAGATAACCTTGTAGAATTGTCTCATGTTAGTCTCCATGGCATGGGATGTAAAACATTAAAATTTGCAAAACCTGGTCTACACATTATCATAATTTTCATTAATTTGAATGAAAATGACTCCCACATGCAATACTTACTCAAATGTTCTCGCCTCCGTCAAGTGCACCACTTATCTTGCCATAATAATGAATAAGGTTGCCTAAAATACGGGGGAACTCCAAAAATGTGAATTGGGAATAGTAACCCTTGGAAATCCATTTGCTTCTTGACATATGGAGCTCCTTGCATGAAAAAAATATTCATACGCCCAAAATTGCATCATGTTTGTCATATTAGACAATGATAGATCTAAAATGGATATCAAAATGTATGATTCACTGGTAGAACATGTACAAAACCAAGGATACTATTAACTGGACAGACAAGGTCATCATTGTCACCCTACATCACATGCTGGACAGAAATATGAGGTATGCATATGCATCACCACCCCAATCATACTTTTTAATCTTGTTGAGATCCCCAAGATAATATATCCAACCCAAGGGAACCCTATTTACCAAACCCCCACAAAACAGAACACCTCCCACCAATATGATCAAGAAAGAAATTACTCCTATTTGGGAAAACACCTCAACTTTATCTCCCAAGACAAAAAACTGTGTCAGGAAGGTGCTTGTCAACCATCCCAATTTCACACTTACCTTACCTACCATCTCTTCATGGGACACCGGATAACTATGTTATCTTTCTCATAACACCCCCATTCTAGGAACGTCATAGTAGTTTCTCCACCAAATCCTAACCCCATACGTCCCATAAATCCACTCAGGGTCAAATCCATTTTCTTAATAGGAAAATGAAAAGTGTTGGTCTCTAGACAAAATATCTCTATCAATGACAACATAAATGGTTATCACTAAGATGATATGGACAAATAAGATGATATCTAAACCTGATTGCATTCACCAACTATTTTTCATGCCTACACAATTTGATATACAATTGTTATACTCCACCCCAATGATTTTAAAGTGAAACTTGCTCACCCGAAAACCTTAAAATGGGACAAAAATAATAATATAATAATAAGAATAATAAATAATGCAAAATGTTGTTGCCTTGAACTATAATTATTTTTACCTCATCCCCAAATAAAACTCTATGATGATGTGCATTTTGCCAAACTAGCTGTGGCTCATTATTGTGATACTCAATTTCAACAGTTGCCCAAAATTTACTACATATAGACAAGGAGGAAATGTCATTGTTTTCATTTGTGTTACAAATTTATCTCACTATTTCTAATTCACACCTTCAGGATTAGTATGTCCTCACCCCTTTCTTCCAACATTAGAAACATTTTCAACATATTCCTGATACAAGTCTTGTTGAGAGGTTTCCCCTTGAACCATTTCCTGTGACAAAACATCTATATATCTCAGACATATATTTTGACCCATATTACTTGCAAGGGTGATTTCACAAAGATATGCTTGCTTTAAATAACGACAACAAAAACAACAATAACAACAACAACAACAACAACAACAACAACAACAATAATAATAATAATAATAATAATCATAATAATAATAATATACTTTGTATGTAAACGTTACAGAATGACAAACTTTTTTAGACTGGTACACAATGAAAAGTAAATATGACATTAGTCCCAATCATGACAGACATTTAAAACTTCACATTCACATACTACTGTCTACATACACACATAACCATGCACTGATTCTATGTCTCACTCACCCCAACTCACAATTTTAATTTAAAGACACACTCCCAAATATAACCCAAACTTTGTTGGAGGGTATTGGTCCATCTCCATTTTGTTCACTTATAACCAAGGGCGGAACCAGAAATTTAGCAGTGGGGGGCCAATTAGTATGAGAAGAGAAAACTACATGTTCCATATAAGAACAACAGATGGAGCATGATTTTATTCTTCCTGAGATATTGTTGAATAGAAACAATCTTCTTTACCATAGCTTAAAGTAATAAAGAATAGTGCATCATATGGGAACACATGACAATGATTGGAGTTCTTACTCCGGTGTATGTTGGAGTCTTTTAGACTGTGAATAATCGATGCAATGGACAGAAAAAATCATTGATTTCCGATATGTATTTTCTGCCGGTGCCTGATAAAGGAAAACTATGACAGCCTGGAATAGTCTATGGCTATCAGTTTCTGTCCCAACGACTTTCCCAACAAAACTTACATCAAATTCTAATATAATTATAACATTATACTTATTATGCTTAGAGTTCGTAAGTTTGTAATCGAATGTCAAGTAACCGTGTTAAGTCAAGTACAAATCACAAACTGAGTATAAAGTTAGAACTAACAAGACTTACCCGCTGCAGATTTCATTTACCGGAGCCTTGTAGTGAGGGCAACATAGCAAGTTGCGGATTGCTAAGTTGTAGATTATGTTCTTGTTGTGGAGCACATCCCTGAATGCCATCACTCGCTGTCTACTTAGTAAGGCCGACATGTTTTAATACCAGATATCATCTGTGCTACAAGCACAAGATGCGGAGAAACGATAATGAATAATTGCGTGATGTGTGGTTGGGAAATAAAATACGTTTACAATATTTAATTTTATTTGTTAAAGAGACATAGTTGAACGAGCATTGACTCATCTATTTTCTTATTCAATTGCGACTCTCCATCTCTGTAATCCATGGCACATCAGTTACCGAATCGACAATAATGGAAAAATCTCGAAGGGCAGATTAGGATAGTTTGTTAGATAATTGCGATCAAAATAAATTGTAACACAGATCATTTGAGATACTTAATGACTATAATAATCACAGAATTTGGGGGGGGGCGGCCCCGGATGGCCCCCCTGTTCTTCCGCCACTGCTTATAACACCATCTTCTTATAGATGATAAAGCACGTACCAGCCAGTTTCTATTCACATGCACTGCAACATGCACATATTTTATAACACACTAAAAGCCTATTTCCTAACATGTCAAAAACAATTAAAGCTCACCGAAAGGTTGTTCCATAATTAAACGGTACATAACTTACATCCGACAACAATGATTGTTTTCCCTTTTTTCATCCACATGAAGGAAATGCACAAAATAAACACAATAATCTAAGTTCTTTCCAATACCAAGTTGGCACTAAAAATAAAAATTTATACAATACTTTGTCCAACAACAATGTGCCTTATGACAAATTGATTCGACAACATGACATGTCCCTATTTTTTGATCCGTTCTTCCACTTGTATTGACATGTGAATTTCAAACACATGCAATGGAATATCAAATAAAATTCTCCCTAGGTAACCTTTTTTCACACACACCATGACATATCAGATATAAATGCTCCCTAGGATAACTTTTTTCACACACAATGTTGTAATAATGCAATTCACACACACGATAGTCATTTTTGCAACATACCCCACTTGAGGCAATGTTCTGTTCCACCAAATTATAATAGCTCGACAACATAAGTTTTTTCATAAAGTCCTACATACATTTAAATCAAATTTTAGCAAGGTAGATATGGTTTCAAGCCCTATTATGGTAGGTAATACATATATTCTTTTATCAAATTTATGATTTGATAATCATTGATTGTATTGTTAATGTGATTTTATCACTATGGGTTATGAGTTTCCTCAATCAATGTGTCTACTCAAGACAAATCTAAACAACAATAACAATATCCACAACCATAATTCTCTCTAACAAAAAATAACGCCAGTCAATATCAGGATATTAACCCTCAACATGGGTGGATCCACCAACAACGTCTTGAACCTCATCTCGAGAGGGACAAACTCTTGAGACATCATTTCTGGGTCCCCAGAAAATCCTTGCTATTTGGATGATTTACATAACTTGAGTCACGCTAGACTACAATGAGCGAAAAAGGCAAACTCTGCTAAAAATTCAAACATGGACCCAAGATGTATATTTTGGTCAACCAATGCAAAATCGATGTGCACAAAGTTTAGACAAGATGTGGACCACATAATACTTATCAAAACCCAAAATTTTGATCCCAAAAGGTCTTGAACCCTAATGGACAATATTTACACATTGTCTAGGTTATAGGCAAGGCCTGTAAAAATCTCAATCTGTCCTTACTAATCATAGAAGAAAAATCTGATTTGCACCAAATTAGATAAAATTTGAGCCCCATACTTTCTAGAATCTTATGAAAAATTCATCTAATTTTGGTACCAAAGGATTTTGCACCAAGATATGTCAAACAAGGCGACACATATTTGGGTCCCCTTTTCACAGACCAAACTGGGTACCAAAGGGTTTCACAATTAGATGTGTCAAACTAAATCACACTCATTTTGAGTTTTCTTTTTACAGACTACACTAGGTGCTAAAGGATTTTACACCTAGATGTACCAAAATAGACTACACACATTCCAACTTTCCTTTTTTGTGGACTACACTAGGCGTCAAAGGTTTTAGACACAGATGTGACAAATTGATTTACACACATTTACTTTTTTTAGGAAAGGACACTTGGGCATAAAACTCTTTCATTCCTACAAATTTCAACTAAATCCACACTCATAAAACCACATTGGACTTTATAAATGTGAGAGAGGGTCACATGGAACCCCATTAATGGCCATAGAGAGAGTACGACATCAATTTTAAGAAAGAGGAAAAACCATCTCGACAACTCTCCACCCTAGAAAAAAGGGAGGAGGAACCAAAAAGAAAGATCCCTGGATGGAGAAGAGGAGAGCGTCTCGAGAGAAACAGAGAGAGAAAGAAAGAGAGATAGAGAGACATAAGACCACTGCTTTGTGTGAAACCAGTTAGCACCGAGAAGTGCCAAACTAGTTGGCACCCAAAAGTGCATAAGTAGTTGATTTTGGGAAAGTAAAAATTGGACCGACATCAGGTCTTGATCTTACTCCGTTGTCGAAGACTTCCTGAAGTGCAAATCTGCTTGGTGCCTAGAAGTGCAATACTCTTTTGCACACAGAATATAAAGCAAAGAGAGAGCAACATCATATTATTTTCCTCCTCATTATTTACACGATCATTTTTAATGTAGACCCACACAATACTGTCTCGATAGGCTGACCAGGGTACTAGTTTTAAAATATTTCCTAAATTATTAAATTATAACTGTCTCGACATAGTATGCTAAATTTATATTCCTATAAGCCTTTCCTCCTTATCCACACATGAGCGATTTCTTTCTAGTTTTCTATGTTTTTGAATAAAACTTGATGGAGACTCCAACACCCTTTCTTATTTTTGATTTCTAACAAATATAGGCAGCTTGAGCACTTTTGAAGACCATTCGTGTGTTCCACTAGCATTACATGGAGAGATCATCCTTGTTCAGTGTATAATATTACTTACTCAACACTTGGATTTCATATGTTAGTTTTTTGTTTCCAACTCTTTACTATCAATATACTCATTATATTCCTTTATTTTTTTCTAGTGCTAATTGTTCTCATTTTGGATTTAATTTACTATAATCATGTTTTGATTCTACTTACCACATGACAGAAAACTTGTCTTTTCATTTTCTTTCAGTTAGAAGAATTAAGGGGACACACAAACCAGTTTAAAAAAATAGTTGTGAGATTAATGCTCTATATATCTTAGTTACTCAAGGAACTATATGTTCCTATATTTCTTTTTGAGAGGCTTAGGCATACTCATCCAACATCTAAAGATACAATATCTTTCAATACCGCATGCATAGATGTATAACATAGTATAACAACTTAATAAAGTTTAGGACATGAAAGATAGAAGCCTTTTATATCAAGTTGCACTGACATGATTTCAACACCATAAATGTATCCCACAAAGTTGGGTTAGAAATAGTTCACCCTAGTTTGACTTACCAATGAAGCTACAGACGACACCTTACATATTGGTTTGTAAACTTTCAATGTGTCTGAAAATGTTAACTTTCCAAATCCAAGCCAAATCAAACCAAACAATAACTGTGTAGGTTGTTTGGTTTCATTTAGTTTCAAAAAGTTTTATCAAGGAAACTACAAATCTTCATTAGATATTTAGTGGTCAACTTAACCATTTTTCATCATAAAACATAATAAAACTAGCTTTTAACATATTTTTATCAATGTCTATATTATATCATATATAATGATGCATCTATACGATCCAAGTAACTTTAAAAAATTAAGAAAAGTAGTATGATGTTTTCCTTTCATGAAGACCATAATTCCATAAAGTTGGCACTACTTTGGTATCTCAGCATAGACAAGCTTGTAAATACTATATATCAAGTTTGATGAATATCATTGCATAATATAAGTATGTAGACCTTAATATACAAATATATCTATCAGTTTGGTTTGGTTATATTGGCGCCTCAAAGTGGATCAAACAATTATGATCAGATTATACTATTTACATCCCTAAACTTGACTTAAACAAGTTAATTTGGTTAGAATATGTTTGATGGTCTAGTCCAAGTGCACCATTGATATGCAATATGTAGGACTTCATTATTAATGATGAGAGTTAACCCCTTAAGGACTTAGTTAAGGCACTAGATGGTGGATCATTTAAATAATATCTATAAATATAGAATTAAGTTGTTGTTTCTAATGTAGGAGTTGGTTTTTTCTATGTGTGCTAAAATATCCATTTACATGAGTACATGTCCAACTACTTACATGAAAATATGAATATTTGTAAACTAAAAATTCATGTGGTTTCTCTATACAATTCTGGCCAATGGAGGTGGTATGATTTGTTCTTCTTCAAATAAACCAAAAAATATGGACTAATTATCACTGTAGATTCCAAACCTTTCACCATACTAAACATTAATGACTCCCAAACCTAGATCAAACTAAACTGATCCAGTGATGTGTTCTTGTTTCAAGCCAACTATAAGAAAGATTTGGCAACTACTGAGTAGGTCATTCTAAACATACATAGTACAACAAAGATTACTTAATTTATCTATGATAACATACACACTATATAACTTGTATCCCAGTAATTTGTTGAAGTATACAAATACACCAAAAAAAATACCAAAACCACTATTCATAAGCTTATAAATTTTACAAACAAAACAAAATGGTTAAGTTGGCTAAAGTCAAGAGAAACTAATCATTTGCTTGAATTTGATCTTGTCCAGAGGTCTAATCCTATTTTTTAACAAGTCCTACATGCTATAAAATGAATGTGATGCAGTGATGTTGCTACCTTTGAATTCTTTTAACCTATAATAATGAAAACCAAGGACACATGTCTGATGAAGTTGTCAATTCATGGGAGAATTGTGGTCCTAATATTGTGTTTGCCTTGAACAATCACTTCCATGCGCCCTATGATGGATAACATAGTATGTATGAAAATAAAGAATTGTTGTGTCAAACACAAATTTGTTGAAGTATTTTTTGTACATATATAATAGAGAACTTGAGGCAAATGGAGTGACATATTTGTTAAGATCTTACTTTTCGTAATATATTGTAGCCTCGGCTTGCACAATATTGTTTCTTTTGATACCTGGAAATTGCATTATCTAATTTTACAAGTATGGATGTTTCTATGTGGTCAGAAGATTGGGCAATTCGTGTTTAAAAGTCACATGCTAGTGGGAGAACGTCAGATGCAAGAGCGTGCCAATGGTTCCATGCAGTATTCCCAACTATCTTATTGAACAATCAAATGATATTCTAAGAGGATGCCTATGGATCTAGATATTCCACTCCAATTCGACTTAGAACCCATTTTCTCTTGTTCTCTCCCGTCTTCAACAAACAAAGGTATTTGAACAATGAATACCAGGTGTCTCCTATTGTAGTCACGGTTCCATGACATGGAAGCAAGTTGGAATGATGTGAAATATAGTGGATATCAAATGGGAATTCGAAGCCAACAATTGAAGCCCTTCCTTTCTCACTATCAAGGTCACTCACCTAATTTTTAAAAAATAATCTACCGTCTCATTAGGCTTTAAGAACCTGTCATTGTAATAATGCGTTGCTTGCATAATTGATATGGGACCACTGGTTCGCCAATGATATAAAATTTCAACATTCACTTGTATACCCAAATTCGTTCAAGCTTCATCCTCACCCGATCCATATATTTGCTCTTAAGATCTGGTACTTAATGTACGTAATTTACCTAATCGTCAAGTACTCAGACCGAAACTAATCTGACGTTATCAATAATTCACACATTAATGAAAATAGGACAAACAAGTGAATATAGTTGGACAATCCAGTCTCGGCTCTTCAAGTTTGGTAGAATGCTACAAGTTTTGCAGGAGCAAAGGTATTGGGGAGGTGTTTGGCTCAGCAGTGGCAAGCTTTACAACAACGCACAGCTAGTTAGCTCCATCTACCATTTCCAGAAGACGTTGGACCCGCACTTGTACTTGTCCTTGCCCTCGCACTCAATGTCCAAGTCATCGCTCAGGAATGGAACTTTCTGCATCACGACCCAAAAGGAACAGAATACACATCGTTAAACGTCATATGAAATGATCAGTACCACATATATATATGCATCTAGTTCTGATCCACAAACCTTTTGCTTGGCCAAATCCTGGCATCCGGTGAAGTTCTCGGGGAACTTGCAGGTGCCGAACTGGACTGTGTAGGCGCGGGCGAAGTTGGCGCCACTGGTCGCCAGCCGTTTCTTGTCGTTCAGCTCCTGCGTTCCAAACACGCAGACGTTAACGATTTCGCCATCGACCGACCAAAGGGGTTGAGTCAGTGCAGATAATCAAGTGAAAGCACGCGCGCGTACCTTGTTGGCCTGGCTCCTCTCGAGGTACTCTTCGATGATCCCGGCATCAGCCTTAGGTGCAGCGGCGGTGGCAAACACTGCGGCAGCGAGGCCGAACAGCGCAGCCCTCCTTCCATCGACGGCTCCAGCTGATTCTTTGGACTGGACCTGCTGAGCCCGGATCACGGGGAGCTTGTTGGAAACCGGCACCACCGCTGCGGTGGACGGGACCGCGAGCTTCCTACCGGCGTCGACGCCGGCGTAGTTGCAAGCCAGAACGCTGGAGTTAACGGCTGCCATAGCTTCTAATTCGCTTCTGGTTTTGCAGTATGGCTGGTCGATGGTCTCTGCTCCAGCTGGCTAACCACAGGTTTGCGAGGAGCAGGTTGGTTGGCTTTTGTCTGTGGACTTCGAACGGGTCTGCGTGGAGCACCAAAAGAAGTCGATGAGGGTGATTTAGAGCTTGTGGTAGGAGTGTGGATAAGGTGAGATTGCCTGAAGCCTATTGGCAAACCAAGCTTATGGGTGGGGGCCATACTATCTATTTTTGTGGTGGGACTTTCAGGTTTGGGGTCCATTGTGTGGAGCGGAAAGATCTCATATGGTGAATAACTGGAATTCGTGATGTGCGGTTGGGAAGCGCGCGGTGAGGTAGAGGAGAAAACCTTGCAACTAATTATCTTCTCACATCTTTCCCAGAGACGCAATGTAAGATGAGGAGTCTCATGAGCCTCCAGCAATCGTCATTTTTATTTTTGTAGAGGGAGTACGATGTACGTGTCTTTAAATCTACTTTCAAAGGAAACACATACATCGATTATGTTGATTTTTCTAAGAGAAAGAAAAAATTGCGAAAATGTCTTCACGGAACCGTGGGCAATAAATTGGAGTGTCGTCCTTTCTGAATGACGAAGTCTATAGATATAAAAATAAAATTATAAGATGTAGAAGATGGTAAGGTCCTATTGGTGAAGTGTTGAACAGAAGAGAAGTTGCATCACCAGCTCTTACCTTGAAGGTAACAAAAGCAAAAGACAAAAATGATGGTGATTCACCATACAAACTGCACCGCGTTTTTGTACCTTTTGTGTAGCGGCATCACTAGCAGCTAGACATGATTTAAAATTGAAAGAATACTTGATAGAGGAGAATCTCCATTGAGGTCAACACTTGTGTTTTTCCATCTGTTCGATCAAATAACAAGATATCAACAGGACGTTGGGAGTGAATACCATCATGTCGTGTGCCAAGGAAGGCCACATGAGCTTGCATAGGACCTTTAACCCAGACCAAGAAGAAAGGCCAAAAGAGTATCATGACCTAAGTCATGTTGAAACTTATATCCAAGTCTTGTGCGACAATGACCAACATGATTATCAAAGACGTCGAGGTCTGGGATGTTACAAAACAGGCAACGTTCATCACCTGAATACAAGGGAATCATAATTTGATAATGAAGGATTGATCAATACTTATTAGGAGACATAGGAAAACCAAGCTCATCAATGAGAACGATAAGCATAAAGTCTTGTGCATGGTTGGCTTGGAGAGAAGCGATGATAGCCAGGTGTCGTTGAGAGAGGCCACTTATAGTAATTACTAGACAACAATTTGTAGTAAGCGTCTACCAAAATAGACTGAGTCTTTGGTACGTTAGAAGATGTATAAGATAACTGTGACCAACAAAAGGACAACAAGATCTTATAGATGGTGTCATGTGAGGTAACAAAAGATGATCCTATAGATACAGATCTAACCTCTCACTGGATGTGGTCTTGGAGTTCCTGGGTGTGGATTCTGAGAAAAAATATAAGCAAACCTACTGATATCATGAGAAGATTTGATGCCCAAGCCTCTGAGGTGCATAGGAAGCGTGCCCAATAGTCATTGTTGATCACCAGAGCCAGTAAATTACCAACCAAAATACATTTTATACATTGACAGAGCCCACAATTAAAACCATCCAATGTAGACTTGATAGATGTTTGAAAAGAAAACCACAACTTGGACATTTCAACACATGATTGGAGAAGAAGAAGCTCATATTATAGATCTTAAAGAAAAGCTAAACAATCCATCATAGCTAGGATTTTTGCCACACATTCCTTGAAAATATCTAACATAAAATTGGAACTTTTGAAGTTGTTGTGGGGGCGTGACATGTTAGAACTATGAAGACAAAAGAGAGGAGGATGCACACATGTGGCTGGTTGATAGGAAGCTATTTTTTTTGAGAAATTGGAAGGCGCTTTCATTGATCTCATCCTCACGAGAAAGCAAATTCAACTTGATTCTATAATCAATAATTAAATAGAAATGTTAAACATGGTAGTACTACTATCATTACATATAATCCTAGTTGTCGCCTTGATTTACCACCCTCTTGGGTGTTCGGCCTCCGCTACAGGCATGGGAGAGGGGGGAAAATCTTTTTCTCTTAATCCCATATATGTTGCGCTAAGAGAACATTGATCTTAATAAGAGGGGACACATAAGACTTATACCTACTGAGATTTTAAGATGATTTTTGACCAGCATATCTACAACTTTATTACCTTCTCTTCCAATAAACTCCACTATTCATGTAGGGTTCCTCGTGGTGTTTATCTTCACTATCCACTTCACATAACTTTGATAGTCCATGCAATCCTTCTCAAGCATCCTTACTATAGTTTGGCAATCCGATTCAAAACATATGCTTTTCCATTAGTTGTGATTTGCTAGTGCCATGTCTAGACTGATACCAACCAGCTCTGCTTCAGTGGCATCTTGTGTGTCTATTTTCTCCACAAAACCTCCCATCCATCTTCATTATTCATCACAGATTACCACCACGATAGATGCTTACTCGTGCTTGATGTCTCCTTCAATAGTCATCTTAACTAACCCCTTTAGAAGTAGTTCCCACCGACCTTACTAGGACATTGCTAGTAACTTTGCCTTTCTTTTCCACACTTCAACTTGGTTTTGGACTTCTCTCCTAATGAAGCACATGTTTTGACTACTGGCCTTCTTCTCATGTTTGAAAACCTGCATATTTCAGCATGACTATATATGCCAACAAGTAGTCAAAAGCACAATGGCGAATCGATCATTCTCTATATTAGCCTTAACCAAATCTTTGACATTGTTGAAGGAAAACAAAATCCATCAACCGCATTTAGGATATCCTTCCATATATCTCTTGCATAGACACAATGCCTAACGGTGTGTCGGGTCGATTCCTTCTGTCCCTCACACCTAGGAAAAATATTGTTGTGTGTCAATTTTGTTCACATTGGTATGAAGCTAATTTTGTAAGTTATATTCCTTAATAATAACTTCATGTCAATTTTGTTTTTTAAATTTCTTAATGACATTTTTATTTATTTATGATCACATTGCTCTTTATGAGAAAACAATATCCTATAATGATTTATATCCTCATTTGAAGAAAACATGATAAATTCAATTTTTTTACATCAGATTCTCTTAGTTGGATGATCTAAAACACTCGTTCAAGAGACAACATCAATATTGAAGCACTTAATCATAATTTGTATGGTTAAAGTATATTCAAATACACCAAGTAACCTAAAAACCTAGTTTGAGTAAACATATAGTGAAAGCTAGCAATGGGAATAGTAAACCCCAAATTGATATGATGTATGAATGGTCAAGTGTAATAATGTTTTATTTGAGATATTTAATGAACTAAGTCATTTTTTGGTCATAAGTTTTAAATTTGCACTTGACCTAATTAGTGTTATATAAACTATTTTGGATTAGGTAGAAGAACTAATATGTGTTGCACATTCCTAACCTTATTGATCATGAAAATGTGTTGACTTAGTGTCTTTGCAAGTGAAAATATGTTTAGAGAATCAAGACAGAGTACATGAAATGAAGTTTGAAAACTAAATATGTATTCTATTAATTCTTGACCTAAACTCGATTGAGTAATAATAAGTTAGATGAGTTCTTTATATAATTGGTAGAGTTCATGATGATACAAGGAAGAATGATTTTATGTCCAATTAGACAACATGTTTTCTAGAGTGGAGAGTCTTCATGGGGGCCTAAAAGCATGCCATTTTGATGAGAAATTGGCCCATTGACACTGTCCACAAAGTTCCACTATTTCTGTACTTTAAACTAGCACATTAATTAATACTTAAGTTTTTGGTTGATGAGCAGCCAATTTATTATGAAATTGGGCTGAGTAGCACACCTAAAAATTTAGGTGTTCAATTGTCATTTTTTTCTTTTGATCGATGCTCATCCATTGGGCTATTGAATCAATAGAGTTATCCTATAGTCAACTTATTTTTTCCCTAACTAGATGGATATATACACCTGCTTCTTTTTTATTAAGTCAAAAACTTTAATAATGGGTTGTTGGAGTCACTCTATGAAGATTATGGGTTTCTAGAGATGATTCAAGGTAAAACTTGATCTTTCCTTGGATTCCAACTTAAAAGTTTATGGTTTCTTGTAAAAAGGATGTACAATTAGCTTTGTGTTTTACACAATTTATGTCTTATTTTTCCTCTCCATCTCTCATTCCAATTTGTCTCACTTGCAAAAATGCAATGTTGATCCTTGTTCTTCTCATCTTTTTCCTTCCTATACTATTTTATATGGCTAGGAAGGTTGTATTTGGGTTGATTCGACCACAAGTATAGCTTTTGCATAAGATTTGTGGTTGTACTTGAAAGAGCTATATGTTCTGTACCCTTTTACTTATTGTCTGAGGTGAGTACATATGTATATGGAGTTAAGTTGATATACCATCATCTTCTATACTTCCTAATGATGCAAAAAGAACCTTTTAATGAATTAATGATTAAAGTATACCATTTTCCATAAGAAATCATATTTTGAGATATATTAATCATGATTACCTTTTCTATGAAAAATGTATGTGAAGCCCTAAATTCGTGATCCTCACAATTTTTATGCATTTGTATAATAGAATTTCCCTAGAACATACATATATAGGCCATGCTTGTATTACTACAACCTTGTTTATATTGTTCTATCCATGCTTGAGATATTCCAATCATGATTTGTAAGTAACATACCATGAATCTTGTATGACAAAGAATGACCTTATGCTTTTATCATTAGACGATAATTATAAACTTATTGTTCTACCATTTCTATGCTATGTAGATTAAATTTAACTCTAGAGTCTGTACAAGCTAGGAAATTGTCGTACATCTATGAAAATTAGCTATACAATATTTGAATGGTTGTGATAGTAAGTATTGTGCTAAGAAAAAAGGTTGGAAATGAAATTAACCACACATGAAATAAGGTATCATTTAAAGAAAGTCTAGATGATGAGATTCATGCTAAGTGAAGGAAGAGCATGCAATATTTTGTCCTTGCTAGTGAATGAGTTGATGAGGTATGATAGAGATTATGCTGTATATATGGTAATTGTGAATGCCTATTTTAGAAGAATTTAATATTATAGCTAATGATTTGTTTGTTAATATGAACATCTATATTTCCATATGTATGATAATTTTCATGAAGCTAATTATAATAGTTGTAGTTAGTTAGACTTTTTTGTATGATGTGGGAACCAACCCAGAGGAGAAGCCACATTGATGACCCCACCCCGCTAGTGTAAACCCGGATACCCCAACTACCCGCACACTAGGAGCGACATGTTAAGTCACGTAGAGTCCATCCTATGTGGCTGGACAATGGATTGTTGAGGCATATCCGAAGGGATTTGAACCCGGGTCTACTCAGGGTAGCCCGACTCTTCTCCATTCTGTGACTACCCCTAAGGAGAGTTAGCTATATAAAAAAGTTCCAATTCATATAGATAGGCACCCTAGACACCTTAAGCCTCCCCCAATGTGTATGCTAATCTAGTGGAAATGGTCTATATTATGATGGATTAAATCCATTTGAAGAAGACATGGAGTAGATTAGACCAGAAGGATAACGCCACATGGTTAGGGGAGCTACATTAATGAAAGAGAGATCCAACTCTGTTACCGAATTGAGATATGAATATTAGAGTATAGATACCTTGATCAAAGATGTGACATGAGAATGATGAACTGCGATATGAAATGAGAAATGTGACATGTATCTTTTCTGAAATATGTTTTGGTGCTCCCAGATAGTGTACCAATGTGTGGGAATGATAGTTAGCAACATTATATGCTCCTACCTAGCCCTATGTGATCTGATAGTTGTGTTAGGGTATCTTTCTTAACCCTAATGCATTGAAAATGACTTGTTCATGTGAGCACATGGCAACAAATAGTCATGTAGTTTTTAGATAATAAATAAAAAATAAAAGTATATATGTTGTTTATTCACTACAATTATGTTCTCACTCTTAATCTATTATCCATATTTCTGGATGAAAATATTAAAGTTAGATTCCTATGTTCTTCATATGCTATTTTGTGGCTAATGTCTATTAATATTATTAATAGCCTTTGAATTTAATATTCCCTTCTTATCAGATATGTTGTTAAGTTATATCTCTTTCAAACTTGGAGTTTAACTTGTTGAGTATCATCTATAATATAAAGAAAGATGAGTACATTTTTTGACTTTCTGTTATGTTTATCTTCTCACTTAGATTTGGGCTAATAAACTAATGAAACACATTTTAGGTCTTCAAGCCAAGATGTTAGTAGATCAACTTGAGTTCTGCATGGAGTAACCATGTAGGTGAACTTTATTGTTTAGATGCATTTGGAAATTCCTATGATATGTCTATTGTGAATGTGATAAGTTTTATAAATGTCTTTTGATGTAAAATTTGAACATGCAAATGTGTAATTCTAGAGATTCTTGAGTTCTACATGAAGTCTTATGTGATAAATCAATTGTCATGCCATGGAAAGATTATTCAAGTGTGGAACTTGAATACAAATATTTGTCTTTAATGAAAAATTTTGATCTTAGTTACTTTATGTGTTAGGTATTAGTTGATTTAGAATGTGGTTTTTAATTGATCATCGATGTGGTTTTCCGTTAAGTCATGATTTTGGGATTAATTCATGTACCAACTCTTGAGACCACCTCTAATAACCATGGTGTGTTTGGGTATAAGGATCAATGGCTTACAACTTATTATTGAAGTGTAGGTTTTCTTAGTCGACAGACTTATGGTGAGTGAGGTCATTATCTTAGAACATTAATTCATACATGGGTCTCTTATGAGGAATGATTAAGGAAATGATTACAACCTCATATGTAGATATACCTTGACAACTTGACAATCAATATAGTAGATATAATAGCTAGTAAGAAAGTAATGGATTATGATATATAAATACAACAAGTAATTAAAAAAATAAAAATTTTTGCACTATAAATGATTATTAAATAATAAAATAAGAATAATATTGATCAATCCATACTCAAATACACATGCCATGTATTTGATTAATGGAGAGCTTGGCTGTTAGAATCTTTGGGTGGAGTAGATTTGATTTCCTGGCAATCTTCCCAATCACAAATAGGGTTTTGAAAGCAACTAATGTGATATATATATGTACACACACACACAAACACACACACACACACACACACACACACACACACACACACACACACATATATATATATATATATATATATATATATATAAGTATGGGCTAATTAATTTGAAAGGAATGAATCTAGATTAGATGGCTATCTTTTTGCATGTTATGTTTTAATTTAAGTATATTTAAAGAAAACTTCTAAGATAATGAGAAAGTGGTACCATGTGTGTTCCTTACATGATATATTGAATATGGATTGATAACCTTATGATATTAATCCTTGTTTTAGGCTAATTTTGAGTATTTGTGGCACTAAAAGGGAATATGTCCAAAAATATAAGCCCTAGAAGATTCTACAAGTAAGAACGATCATGTATTTGCATAGTAGAATAAATAATAAGAATTACATGATACTACATGACTATTATATTTTCCTCTTTATGTTAGTCCATACTTCTTACTGCCTCATCTTGCTAATTTTTGCATGGTGTCATGTATTGATATTATGCAATTTTTTTGATATTCTTCCTCACAAGAACACTGTGAATACATGTTGAAAAAAATTATACGAGGCCTATGTGTTAACTCCTACAATCTAAATGGTGATTTTGCACATTCATCCTAAGAAATATATACATATTTTATATCAATACATGAAATTCAATAAGAAAATATTAAGTTAAATGATGATACATCCATTCTCTTGCATCCTAATTGATTATTTAATTTCCTATGATAAGTCATATTGGTGACTGGGGAGAAAGAATCATGCTTAAATGTACTAACTAATAAATTACTTTAGGTTCCTTGATGTGGAATTGTGATGATTCATATCTAAGTAAACCCTAGTGATAATGTTCTCTACCATGAAACATTTTTAGCTTGATATTCTCAATAAACAATCCTATATTATTTTTATGGTACACGCGTTATGAATAATGTGGATGTTGCATGGCTAATATAAAACCACTCATTAAAGAACTTTGTCACTTTATGTAAAATATGAATTCCTAATTTGCATTTAAAAGATAAACTAAGACTAGAGACCATAAATTTCTATAGTCACATCATACATCCTTGAGATGTTGTTGAAGTACATAAATGAGGATGATCCTAGACCACGTTAGTAGTTGCCATATGGTTGTTGATGTCAATAATCTAGGGCACGAGAGGAGGCTAGAATCATGTTGTTTTCATTGGTAGAGGGAACTATTACTCAGAGGTCCCTCTATGATGTGGTTTCCTTTGTATTTTCCCTTAAACCAAATGGTAATTTTGTGAATCTGGTTGACTGTTGTTGCATAGGTTTATTTTGCAAACATGATGACCAAATTTTGGACTAGAGGAGGAGAGAGTTGAAGAATCATTTCTTCTTTTTGCATTGGAAACAACTATTGACATCACTAGATAGGATGTGTATCATGCACGTCATGTTGGACTTCAGCAAGATCATATGAAACTTCATATCTTACTATGCGTTGTGTTGACTCATTGGTATTTTGTATGGAAAGAGAAGACACACTATTTTAGACTAGAGGCACATCATTCTTGTTGATCTTTGTTGAAAAAGTTTGACTTGGAATATGTTGTGTCTGGATGAGTCATCTCTTGTATCTGTTAGGTCTCTGAAACTCTAGTCTGAGTGCCATGCAATGTCCCATTTTGACATGTTGTGTCCTCTTCTTCCACTTAAAAGTGCAAACTCTAACCTTATCTTTCAAACTGTTGTGAAAGTGAGAGTTTTATTTGGGCTAGCACATCATCCCAGTTGATCGACACTCCATGTGTGAGCATGGATGTATTGACTCAAGGTCTAAATGTACTAAAACCCTGTCTTGATGTTGACTGACTATTCCATTTATTTGTGTCTAATGCTTCTATTTGAGTGATTTTAGATTAGATAAACACACTCCAAATACCTAAACGCGTAATTCCTAACTTGGAGAAAATCAATTCATACAAGCACAAAGACCAACATTGAGGAATATATAGTTTTATCCTTAGTTCTTTGGTGTAAATCACTTTTAGTGATTGTATGACTTGTAGTATTGCTAAAAAATGTAATAGAATTAATTATTATGAATTATATTGAACTATGGATGACTTGACAAAGTCCAAGATAGGTGTTCCTACCGGTCAAGATGGTCTTGAGGTAACTTAGTCAACAACCCTTGACTTTGGCCTTGACAGATCCTATGTCGATCACGTTTCTTATCTGTAGACAACTTGACCAACCAAAGCAACTAGCTAGATAGGGATTCTTCTCGGTCGAGTTGTCCTTGGACCTTAGTCGAACTACATCCTTATTGGCTGAATTTTATTTAGACCTAACTCGACTGACAACCACTTCTACTATGCAAAAGGTAGTCATTGGAGAGAGTTCCAAAGTGAAATATATCCACTGGACTCTCCTAAAAATGTCTATAATTAATCCTAAATGGTTTTAACAAATAGGAGGCATCCTAAACTATAAATAAGACCCCTTTTGCTTCATCACATGGTTTACCAAGCACTATGAAGATGCCTATTCTATAGTTGAGACAAATTAGCCTCCAAAGAGCCTCCATCTACTCTCATGAGCTTAATCACTTTATACATCCATGAGTGAGTAGGAAATTTGTAAGAGAGCTAGTTCGACATATATATTGTGAGGCTCTCATTCTTCTACCTCCCAATCTCTCTTTATACCATGAAGGTGAAGATTCTCTCTCTTTTATAAGAGAGGTGAAGAAGAATAAGGGAAGGAGTCCCTTGGAGAAAATCTTCTCCTTAGTGAAGGTGAAGTCAAAAGGTGTAACATCCAAGACAAGAGTGGGTAAGAACTTGAAATCCAAAGACTAGTTGTAAGAGTGCATGAGTCCTTGGAGATGGTCAAAAACTCGTTGCAAGAGTAGGTAAGTCCTTAGTAGGGTAAATGACTCTTGGTCATGGATAGGTAAGTCATTATAATGGTTATTGTCTTCTTGATCCGAAAAGGAATGCTAGTTTAGTCCTTGACCTAGAGAAGGGTGGTATTACGTTGCAAATATTAAAATGGAATATAATGACTGAGATATGATTGATAATCCTATAGATTGACCCCTCTAGGTAATGGATATAGATGTCCTAGTTTGGAGTTTGGAACAACTACAAATAACTTGTGTTATTTGGTGCTTGTTCAATATCTCTCTCCCTTAGTATGCATGTGTAGTTGCAATCAAATTTCATACTTGCAATATTATCTTGGGAAACATCTTGAAGATCAAATGAATTTTGTTTAAGTAGTTTTATATTTATTCACCCTCTCTAGAGACCATTATAGATCGAATAGTTGGTATCATAGCAAGTTCTTCTCCAAGCAATACTTACACAAGTAGGAGAAGATGAGTGATAATCAAGGAGGGAAATCATACTTCAACATTAAAATATTTGATGGGAGAAACTTCCTCTATGGGAAGAAAAGAATGCAATTCCACATTCAAGGATCAAGCCTTAAGCTATGTAAAATGGTGGATCTTCCATGAAACCTACAGGAGACAAAGCTAGAAGAATGGGATGATGCTAATTTGAAGAAAGCAACCTTGAATGCAAGAGTCATCAAGATACTCTGTGCTTCTCTTTCCCTCACCAAGCTCAATCAATTTTTTTCTTATGGCATGTCCTATGAGATATGGGGAAAACTATGTGTTACTTATGAAGGGACAAAGATAGGGAAAGAAAGTAGAGTCTATATGCTCAATGAAATCTTTGAAGGCTTTAATATGGGAAAGGAGGAGAGTGTGTCTGAAATGTTCTCAAGTATCAACACAATTCTTGACATCATTGGTCATGCCATGCATCAAGGAAAGGTGAACTAAAAAGTTCTCTATACTCTTCCTCGTCATTAGCAAACTAAATTAGATACTGAAGAAGAAACAAAGTCCCTCTCCGACATTCCTATTAAAGAACTCATATCAAACCTTCTATCCCATGAAATTAGACTCAACCAATAAGAAGAAGAGGATATTGAATCAAAGAACAAAAAGAAGAAGGAGAAGGTTATTTCCCTCCATGCTTCATCAAGCCACAAATCCTCTCAAGTTGAATAAGATTCCATATACTCGAAAGGTAGATCCTACAAAGGCAAGTATTCTTCCTCCAAGTAGTGCTTCAATGTGGAAAGAAGGTCACTTCAAGGATGATTGTCCACAAGGATGAAGGACCCATCATCACAAGAGAAGGGAAGAGAAGTATAAGAAGGAGAAGTGACACAAAAGCTCCAATAACTCCTCCAACTCAAGCTCAAGTGAACATTATAGCTAAACCTCTGTCCCCTATAGTGAAAGTGGAGAATGCAACTTTTCTCTTATGATAAGTTAAAATGAATATTCAAATCAGGTAAATCTAAACAATTTAGATAAAGAATCCTTAATTGCCAATATTCTTGATACTAATGCATCTCTTAAGTCTACTAAGTATAAAAAGAAAAATGTTGCTATGATTGTTGATAACTTGCATTAAGAAAAGATGAACTTGAACATGTTAATACTTGCTGGCAAGATGATGTTAAAAACCTTCTAGAACTTGAATAGAAATTCAATGGTGTTGAGATAGAAAAACTGCTTATCTTATACAATTAGATGCTCTCAAACTTGAAAAAACTAGCTTGCTCGATAGGATTAGACTTTTTGAATCTAAACCTTTTTATGCCTAGTTATAATGAAGAACATGCTAAAAGTGTGAATTCTCTCATGCTTAATTTTGATGTTGTTAGAAATCAAAATGAGGTCAAAGATTTTTTTTACAAGGAACACAATATGAAAATAGTGTCTATATTTCTAAGATGACTACTATTAAAATTAAAAATTCTTCCTTGCTTGAAAAAATCAATGTACTTGAATCTTCTTCTAGCTCCACTAGTAGAGAGAATAATGTTTTTTCTCTTCACATTGAAAAATATTCTTATATAACTAAATGTCCTTGCTTAGAAACTGATCTTTTGCATGCTAGATATTGTATTAATCAATTGTCTTTTACTATGACTTCTCTTGAGCATGATAGCCATAGTTTGAGATCCTCTTTGAAAATTTTATTAGATAGTAAAAAGAATCTTAATTGAATCCAAAACCATACTGCTAAACAAATGGGTAGAGATGGTATGGGACTTGATAGTAGACAAAGGAACAACAAAGACAAAGGACCTCTAATTTTTGATGGAGAATCCTCTAGTTCCAAGGATATGGGCACATATAATAATTGTAATGAAATTAGTCATTATTCTACATATTGTCCCTTTAGGAAAGAATCCTAAGGAAATATGATTTGTTTGCTAAGATAACCCCAACAGAACCAAGAAATGATTGGGACCATTTTGTATTTCTTCTTGTATGTATCTTACAAATGGATTGACATGAGCTATTAATTTGTAAAGTGGTTTCTCAATCCACCTAAAAGAAGAAAGGCAAGATGTTAATGAGGTGGAAACAAGTAGAAAAGAAATGTCAAAATATAGAGGTAATGATATTCTTGCTCATATCCAATTGTTTCTTGTTTTTGCCAAGTTTTTTTGCACTTTAAAATAGGTTTTTGAGTTAAAAATGGTATTTTGTGATTCTAATCAATTTATTGATAAAAAAACTTACCTGATGACTTCGTAATACATTAGTAACTTTCTTATACATATTTTGATATTGATTACATTTTTATCATACCTATGGATATGTTTTTCTAAAAATATGTGTGCTTTTTGTCAACAACTGTGGTTGACTGAGTTTTTCCTAAGGAAAGTTGATCAAAAGATATCCTTCGGTTTTCCAATAGTTGTTTTCAGATGAGTTTCTCCTAAGGGAACTCAACCAACCAATTTATTGAGGTTTTATAGCAATTTTTGTCTACCGAGTTATTCTCTAACCCAACACGCACAACAACATTATGCATGAATAAACAAATGGATGATAATTTCCTTCTAAACTAGATTTTCTCAACTAATAGCCTTATTCTTTTTGCACACCTCTTAGAAAATTTCATGATATGTAGCCATGCTTTAAATTTCCTATCTTGCACACAACTCTATCTCTGTAATTGCTCTAAATTTATATCTCTATATCTTGCAGTTACTTTTCTTGAGTCGTTATGCATGTTTTAATGATAATTTATTTGGATATCTTGGTTGTGGTATAAATTGCTTCTATTGTAGTTGAACTTGCTATATATATACATTTCTACATATTACTTTGATGTAAGCTTAAGTTTCTTAGTGGTAATCATCTTTTGGTAACAATGCATAATTTCTAATGAGCAATATCCATTCATGCTTCTTGAATTGTATATTTTTATATAGATATGTCTATACATAACCTCATAGCTTGTTCATAACTTGTGCATCTTTTTCTATGACCTAGATCCTTATAGTATTCCTAACTTGTGGTATATTCTACTAGTAGTCCATATACATGTAGTTTTATTTTTGTTCATCAATCGATATCCAACTATATGCTATGCGTGTATCTTGTTTCATACGTACTCAAGCTTCTTCCTTCATTTGCAAATCTACTTTATTGAGTTTACTTTCTTGTGTTTCATTGCCTTTACTATTTCTAGAATTACATCTAGAGTTGTTCTATTTCATGTCTTGTTTTTCTTTACATACATTTCTTAGACAAGCCCTTGGTTTTTTGCTCTTCTACTCCTTTTATGTTAAAAAAATGTGTTTACCTCTTGAAACACCAACCTTTTGAAATTCCAAAGGGGGAGAACACAGTTCTTATAAAAGGGATAAGACATATATAAGGAGAGGGCATAGTTTCTATAATTATTATGAAGGATAAACTTGTAGGAGAAATATCATACATTGAGGGGGAGTACATGAACTCAATTGGAATAAATTGAGGGGGAGCATATGTACTCAATTAATTAAAACCTCTAGGTTTATCCAATGGTATTATTTTATTTACAAAAACTTTCAGTACATTTATTGAATGGTATGTCATCTTCAAAAGGGGGTATAATGTTGACTCAAGGTTGAAATTGACTAAACCCTTATTTTGATGATGACTATCCATTCCATTTATTTATGTCAACTGCTTCTACTTGATTTATTTTGTATTAGATAGACACACTCCAAATTTCTAAACTTACACATCCTAATTTGGAAAAAATCAAGTCATACAAGCACACAGATCAAGATTGAAGAATATATAGTTTTCTCCTTATATATTTGATGTAAATTACTTGTAATTAGTGTATGACTTGTAACTATTATCATAAGTGTAATAGAAATTACTGTGATGAATTATATTGAACTTTAAAGGACTTAAAAAGTTCCAAGATAAGTGGTCCTATCAGTCAAATTTTCCCTGAGGTAACTCGGCTGAAAACCTTTGACTTTGGACTTGTCCGGAACCTCTATCAGACAAGTTTCTTATTCGTAGATGAATCGGCTGACCAGAGCAGCTGGATAGATAGGGAGTCTTGTCATTCGAGTTTTCCTTGGACCTAACTCGAATGACAACCTTGCCGTCTGAGTTTTCCTTGGACCTAACTTAATTGACAACCAGTACTGTTGTGCAAAAAAAACCCATTGACGAGAGTCCCAAAGTAAAATGTATCCGTCGAACTCTCCACAAAATGGATAGAATTCATCCTAAATGTTTCTAATGGCTAGGAGGCATTCTAAATTAGAAATAGGATCCCTTGGGATTCATCCCATGGTTATCCAAGTACTATTAAGATCCCTATTCTATAGGTGAGAGAGATTAGCCTCCAAAGAACCTCCATCTACTCTCATGACTAAATTACTTGCTACATCCATTGAAGTAACTAGGATATATGTAAGAGAGCTAGTCCTACAAGTATATATTGTGAGGTTCTCATTCCTCTACCTCCCAATCTATATTTCTACCATGAACTTTAAGATCCTCTCTCTTAGCTAATAGAGGTGAAGAAGAAGAATGGAAGGAGTCCCTTGGTTAAAATCTTCTCCTTAGTGAAGGTGAAGTCAAAGGAGGAAGATCCAAGACAAGAGTGGGTAAGACCTTGAAGGATAAAGACTAGATTCAAGAGTGGGTAAGTCCTTTGGACAACAACAAGGACTCATTACAAAAGTAGGTAAATCCTTGGTAAGGCAAAAGTATCTTAGTCATGGATAGGTAAGTCCTTTGTAGTAGTTATTATCATCTTGATCCGTAAAGGAATACTTTTTTAACCCTTGACATAGAAAAAGGTGGTCTTGTATTGTAAATCTTATGATGGAATATGAATACTAAAACATGGTTGAAAACCTTAGCGATTGACCCCTCTAGGTAGTGGATGCACATTACCTAGTTTGGAGGTTGAAGCCACTATAAATAACTTGTGTTATTTGGTGTTTTCTTCAATCTTTCTCCCTTGCTATGCATTCTTAGTTGTGATAAAAATTTTATACTTCTAGTATTATCTTTGAAAATATCTTGAAGGTCTAATAAATATTGATTAACTAGTTTTATCTCTATTCACACCCTATAGACCCATTATACATCTAACAAGCCAAAGAAGCCATAGGTGATGAGAAAGAAGGGGATAGGAAGATAACTCGATGATGATGGTTTTGGAGATGAGATATATTCCCTAGGATGAATTCAATGATGACGAGAAGGATTTCTTAGTGACTTGAAGGTGCTTCTTCTTATTAGTGGGGATGATACCATATGTGACATATGAAGAAGAGATGGAAGAAGATGATGTTGGGAGGTATGAAAGTAGCATTCGAGAGAGAAATAAAGAGATATAGGAGAGATAATATGATTCTACTATAAGCATGACAATCACATGTTGCACTTTGTCACATTATTTTTCACTAACATTGTCTGATGCTATAGTATCAAAATCAAGAGATTGAAAGAATATTATTGTGTGTTATATAATGAACATGTCTAGCCTTCATGTACAAGATATTGGTTATTGCCAATAACCTAGGTACACATTGTGGGACTAATCCTAGTACATACAAAAGAGTAAAAAGATTATGGTTTTAGTTATCTTACACTATATATTAGTGAAACCCATACGAATAAAAATGTGGATAAATAGGAGAAAATTTTAAGAAAAAATCAAAATGCAACGGGAGAGTATTTAAATCATAAATATTTGGTGAGGGATCAACAATGGGTTGTCAACACTCATCGCCTCTCAAGATTACATTAAGACACAAACAAGATCAGCAAACTCGATCCTTAACTGACCCAAAGTTTTGGTCATGAAGGGCTAAAGGTGATACTAGTAAAGGCATGACCTATATATTGAGTTTCAAGATTGGAAATATATATATAAATTAATTTATAGAATATGATTATCTCCAAAACCTTATTATTTTAAATATTGGTTGTGTATAGAGGACCATAAAAATATAAAACAATTTTATGTTAGGATGATCTGGATGAGTGGACTACTAATAAATAAATTATCAAAATATTGGGTTTCTATATCAAATTATTTGTGGATCTATTAAATGTCTCATTTGTAGAAGGTTAATGAATTTGAAATATGGATGAACTAAATTGAATTGATTTAATGTCTATATGTTCTATATGATTGTTGAGTCAAATGTATTGAACACAATATTTCCCAATTTATAAAATATAATCATATCTCTTAGTTAGTTGGAAAAGGAATTAGTCATCATGATTAGCCTAAAATATCCATGCAAATTACATAGGAGATTAATATTCTCTCACATATTCACTAGGATGATTACACTTATAAAGTATCCCCACCACTAAGAACGTACATGGATTTAGTTAAACTTCTAGTTTTTATTCTCTTACTTCAAACTTTAATAATACATTCCACATCATCAACCCAATATTCTTATCTTGGATCCATAAGTCATATTTCTTCAATAGCGTAGGTTAAAATCTCCTTATCTATGCATAAAATTTGATGCATCTCCATATTTCAATAAATATTTTATTTTTGGCTATTGTTTTGTTGTGGTGAATCAGTAGCACAATCATATATACTCATTCTGATTTGACTTTGAGTTTTGAAAACTACCCTCCTCTTTCCTAGAGTTCTTCCAATCCTATCATATCTAGGCCATGTTCTTACCATTTATTGTGATGTCCCATCTCATATATTTTTTTACTCTTGGTATACTTAGTTTAATCCTATGTCTCAAACATTCAAATCTTTCCTTGATTCATTTTTTCCCCATTCTAGGTTGGAATTCTAGAGTGGTGTTGACTCTCAATCCTTTCTTAGTCACATAATATTACTTGAGCCTTTTAGACCATAACCCTACTCACATTAAACCATCAATTCAATAACAAGCATACTACTTTTTAGTAGAATAGTTACCTTTTTTGACAAAATAGTTACATTTTTGACAAATAGTTACCTTTTTGTCCAACCTGTTACTTTTCTGACCATACATTTACTTTTGTCGATGCATGGGTAATTGAATCCTCGTTGCCCTCATGGGCATTGAATAAATACCCATATATACATATTATTCTCAAATATGATTATACTCTTATTAGCTACTATATAAATGAATTCGTACCAACTACATCACTGATATAGTTGTTTTATATATTTCCTTTTCTATATTTGTATCACTCACTTTCAACTGTCAAGATGTATTGTTATGATAACATTGTAATGTTAAGTTATTAAAAAATATTGAAAGAACTCTTTGTCTCTTGCTCTCTCTCAATTTGTATCATTCATATTGTATTTATCTTAATAACTGTATCCATGGCACAATTCCTAGTGTGGGTTTTGTACTCCTTCTTTAGATATAGAAGAGATTATATAGCATAAAAATAGTATCCATTTCAATCAAACTTTGACTATAAAATAGAAGTATTGTTATGCTTAACTTAAGAATAATAGAATGTTTTTGAACCAGGAAATTTTTTCAACCATACATCATTGGCAAAAGCACGATCTAGATTACAAGCAATTCTTTTAGCTATGCCTTGTTTATTATGCCATGAAAACACTTCTTTACCAATGGTAGGAAGTTCAGTAATACCAGCATGGTCTATAGCTGCATTGAAAGAACTCAGGATAGACGAAGGAACTTCCCTACCACCAACCTTCTCCCCCAACTTCCTAATATTGTTGAAATCACCAGTGATAAGCCATGGTTCATCAATAGAGGAAGCAAGACGTTCAAGTGTGCTCCAAAGGATAGAGCGTTCCGAGATAGAGTTCCTAGCATAGACAGCTGTAAGAATGAGAACCAGTCCACCTTTATTGATGCACTTAATAGTGATTTGTTGGTCATCCATCTCCTTGACTAAAGTATCCCAATAGTTTGGATTCCAGCCAACATAAACACGGCCATTAGGATCATGCAGATGATTAGAAACCCATAGCTAGCCTTTAGGAAACATCTTATTTGACGTATGAATCATATGCCTTTTGATTTTAGATTCAACTAGTATAGCAACAGTAGCTTTATTTTCAAGAATAGTTCTTCATACCTCCCTCTTCTTCCGTGGCTTCCCTGAACTGTGAACATTAGTCATTATAAAGGTCATTAATGACCTCTGCAAGTAGATCGGGTCTTACGTGACCCATCCCCTCTCGCAGACTTAGGGGTCTTGGCCGTCACAGTTTTATCAGAAGTTTTTGTAGCCACGAATGACATTGTTGCATCCACTGGTGAATATCCTCTGGAGCCATTGTTTGCCACATATCTTTCCTCAGTAGGTTTCTCTCCAGAAGCACTTTCATTGCAGGTCTTATCAGAATCTCCTTCTCTGGATTTTGTGTTATCATTCGAAACAGGTTGCAAGGATGAGTCCTCACCACCCGAGCCAGAGACACCATCACTGCCAGAAGCATCAAAAGCACCACCATTACTTCCAGAAGCACCACCATCACCGCCAGAGGCTCCGTTACCACCGTTCAAGTCTGCATCTCCATCTCCTCCCTCAACACCTGAAGCGCCACTGTCTGAGGCTTCACCATGGCCAGCACCCGAGGAGGATGCACCACCGTCCAAGTCAATCAACACCTCAAAGGCATTGCTCATGTTCACATACTTGTCGTGCGAGGCATTGATTGGTTTATCTATGTTAACACCTTCAACAACTACTGCCTTCCCCTTCTTACCCACAACCTTCCAGACCTGAGAAGGTTTAGGAGCATGGGTATCCTCCGCAGCCTTGGGATTGAGTGGACATTCATTGGAGTCATGCCCGAAGACCTTACAATCCAAGCACTTCTTAGGGATGTACTCATAATGTATCTTGACTGGGATAGGATCACGACGCAGCATGTTAACCCAGATCTCCTCCGGAGGCTCCTCTTCGGCTTCAACCTCAACAAGGGCTCTTTCCTCGCCCATCGATTCAAGACCAATTGACTTATAGTTGATTCTCATAAGCTTCCCGATGCCGCTGGCGACGATCCCAACTGCTCTTGGCGACCAATTCTGACCCATGCTAGGAATGCTGATCCATAGAGGGATGGAGTTGAAGAAACCTTTTAGGTTTCTCACTTTTTGGATGTAATGGGAAGGTTTTCATGATATCATAAAAAAGGCTTGGGAAACTACTATTATTGGCAATCCCTTATTCTGTTTTTGTCAAAAACTCAAAAATGTCAAGGAGAAGTTGAAATCATGGTCTAAGCAATATGTCAATCTGAACAACCTTATTGCTAAGGAAAGATTCAAACTAAATGATATTGCAACATCTCTTAGAAGAACTCCACTTGATGTTGATCTTAATGATGCAGAGAAGATGACACTTGATAAGATTAATCTTCTTCTTAAAGCTGAGGAGTCCTGTTACTGACAACGTAGCAGGATGGAGTGGCTTAAAAATGGGGATCACAACACCAATGTCTATCATACTATAGTCAAACGGAGAGAGGCCATAAACTCTATCACAGAGTTATTCGATTCACAAGGTAATCTTTTACAAGATGATGATGTTATTGCTAATGATACTACTCAATTCTTTGAGCAGCTTTATAACCAAGGACATTCAGTTTCTTCTCCTTCCTCATCCTTTCCTGACTGGGCTCCCTTGGTTAATGAAGATGACAACACCATGTTGTGCACTAAGCTTGACATGAAAGAAATTAAAGAAGTCATTTGGAGCATTGGGCCTAATAAAAGTCCGGGTCTGGATGGCTTCAATGGTTTCTTTTACAGAGAAAACTGGGAAGTCATCTGTAATGATTTGATGAATGTTGTCCAATGGTTCTTTGAAGGTGGTAACATGGTTAGACAAGTTAACCATGTATTTCTTGCTCTCATTCCGAAGAAAGACATTGTTTCTTCTCTTGATGACTTTCGCCCGATCTCATGCTTCTCTATTCTATATAAAATCATCACTAAAGTCATATGAAGAAGTCTCTCTACCATTATGTATAAGATCATCTCACCTCATTAAGGTGCCTTTATTCAAGGAAGAAGTATATAAGTCTGTTCTCTTCTGGCTGCTGAATTCATGCTCAAATATAATCAGAAGATGAGCCCTTCTTTAGCTTGTATGAAGTTGGATATTACAAAAGCTTTTGATTCTGTTAAATGGGAATATCTATGGGATTGTCTATCGGGCCTTGACTTCTGTGACAAGTGGATTTCTCTTATTAAGCAATGTGTTGAAACTCCATCAATCTCTCTTCTACTTAACGGTTCTTCTGTTGGTTTCTTTAGAAGCTCCAATGGTCTTTGGCAGGGTGATCCATTATCACCCTTACTCTTTGCAATATGCATGGAAGGTCTAAGAAAATGCATTGAAGAAGCTCATAACAAGAGCACTCAGTCATCTATTATTTGCGGATGATGTTTTTATATTCACTGAAGGTCATTCTTGTAGCCTTATTCAACTTCAACATCTCCTTTTGGAATTTAGCAATACTTTAGGTATGAAGTGTAATCCGAGCAAAACCCATCTCTATCTTTCTTCTTCATGTCGCAACAAGGAGCTGCTCTATAATTGCATGAATATACAAAGAGGTTCTTGGCCCACAAAATATTTAGGATTTCGTATGGCTGTAGGCAATCTTAGAAGGAGACGCTTTCACAAATGTATTGAAAAACTTAGACATGATACAAAGATTGCCGGGTTCCAAAATTTCCATGGCTAGTCATCTTATGCTCATCAAACATTGTGCTATGGGGCTGATTTGTTACTGGATGAGAATGGGTGAGATTCCTTCTGCCATTCTTAGGAGAATGGAAATTCTTTTATCGGACTTCCTTTGGGGCAGCTCTACACATCCATCTAGTTGTCTAAAGATTGCATTTCCTACTGATGAGGGAGGACTTGGGCTCAAAAATCTGCATGAGCTAGCTGATTATTACACGATGAAAAGGATTAAAAAAACTCACTATTTCACAAAGCATCTGGTCGTCTTGGATGTTCAGAAGGTATGGCAGTCTCCTTGCTACGCCTACTACTCATTCTATCATTAGTTCCACAAGCTATAGACGTATGTCTCTCCTTTGGCATTCCTTCTCTAATGCGGATGATACTGGTGTTTAGGACAACATTAGACAGAAGCTACCCATAGATATAGCCTACGGTAATCTATGGAGATGGAAGTACTACCTTTGATGGAGTCTCACCACTTTCAGAGCACTTAAAAATCTCCTCCCTAATCATGAAAGAATCAGCTCATGGTTCGGAATCCTGTACCTCTTTGCTTGCTCTGCAATCATGGAATGGATTCGGTTAATCATTTGTTTGAAGAATGCAAATTCTAGTGTTATATTTGGGGACGTGCTCAATTAAAAGCTCAATATAAGATCTCCTTTCTCATTGCATTCTTGCCTTGCTGAGGTTGGTACCAGATCCAAGTACAACGGAGCCTTATAACTATGGGCTATTACTGGCGTTGTTCATCTTCTTTGGGATGAAAGGAATAAAAGACTACAAAATAGTGGAATGTCAGACTACACTGCCATCTTCTCGCAGCTTGCTAGGGAGATTAAATATCACTACCAAATTTAGAAGTCAAAGCTTGATGTATCCTATGTATTTGCTAAGAATTGGGAATTGATGTAAATCTCTTTCCTTGATTATGTTCTCGCCTAATCACATGTATGGATGTGATTTGTAACTTTGTCCCCATTTAGGGGTTTTGGAATATATTTACCCAAATTTTCCAAAAAAAAAAGAATAATAGAATGTTCCTCTCTTCATTCACTCATATTTACTATCCCTACAATCGAGAGAAGGATCCATAGATTTAATTTGAACTATAAAATGAATGTGTGACATCCAATGTAAGTGTACTGGTGAGTTTTGTAATTCAAATATGGAGATTTTCTAGTCTTTTTAGGTAGTTACATGACTCAAGAAGGACAATGGACATGTGATAGGTTACAATTCAATTGAGTAGCATAGATGAGTAGTGGTAGATATCCCAAAGTGATGTTTTTTTGGTGGGCACCCATTATGCTATGCTAAGTATTTAGATTTCTACTTCCAAAAATATATGTTCCATTTCTATATATTTTGACGTCCCATTTAGGAGTGATGATGAGGATGTGAAAAGCTTCAACATGTTTGGTTAAACAAAGTAATGGTAAAATGGAAGAATGGGATGGAAATGAAGAAAAAATATGTATGCACATTTTCTAGCATTTCTCAACCCATGAAATCAAAGTAGAGACAAAGGGAATGGGAAAACCCTAGAGGAAACTTGGAGAAAAAGATTAGAATTAGGAGGGGAAAGTTGGAAAAAATTAGAAGAAAAATATAAAAGCATGAATATAGAGATCTAATTTAATTTGGTGTAAAACATGGATGTAAAATTTATCTATATTCAAAATTTTGTATTTCATTCAAGGAATTTTAAAATTTTGGAATAAAATTTGATAAGAAACAAAAAAAATACTTTTAGGGAAGATTCGAAGTGAAACTCAGACATTGTTTAGAGGGATACCTCATGTGAATGAAACTCATATACTTGAATAAAAATATAATAAATTTATTTTCTATATATAAAAATACTTATGTAATCTACAATAATAGAATTTTAAATATGTTTTTGAAGACAAATACAAATTATATTAAATAATTTATTTACAACATTCTTCTTCCATTTGCCTATGTCATGCTGACCAAACATACCAACATAAGTGGCAATACCCCTCTCCTCCCCTATCTTCTTCCCCAATACTTTTTATATTTTATAATCCAAAAATCTAAACACGTGATTTTAAATAAATAACATAAATGTCAGCATCTTGATTTGATATTTCTTCTCATATTTTATAATTAATCTATCCAAATAAGGCTAGATATGTAATGAACCCTCCTCCCATAACGACCAATTAAGGTGGGCTAACACGACCAGGGTCATTATATATATATTTTTGGGATCCACATCTATAGAAAATGACAACAAAAGAGGTATTGTTTACAGAAGGGAAGATTAAAATCCTCAAAAAAAGTAACATTTTTATTAAATTTGGTAAAGACAAAAGTTTATGAGATGGAAATTTAAATTATATAAATCCTCCTTGTTTTCTCCTTGAGCATTATTATTTTCTTGCAAGGTGATCCACACAACACTCTGAACCTATAATACCAACAACCAAAACATAGTTAGGACATAATTATGCTAACTACGTGAGTGCAAGAATTTTTTTGCATGTAATATATAACAACATACATAAAAAATAAGGATCCAATATTCACAATTTTACATACCACATTTCTCAGTATACATTAACCCCTAATCTTTCTCATCTCACATACCGAGTCAATAGTTGATTCATGAATGGATAACAAAGTGTATGTTCTGTCATTAGGCTCACCAGTGCGTATTCCACAATTGGAATCTTCCCTATCACTTTGGATTGGTTTATAGGTCACCCTTTTGGTTATTATTATGCACTATAACTTGGGAGTGGGTTTCTCTCAAAAGACCCTTATTAACTATCAATTATTGATTCTCTTTATTATGTCTTAGTGATACACGTAGAAGTTTATATTTACATGGAACACAACCATTCATGACATTCGTCATATTGAACCAACACTTGTAATGCCTCAAGAATCCTAAAAGAATGATGCCAGATACCTTTATGTAGAGTAATAGTTGGTCAAATATAAAATCTCATCAATTTCAATTCCTAACAATAAATATGTGAGTGTGGATCATAAACAACAAAATCTAGGTCATTGCATAACTCTTAAGATTGTCATCAAGATTAGGTTTAGATAATTGGAAGTCTAGGGTTTTGATAGGTTCAAGCCTAAATGTGTGAATTAACTCTACTTTCAAATGTAACCACAAATTTTAAAATTTGGGTTTGTATTAACAGTAACAAGAGTTACTATAGATCCTTAAATCAAGTTTCTAAGTTTTTTACCAATTAGGTTTTAGAGTGAGGAAATTCATATTTTGCAAAGAGATCAAAATTTGAATTTAAAATATGCAAAAACCAATTACTTGTGGATTTTCAAGGAACTATGATTAGATATAATCTCTGAAAACATTTTTATTTCATTCTTCATATTCTCCTAATAAATATTGACTATTTGTTTGCAATTTTTCATAAATGGATATATTTTCTACATTTTTTCTAACACACCATAGTTTTTGGATTTTCCATAAAAGAGGTGAGCATTTACCTTTTATTAATGAACGGTTAGCCATTGATATCTTGTGAAGGTTTGAATGGGGAATAAATTTAAGAGAAATAGGAGCATCTCCACTAATAGAGAGGGAGATGGATTAAGATCTCCAAGCCGTTGGATCAAGATCAAACTACTGACCATCCTAATGTTTCTATAGTGGTTGGTAGTTGCTACTTAGCCCTAACACAAAGAGAAGTAGAGGCCTTTTGGTGATGTTTCTCATTAGAGGCGGAAGGGAAAAGTGGCTTAGGGGGAGTAGGGTTTAGGACTACACCGATGGGATTCATGGGATGCTCCTGAACTCAAGAGTAGGGTTTTTATAGTATTAGGGGTCGGGTTTTAGGGTTTTGGAACTTAGGGTTTCTCACCCTTTCCTCCGCAAGAGGGAGAAGGTATGAGGGAGTTATTATTTATGGTTAGGGGCCAAATGTGATCAATTTTTCAATTATTTTAGATGGATTGGATAGAAAAAGATGGAAGGTGAGAATTATAGAAATGAGGGGTCATAAGATAGAAGGGGGGGCTCATTGGGGTTTACCATTCCCAACCTTACCTGATTGAATGGAGGTTGAGGATAAACCCAAAATTGTGGAGTAACAACCTGCTCCAAATCTTGATCTCCTAAAGACAAAACATTACATTGATTCAATCAATCAACTTAAGATAACATTACTGAAAAGTACATTTCTTCTTAAGTTTCAATAGGCAACTAGGAGTGTTCATTTGATCTAAAATTTGGAGAACAACTTATCAATACTTTTTTCTAGACATAGTAAACATATGAAATTTATTTATACAATCCACATATATGAAGTTTTCTCTTTAAGTCGTAGTCAAAATAAAATCATAAAATATGAAAATAAGTATTAAAAAAATCCTCAACTTTATTCAAACTTATTATTGGACTTTACTAGTCCATAACTTGACCAAAGGATTTGTTATTGGCCAATACTTCAAACAAAACCCACTTATTTCATGAAATAACCCTCTTGGGCTTTATTGCAAACAACCACTAATGAAATTGATGCAAAAGTTGAATTACATGAAATGACCTTTTATGGAGAGTAATAATAAGACATGAGAAGTAAAATAAAGTCTATTCTTACATATTTTCCCCCTTAAAATATATTTTTCCCAATTTCTCTTCATCTATCCAAGAGGTGTGTTTTCCCCAAATTACATATGATCTCAGAAAGTGTTCATAACTTGAATATAACATTCTAAGAGGATAATATAGTCAAAAGGGATCACATGTAATTGAAATTTACTCAAATTAACTTCCAATTCTATAAGTGGTCACCCCAATGATTCGAGAGTGAAAATAAAAACCATATTATTTATTTAAAGGATTATGCTTTATAATGTTTTACTTATATAAATTCTACATAACATAAGAGGAATTTCTTAGTCCTCACATCCTTCTCACCTTAAATGAACATTTCTCACAAAATTTGGATCAATTATCAAAGGGGATAGGTAAGACTTTATTATGTCAACTTTTAGTTTCAGAGTGCTTTCATCCTCCATATGGTAACTTCATTAGACCTTTATTGCATAGCTTCTTCACCTTGAAATCCAAGATCCTCACATGTGCCTCTTGGAAGATCCAACTACTTTGGAGAACCTAAGGATTGACAATCAACACATGTGCATGAACCTTCACATGGTACTTTAAGTCATACATATGGAATACATTATTCATCCGATCATACATTGGTTAGTGGGGAGAGATGATACACTTTATCACTAGCCAAAAGAAAGGCTTAAAATAACTTCCATCCCTAGGGTTCAACTTCCCAATTCATAAAAGAGGCATGGATGGATCGGATTATTAAAAGACATAATTTCAATGTAAACGGTTAAGTTCATGTATCAATCATTAGTATAGGACTTTTAGTGATTGGCACTCATATTCAATCAGTGTCTGTTTGAGGTGGATGAAAATTATTAGTTTTACAAATACTAAGTTTTACCTATTTCAATCCACGTCATTATGTTATATTAAGACAAAATCATCAAGTGTCTCTTTAGCAATCAATAGGTTTAGATCAATTTAGGTTTCCATATATCATCATAATCCTTCAAGGTTGACATCACAAGAAGCTGAGGGTGAGATATTAAGGATCATGTAACTCAAGCTAGGGTCTACTAATATATGATCATCTACTCATATATCACCAACTTTCTTGGGTAGAATCACTGTATTCATATATCATGGACCACTAATCGGAGTATACAACTATATCATTTTACCTCCTACATGATCATGGGACTCTTCCATCATTCAGATTTATGCTTTATTATATCTTCCTCCTCTAGGGTCTTGGACTCTTCCCTGGCCCAATGTATAGTCATCAAATATAAATATCATAACCATTCTATCAAAACATATATAGAGAGGTTAGGTCCCATTAGACATATAGGGTTTCCCATATTATCTTCTACAAGATTGAGGTGATCTAACTCTTCTATTTTAAGAGTATATTATCTAGGG